>OX392500.1:7255057-7858556 GCA_947623375.1 Apotomis capreana
TAATGCTTAATTTCACGCGATCTGCGTAACGACGCGGTAGCTCAGGGGTCAGAGAAATCGATCAATCAATCAATCAATATTTATTTTACTTAAAACATGGTGTACAATAATAGGTCTTACTAGAGACCCGTTGCGGCGTCGAACCGCCGCTAGAATATGGAAATCCGGTAGTGTTACAGAAAATAACTACTTTATCGATAAGAAGTTTTTGGGGAATGAAGAATAAATTAATACTGTAAAAAAACACATTAAAATTATGTTTTAAAAACGTTAAAACATGCCAGGCTAGAGGCAGGCCTGATAGCCAACTGCCAGCTTCATCGTGACAATTTATTCAACTCTTTTGTAAAAATAACTTGTGCATGACATGTGATCTGCTGATCTGTTTCACAAATAAAATGCATATTATTCGATTTATGGAAAAATATATTCATGACAATAGTCCCATATCTTAAAAATATAATTGACATATTTTCATAGGACCGAACATAAGATTGGTAGAATTTTAATTTGTTGTTCTTTCTTCAGGACATAAATTTATCGATTTGATCGATTTCTATCAATTTCCAGAAATAGCACATGAATCGAAACGACAGATTTGAGGAAACAGGAAATCATGGAGTGCGTAACTGTTTATGTATTCATTTATAATCGTAAATATTTCACAATATTAATAATAAAAAATGTTACAAAAACTCAATTGTATGAAATAGAGAGTAAAAAACGTTTATAGATACACGAAAAACCACTATTATCAATGCTTGTTTTTTTTTATGAAATTCATTAGATCGTGCAAGTTTTCTTAATATGGGTGCTGCCATGTCATCATCATCAATCATTTATTCAATAACAATTACACATTGTGTTTGAAATTCTTACGCTAGTTATACTTAATCAAACCCTACTTACTAATCTAAATAAATTACTGACCAACAATACTCCACCATAAAAAAAAGAATGTGTCAAATATGTGTAATAAGAAAAAACAATATATAAAACAGCTAAACATGTTTGAAAAAAGAATAATTCAAACTTTCGTGTCTTTCCTCTCATTGAAATTGTGTCTGACAGAAGAGTGAGGGAGATGCTAAAGACTCTCAAGCCTATAATATAAACCTAATTTTAGGGTTCCTTACCACATTCGGTAAAAACGGAAACCTTATAAAATCAATTTGTTTTGTTGACCGCAGAATTTGTCAATTTTTATTTTGAATGAGAATAAGAATGATCAGCCAGACGTCATTAATTCAAATATGATTTATTCTTGAGCGCGTCGATTTTTTGAAATTTGCATCATATGTAGGTTATTTCTCCATCAAGTTTCGCATGTTAGCGTAACATGTTAATTATTCCACATTGCCAACTCGTCCACAATGTCAGCTCGTCTATATTCCCATCTGGGTCACAATGCCAACTTGTCCATACACCCAACACGTCTACATTGCCAACTCGTTCATACACCCAACTCATCTGCATTGCAAACTCGTCTATATTACCAATTCGTCTCCATTGGCAACTCGTCCATATTCCCAATTCGTCCATAATGCCACCTCGTCCATATTACCAACTCGTCCACAATTCCAACGCGTCCATATTGCTTACTCGTCCACAATGCCAACTCGTCCACAAATACAACTCGTCCACATTCTCAACTCGTACACAATGCCAAATCGTTCATATTGCCCACTCGCCCATACACCCAACTCATCTACATTGCCAACTCGTTCATATTACCAACTCGTCTTTATTGCCAACTCATCTATATTCCCAACTCGTCCACAATGCCAACTCATCCATATTGCTAACTCGTCCACATTTCCAACTCGTCCATACACCCAACTCGTCTACAATACCAACTCGTCCTTATTATTAACTCATCTTTATTGCCAATCTCGTCCATATTATTAACTCGTCCGTATTAGCAACTCGTCTTCATTGCCAACTCGTTTATATTCCCAACTCATCCACAATGCCAACGCGTCCATATTACTTGCTCGTCCACAATGCCAACTCGTCCACAAATACAACTCGTCCACATTTCCAACTCGTCCATATTCCCACCTCGTCCACAATTCCAAGTCGTCCACATTGCCAACTCATCCACATTTCTAACTCGTCCATATTCCCAACTCGATGATACACCCAACTCGTCTACAATACAAACTCGTCCTTATTATCAGCTCGTCTTTATTGCCAACTCGTCCATATTCCCAACTTGTTCATTTTGCCAACTCATCCACATTTCCAACTCGTCCATATTCTTAACTTGTCCACGTTGACAACTCGTCCGTATTACCAAGTCGTCTTCATTGCCCACTCGTCCGTGTTCCCAACTTGTTCATGCCAACTCATCCACATTCCCAACTCGTCCATATTCACAACTCGTCCATAATACCAACTTGTCCGTATTACCAACTCGTCTTCATTGCCAACTCGTCCATAATACGAACTCGTCCACATTGCCCCCTTGTCCATGTTCTCAACTTGTCAATTTTACCAACTCATTCATATTGCCAACTCATCCACATTTCCAACTCGTCCATATTCCCAACTCGACGATACACCCAACTTGTCTACAATACCAACTTGTCCTTATTATCAGCTCGTCTTTATTGCCAAATCTTCCATATCACCAACTCGTCCGTATTACCAAGTCGTCTTCATTGCCAACTTATCCGTATTACCAACTCGTCTTCACTGCCAACTCGTCCATAATGCGAACTCGTCCATAGTGCCCACTTGTCCATTTTCCCAACTTGTCAATTTTACCAACTCATCCACATTGCCAATTCATCCCCATTTCCAACTCGTCCATATTCCCAACTCGACGATACACCCAACTCGTCTACAATACCAACTTGTCCTTTTTATCAGCTCGTCTTTATTGCGAAATCTTCCATATCTACAACTCGTCCGTATTACCAAGTCGTCTTCATTGCCAACTCGTCCATATTCTCAACTCGTCCACATTGCCCACTCGTCCGTGTTCCCAACTTGTTTATTTTGCCAACTCATCCACATTTCCAACTCGTCCACATTGCCCACTCGTCCGTATTCCCAACTTGTTTACTTTGCCCACTCATCCACATTCCCAACTCGTCCATATTCCCAACTCGTCCATATTCCCAACTCGTCCACATTTCCAACTCGTCCATTTTACCAACTCATCCATATTACCAATGAAGATACATTCCCAACTTATCTACATTGTCAAGTCGTCCATATTCTCAACTCGGCCACATTTCCCATCCCGTCGACATGCAAGCGGAAGGACTAAGTTTCTTCTTGTAAAATACCATTTAATTTACCATAACTCATGCCATTTTCCTTGGAATTATTTTTTTGATGGACTTATATATTAATATTTATAATAATCTACCATAAATTTACATATTTGAATGACGTTTAAATTAGTTTTACTATTTTTTTTTTGCTTTGATTTAGATTTAGTAAAACTCGCCTATAGAAATAATCTATTCTTGAATGACGGTCAGTTTTTCTAGTCTTTCGAGCACCAGTCCAACTCACACTTGACCGGCTTTTTTCTCCACATTTTTAACAGGTATGCGAAATAAGTTTCCATATCAACATTTAAAAAAAAAAAACAACCTGGCAATTTAGAGCATTGACATAATAGCCCCCAATAAAAAAGACATTAAAAGTTGTCAGAATATGGCTACTGTCATTCATTGTCAACAAACTGTAAAATTATTTTTGCATATTTGTACATGTTTTAAGTGTTGCGGATATTATGTTGCCGACTCAAAAATAATATTTCATCATGCTGAACAACTTACTACAGGTTTGTGAGCAAATCATGCTTATTATTATTTGGTCATCTTATGTCAAAATAGGGATCACAGGTCACGTGGTCAAAGTCACGTGGTTAGCGCACAGTAGTTTTTTCAAATCCATTTTTCAGTACCTTTTCAGGAAAAAATTAAAATTCCAAGAGTTTTATGCACCTCTCCAGCATGAGACGAATCTAATGACATATCATTTATCAAAATCGGACCATAACTGTAGATCTGATGGGATGTACAAAAATCGGCCTCGCGTAATATATATATAGATAAAATATAAATATCAGTCTCACATGTTTTACGGTTTAACACAACACGTAAAATATAACTCTTATGCTTTAATGAAGTTAGGTACATGGTAATAATAATCTTAATCTTAATTAATATCACATTCAAAAACAACATAATGGTCAACAACAACTATCATATATATTACAGCGCTAAATATATCAAAGACTTTCATGTTCTTTTTTTTGGAGTTTACTCTTTAAGAATCGATTTTCATATATAAGCCCGGGGTATGAAAAATATGGGGTATAAAATCGAACGTATCTGCCGTGCTAATTTAAAAAGTCGTATCTCAGTATACGATCGGAGTAAAAATACGACTTCTTAATTTAGCAGGTTATGCGTTACGCGTTATAGGCTAAGATCCCGATATAAAATGACCTTCACCGAGATGTTTATTTTATGAAATGTATTTTATAATCAATTTAATATGTCAATAAATATATTGCATATGGGTTGCCTAACAAATTTTAGTCCAGGGTATGTTTAATTAATAAAAAAAAAAATGTTTTAAACATTTCACCGGTTTGATTAATATTAGATAAATTCTATACCAATCGAAAGTATGAAGCCCATAGAATATGCAAACGTTAGGTTACCTATTCTTTTCCCGTCACAACTATCGGGTAGCCAGGTATAAACAGGTAAATCTATACCTACTAGCATTTTGCAACGGTCTGATTATTGAATTGAAACTGAATAAAATTAAAGATTATTTAATTATGAATTTATCTAATAATCAAATCGGTGAAATGTTAAAAAAATATATATTTTTATTTTTTACTAAACATACCCTGGACTAAAAATTGTTAGGCAACCCATATGCAATATATTTATTGACATATTAAACTAAATATAAAATGGTGTACTGCCGTTTGGCAAATAATGTTTCCCAAATATGACTTCCCAAATAACTTATCGCAACAGTTTTATTTCCCAAATGCATCTCTAGCAAAGTTACATTTCCCATTGTATTCATTTGGTCAAATCATCTTTTCCCAAAATTTCACTTTGTCAAGATTTTATTTAGCAAATGCTTATAAAGCAAATGTTTGATTTTGTCATAAATTATTTTACAAACAAAATTTTCCCAAATTAGTCACTTTGCAAGCTGAACTTATAGCAAAAGTCTGGTAAATTGTAAGCCCTAAGTATTCCTAAATATTACCTAATAGTAGTACGTAAGGCAGGTCCGACTTGGCTTAGGTTAGGTACGACGACGAGCGTAGCGAGGAGGAGTGTTAGGTTGAGTAGCGACCCTAACGAGCGAGCGTAGCGAGCGAGCCACGCGGCCCTATAGTGAGTGGGCCAAACATCATATTATTACTTATTTCACCTTATACTGGGATATAAATCGTATGCCATGCAATATTTTGGGATAAGAATGTTATGCCAAACGATATATTTGCAAAAAAAAAATTGGGAAAGTAAAACTTGACAAGTAATTATTTGCTAAGCAACCACTTGCTAAACAAAATGTTTGCAAACTGTAAATTTGCGATACGCAGTTTTGCTAATTGCACTTTTTGCCAAATAAAAATTTGGGAAACAAAATTTGCGATGTGATACTTTGGGAAAGATTATTTGCCAAACATTAGTAATCCATATAAAATACATTCATCAAATAAACATCTCGGTGAAGGTCGTTTTATATCGGGATCTTAGTCTATAACGCTTAACGCATAACCTGCTAAATTAAGAAGTCGTATTTTTACCCCGATCGTATACTGAGATACGACTTTTTAAACTACCATTATGTTCACATAAACAAACTATAAAATTGTTAATGTCAACTTCATGTCGAGTGTCAACAAAATTTTATAAATAAAATAAAATTTAATAAAATCTACGCTTAACGGGTAAAATGTGCTGCTTTTGAAACAATAGCGCCCGTCACACAATCGGCTAAAAGATACGTGTTCGTTTCAGCTCCCAAACAAACCTAACGAATTTTTGTGATATCCAAGATTACAACTTTTATAACGTGCAATGCAATGACCGTGTTTTCTTGGTGTTTAAGCCGTGCTTGTATGGTGCTAAGATCGAAGAAGACGTCTTGCTGTAGAGAGAGAGACCGCTTTAATTGTGACTCAGCTTTAAGCTTAGAAATAGAGAAGGCGTGAATACTTTTCCATCACCACTGCTTTTTCCTGCATTCAGCCGCAGAATGGTTTTGATTTCGTGAAACTTTCCAGGATAAATACATACATAAATCAAGGATCCAACACAACCGAGCCATTCATTTTCTAGACGGGAGTCTTGCCGACCGACAAGAAGCTATGAAGTTTAAATCGAAATTGTTATGTTTTTGATGTTGGCTTTTAAATTGTATCTTTTTTTTATTATAATTGCTTGTATTTTTACTTTTATTTGTAAGTGTTAGTTATAAATATGAGTGATCCTTCTTCATCCTTGCGCTGTCCCCATTGTCCCAACTCAACTCGAACTTTTACCCCTCATGGACTTAAAGTGCATATAGGGCACATGCATAAACATTTTCCCCAAGTCATCCCCTCCAACCCTAGACTGTCGGTTTCACAGCAAGCTCATGGTAACAACCCCATTCATCTAGATTTTGGTGATCTAGCTACGTTAAAGCAGTCAGTACGTGTGTTACGGCATATCCCCAAAGGGGCGCGAAACTTGGCAGCGGCCAAATTGAGCGACCTCATTGATAAGTGTATCGACTCCAATGGCACTCTCGAATGGTTTAGTTTACTGTCTTTTGCCTATTCCGCACTCAAATCGCCTGAAGCGTCGGCCACGGGCAATTTAACCACGAAAGTTAAGAGAAATATTAACTCTGCTTCTTTTGATATCAGTGGGAACATCGGTGCAGAGACCACGCCTTTGAGATCACACTCCATACTGAAGACAATTGAGCGTAAAGTACATGAAGGGGATCTCAGGTGCAGTGCGAGTGCTTATGTCGGATGAGGGCGTGGCGCCGTCGAGCCCTGAGACTTTAGCTACGCTGCAGTCGAAGCATCCAGCCCCGTCCCGGCCGCTGGTACTTCCACCGGAACCTGACATATCTATTTCTGCCTTAACTGTTAAGCCGGAGGAAGTGGTGCAGGCACTCAGCTCTTTCAACAATAGTTCGGCCGCCGGTTTGGATGGTATCCGCCCTGTTCATCTTAAGGAGCTTACGTCTGCATCTGCGGGAGACGCCGATTTTCGGCTCCTGGAACATCTGGCCAAGCTTTGTAATTTTTTGCTCAGTGGTCAATTAAACCCTGAAGTTTGCTCCTATATTTATGGTGCTTCCTTATGTGCGCTGTCAAAAAAAGACGGTGGTATAAGACCCATTGCCATAGGCAGCGCTTTCCGCCGCTTAACGGCAAAGCTAGGATGCCGTGCAGTGAGAGAAGAAATGGCAGCTTATCTGCAACCTTGCCAATTAGGGTTTGGCACAAGATTGGGCTGCGAGGCTGCAATTCACGCTACGCGGGCTTTTTCGGTAGATAGCAAAAACTTAGAATCCGTTTTAATACGTATAGTTAAGTTCATATCATTGTAATAGTTAAGTACTTATGCTTTCTGAAAAAATGACTGACTGTTGAGTTTCTTTCGGCGTTTCTTCTCAACAGTGGTCTCCTCTTGTGAAATGCCGGTAGACTCAGACATTTAAAAGTGCCCTTGTGGCCTACTTGCAGAATAAAGTTCATTATTTCATTATTATTATTATTAATTAAAATTGATTTAAAAAACGCGTTTAACTCAGTGGAGCGTGATGTTTTACTGTCCGAAGTGAAGGATAAAGTGCCATCACTCTACCCCTTCATTTTCCAAGTATATTCTTCCGCTTCTAATCTTTTCTACAATGGTCCTCTTGTTCTTTCCCAAGTTGGTGCACAGCAGGGGGATCCGCTAGGCCCTTTAGTTTTCTGTCTGGCCATACAAAAGGTAATTTCAGAGGTTAAATCCCCATTGAATATCTGGTACCTAGATGACGGTACCCTAGGTGGTAAACCTGAAGAAGTGGAACAAGACTTGCTCATGCTCCTGCCTCGTTTAAAAGCTCTGGGTTTAGATATTAATTTCAGCAAATGCGAATTTTTCCCCTGCAGTACCAACTCACACGATTCTTTCCCCTTATTCAGTGCTCTGCTCCCCGGACTGAAAGTGTTGTCGGCGAGATCTTTCAACCTCTTGGGGTCCCCAATATTCCCAGAAGCCATTCCTGAAGCCTTCGAGGAGAGAAAGCTGCTTCTGCTGATGGCTGCGCAGAGGTTGAATGAACTTTCGGCTCACGTAGCCCTCGTTATGTTGCGAGTTTGCTTTGCCGTGCCTAAGCTGACATATTTCTTGTGCACCGTGCCAGCCTGGCTGCACCCTGTCCAGACAGACTCCTTTGACTTCGTGTTGAAGGAGAGTTTGGAAAAGGTGCTGAACGTCTCCCTTAACCAAGGTCAATGGGACCAGGTTTCTCTGCCGATTCGAACTCGTGGTTTGGGCGTGCGTCGCGCGCGAGATGTGAGCCTCCCGGCATTCCTGGCTTCGGCGTGTGGGGTGGTGGACCTTGTCACTCAAATTTTATCTTTTGATGGTGACAAGGCTATCATTCCTTACGCCTCCGATGCTTTGACGGCCTGGACGGCTCTTAATCCCGGCGTAGCCATACCCGTAGAATTGTTCCGTCAGCGTCTATGGGTTTATTTATATGAGAGTGCGCGCACCACGATTTTCATAAACCCATAAGTAAGCTTATTTCTGCGACAAAATTATCGCGCGACTAAAAAAAATCGTGGTGCGCGCCTGGCCTGAAGAGTAAACTCCAGTCGTGCGTCGGAGCTGACACACACACTTTTTTTTATTAAATATTAATTTATAGATCATGACATGAATATTCATGTACTGAGTAAAAACATTGCTGTGTAAGCCAACCTTTGAGTTCTCGTTTGAACTTATTTAGGGGCATATTCTTAAGTACATCCGGTAGCTTAATGTACATATATGTTTATGGACATACAGTAAGTGCCTCTGCTGTACAGTTTGGTTTTCTTAGCCGGCATTACAAGGCGGTCTGGATACCTTGTGTTAGCACTACTCCGGATAAGTGGAGGTTGTAAGTTCGAATCCCATCTGCATTGTAGTGCAACAAATAAAATTTTGTATCTGTTTTAAAAAACTGTATCAGTTAATGTTCTTAAAAAAAACATTATCATCATTCATTAGCCAAAAAACGTCCACTGACTGGAGACAAACCTACGATTACCACTTCTAGTGCACTTTATTTGGTCATCGGTCCACATTGTTAGAGCCCTAAACAACACCCAAACATTGCTTTTTCGGTGATTAGATTAGATTAGATTAGATTAGATTTATTTATTTCATAATATAAAATGTCAGTATAAATTACGCTAAGACAATTTACATGCATTTATACTATGATCGTCATAAAGATAAAAAATAGATAATATAATAATAGTAAAAAACATAACAATTGATTGTAACAAAAGATATTTACATGTCATAATCGTAATGCAGTTAAATTAGGGTTACAATATAAGAATATCTCCTTAAGGGATTGTCAAAAAAATTAAAAATACCAACTACCAACAATATTTATACACGGTGCGAAATACAACAATTATTATATGTTACTACATCAAATAATTTGAAATTAAATATGTCAAAGGTGTCTCCTTAGAGGATTGTCAACAATATACAATATTAAAACAAAAAACAATATAAAAAAAATATATATATATATAAGTAAGTAAGTAAACGCTTTATTGTACACAAAAACAGTTAAATAAATACATCTATTACAATTAACATATAGGTACAAAGGCGAACTTATCCCTATAAGGGATCTCTTCCAGTTAACCTTTGAGCAGTTGAGTGAGTACGAGAAGAAGATAGACAAACTAACACCGTGTACAAAAAGGTATTAAAAATAAAAAGACTACTAATAATTACACATATAAACTATTAATAAATACATACATATATACATACATATACACGATGATGTTTAATCGGTGATCAGGAGTAGAAAAATATTAATATCCAGCTAAAATTAAACCTAATAGGCGAGGTCTCATGCAATTACCTCACTGTTTATTTAATTAAAAGTTGAAACATAATTAAACCTAACAACCACTAGATACACGGTCATCCTACATAAATTTATTAAAAGTACGATACCTACGTCAAGTGGCATCGCTTTGGCGGGAAATTTTACGAAATTTCCTACGACTTTGTATAGGTAATGACAATGACAATGATAAGTTATTACTCATAAATTGTCATTGCCATTAAATTATTAAAAAGGTTGTAAGCTTACAGATACAGATTAGTAGGGTGACAAGGAATTTAAGACAAAATTGATATTTTAAATAAAAATAATCAAAGAAAAATAAAAGTTTGTTTTCGTGTAATTTCGACTTCAACGTGACCGCCATCATTTACTGAGTTAGAAAAGTTGGAACCTGATCACCGATTAAAAATCATCGTGTATATAATGTAATATAAATATACACATAAATATAAATACATTGTAGATCCAATTCACAAGTCATTGGAAAGCCATAACTTCTTAAGATTCGTCTTGAGCGATGCTACAGACGGAGACTTCCTAAGGGACAGTGGCAATTCGTTCCACAACTTCACAGCGCTTACTGTGAAAGATTTGGCGTACGTACGCGTCTTGTTAGACGGTACAGCCCGAGTGAGATTGGCAGACGACCGCAAGCGGTGACCACTGCCATCGGCCATATATTTAAACCTTTCACTGAGGTAAGGAGGTGATATATATATATATATATATATATAAGAAACAAAAAACAATATAAAATGAAATATAAATTATTTATCCATGTACTCATTTACTGAGTATAATAGATTATCCAATAAAAAGTTTCTTAATTGATGTTTGAACTTCTCATCTGATGCCTCGGTTCGCAACTCGTCGGGTAGATGTTCATAGAACGTTGGGCCAATGACGTGCGGGTTTTTTTTTGCAAGTGCCATGCGACGCGGGACTGTCCTAAGTCTCCCCGTAGAACGTATTAGTTTGCCCGATACCTCGACACGTGCAAACATTGACAAATTATTTCGTACATACATTAATACCTCGAATATATAAAGTGAGTAGTGAGTCATAATGCGGTACTTTATGAAGAGATCCCTGCAAGCATACCTGGGTTCTACTCCGGCCAGTATTCGAAGTGCTCGTTTTTGGAGTATCAAAATTCGCTGAGCATCAGTGGAATTTCCCCAAAAAACAGTACCGTATGACATAATTGAATGAAAATGTGCAAAATATACAACAGACTTTAATGCATTACTTGATATTAACGGTTTTAATTTCTTTAAAGTAAAGACAGCACTACTCAACTTGTCGCACAGCATGTCTACATGGCACTTCCAGTTCAGTCAAGCATGAATCCAAGAAACCTGCATTCACTACACAATGGCATCGGGACGGCTTTAATGCATGGGGGCATTGCGATGTTCCGGCCCGAGAATACCATGACATTAGACTTTGATACGTTTAATAATAAACCATTCGACGAAAACCATTTTTGCAGTTGCACACAAGCTTCATGGATTTTACCGGCGAGCTGTTCGTATGTTTTTGCGCTAACTATGACTGTGGTATCATCTGCGAAGAGCACCGATAGGCCATTCTTAATTGCCGAGGGTAGATCGTTAACGAATAACGTGAATAAAACGTTTCCAAGGGCTGATCCTTGAGGGATACCCAGCCTTACGCAGCCGACATCTGAAATTAACATTTTGCCATCGGAAGACACTTTTACAACCTGTTTACGATTGGACAGAAAAGATGATAACAATTTGTGATCAGAACCTTGAAGACCGTACAGACTTAATTTATTTAGAAGTAGCCTGTGACTGATAACGTCGAACGCCTTGGATAGATCACACAAAATAGCTGCCATTTTGTATCTGTCATCGAGACCAGTGGTGATGCAGTCAGTGATTTTGTGTGCAGCTGCAGTGGTCGACTTGTTTTTTCTATAGGCGTATTGGTTTTCCGCAATAAGGTCGTTAGTTTCTAAGTAGGTCATTAGGCAAGATGACATAATTGAATTGACTCAATTAATTTAGAGATGGTAGGCACTATATTGTAATGGGTCTGTAATTATTTACATCCGTTTTGTCGCCTTTCCCTTTGTAAATAGGACATACCCTGGTACTCTTCAGCACGTCTGGGTATACACCAGCACGAAACATATCATTTATGAGAACTACCATGCAATATGTCAGAGATAACAGGCCAAACACTTAATATAATGTCTAAGGATATGTCATACACGTCAATAGTCGCACGTGTCTTTAACATGGACTTTATGGTGCGAAATCGAAACCCCAAAAATCCTTTATTTTGTAGGCAATAACTAGAATAGAAATGTATCAGCGCTGGCTAGCCCTCACTACCAGTTGTATGAGCATGCGCTCTGATACCTTATATCTAGTACTATATCGTATACTTTGGTTCGTCTACATATTTTGGACAAGAGGGAAACCGCAAGAAATCCATGATTACCTACTAACGAAAATGTCCCAAATGCAAAGGTAAATAAAACTGCGAATGCACGAGGCAGCGGTCAAGAGTGCGGTTTGGAAAGCAACGTAAACAAGCACGTTTTAGGTTACGTTCACTTTTGAGCGAACGTTGAAATGGAAGTAGATGCTTTTACATGTCTCTGGGGCAGCGTTTATTCAGTTCCAAAGGTGGCGGTGGACTGCTGGAGTACGATACTTAAATAGAAGCGTTGGCGAGCTAAAAGGGGACTAGAAAACACGGCGACCGAGATAATTTTCTATACTATTATAAAACTGTAAAAATCAATATCTGTGTACCTACATTGAAGATATTTAACTAAAAAGTACCGAAAAGACTATATTTTTTTAAAGTGTGCCTCATCAGCTACCCTTTAA
This sequence comes from Apotomis capreana, assembly GCA_947623375.1. Taxonomy (NCBI): domain Eukaryota; kingdom Metazoa; phylum Arthropoda; class Insecta; order Lepidoptera; family Tortricidae; genus Apotomis; species Apotomis capreana. Next base: position 7,268,062 of record OX392500.1, read on the forward strand.
TGGCTATTAGCTGTCTATAAACAGATAGGTATAGTTTTTTATTTACTTCAGCTGCAATATTTCTGCGCCAATCGCGTCGTCTTTAATTCTACAACATGTTGAACATATCGACTTAAGCCCCAAATCCACATAGGTACAATTACTCGTACATTGATATTGGTTTTGCAATTTGATACATTTTCTAGGACCGATCAAAATGTACATTTAGTTATCCATTTAACTCAACACTAAAAAGGGGTTTTGCTAACCGCACCAAATTTCCACGTCAGTCCTAATAACAGTATCGATAACTTTCAATTAATTTTTCGTTGAACCCTTGTCATTTTGAGGGATGTAATGTATACGGGATCTTAGCCGAGCTTAAGTGAACGCCTCCTACAAATGAGAAGGGGATGCCTGAAGCACACAATAACTCTCACAAATGTCACTTAAACTACTAACTTATACAACTCCGACAAATGAAAGCCGAATAGGAGAACAATTTGCAGACGAAATTTATGATAATAGTTCAGCCTTAGCAAGTCAATCTACATTACCAAATATCTTTGCCTTTATTATCTCAATTTCATCATTCGCTTCAAAGAAATGCAGATCAAACGAATTACCTCCTCCTATTTATTTTCGTTTCACAGAGAAAAAAAACGCGTAATAATATTTTATGTTCCGTAAGAAATCTTCCCGGCTCAAATATGAATCATGCCTACAAGATTTGTTGAAATTATATTCTAATGTTTTTGAATCAAAGATAAGATGATACGAATGATGCGATAATTCAAATACGGTTAGAGATTGTTTTGTCGAAATAAACTTATTCAGTTATTCGAATTTGCGCATAGTATGCTATGCATAGATGGATTTTAGAATAAGTACGGTATGGCCGAGTTTTGATACAACCGATTTGCGAAAGAATTGCCAGTTTTGGTTTTATGTGAGAGTGTCGACGAACCAATCATACTCGTAGAAACGTTATGCTTGTGACATTGACGATGTGACAGATGCGCACACTTACGAAACTCAGCCGTGGCTAATCAAAACTAACTTCATTTTCAAGCTCTTACTAAGTATCTAGGAGTATTTATTCTAGGAAAAGTTCCGTTATGCGACAAAAACTAACGATAAAATAGGAAACCTTAAAATAGAACATTATCTACGTTATACGATGTTTTATTGTCGTCGCACAATGGAAATTTCGATACAATTAGTTGCAATTTTTATTGAGTGAGTTAAAAGGTGGTAAACGTTTTGCTCTTCACCCAGTTTTTATAAGTACGTGAAAATGTCCTGTCGTTTTTTGCAGGTTTTATTAATATTAGATTATGTACTCGTGTGTAAAACTTTAATTATGTAATTAGTTTTTATTCGATTTCCATACAATATAATCCAAACATATAATATAATTTTGTTCCTTTTGGGGTCGAGACCTTAGGTCCGTGGGATGCCAGTGCCAACAAACGTCTAACTGACCTCAGTAAACGGCTCATTGTGTCTACCGGTGACCGAAGAGCTGGCAGCTACCTCGCACAACGCATCAGCATTGCGATTCATCGAGGAAATGCTGCCAGCGTCTTTGGGATCATGCTACGGGAGCACAGTTTTGTAGATTTATTTTAGATTTAATTTATTTTAGAATTTAGTTCTTTTGTTTTTTTTTCAAGGTTTAATTTTAATTAAATTGTCCTTTTATATTTTCCTTTTGTTACCTAGGTAAATAATACATCCGAACAATACGTAGTTTGAACATTGCCGAATGACTTGTAACTTGATTTTTCACTGTATTTATTTATATATTGCCTTATTTATGTTTATATGCAATTAAATTATATATTGATTTATTATATATTATAATTTCGTTTCTTCATTATATCAATTCACTCATACATACATGTAAACGGGCGACAGTTTTCAGCACATACACTGATTCACAAGAAAGAAGTACTTTATCTGAAACAAGTACAAAACATAGTGTGAGATTATCGAGTGCGATGTATCTTCGATACTTTATTCTCAGTTTTCAATTTAAAGCGAGCTCCTTTGTGAAACAAGCCTGCAACTTTATATTGCACTGTCGCATACATGTATTGTTTTTTTGTGTACGATTCCTTTGTTTGAATTACCTTGAAGTTTCATGCTACTTTGAATATGGGTTCAGTAAATCCGATTGAGTCTGGGAGAATATGTATTTTGAGAAAAAATCGGTACATTGTAAATAATGGTCACATTTTTATTTTTGATGTAATTTATATTTAAACAGATGGTTCCTAAAAACAGTATGGTGACAAATTATCACCATCATCAGTTTATTTAAGCCAACGATTGGACATACTCTTCGTAAATTTAACGTAACTTAAGCACAATTTACAGCCAAAGTCATCTAATTCTTACAAATATTTAGTGTTTGTTTTTAAATTTAAACATATTACAAATCTGCAAATTAAAAGCGACAAAGTTGACCGAGGCAAGCCCGCTACACCAAAATCTAGGCATGATAGTGTGAAAATATACGTTTATGGGTAAAACTAAAATTCAGCTGAAATAAGGGACAAGCTACAAGCTTACTGACTACCATGGTATTGGCATGGGCACCCTTCGCCAATCCAACCCCTACTATAAAATATGTACTGGCATACTCGTGTGAAACTGGATGTAATATAACGAGAAAGTATTGCAAAACCAATACAATCACCCCCAATGAATTGTGTTTGTAAGATTCCCTCAATGTTCTACTCTTTTGTTTTTTAATACGAATAATTAAAAGACAGAAAAAATTTCGATACAAACCTAAACCACCTCAAACATTGTGAGTACTGGCCACAGCACTGTCGACGGTTCTCCGTATGAAATGTATTTTAATATGTCAATATACTTCTATGTTGTCAATGCAGTTCTGTCGATTGTAAATTACTTATTACAATAAATGTGTATTATATCTTCGCCATGTCTTTCCACGTAAATAACCCCAACAAATGGTAGCAGAGCGTGGTTATACGATTACCTGCAAATAAAAAGGTAAAAATATGGCATCGACGAGTTACCGAAATATCGAACCATTGACCAAGTCAAATTATGACACTTGGTGCCTACAAGCGCAAGCCGTCCTAATAAAAAACGACTATTGGGATATTGTATTGTAAGTGGCGAAAAAAAAATGTCATCGACTGCGGATGCGGCGGCGAAATCTGCGTTCGAAAAGGAGGATTTAAAGGCAAGAGCTGAAATTTTACTTTTGATCTCACCTTCCGAGCTCAAGCAAATAAAAACATGCGCGTCATCAAAATCCGTATGGGACAAGCTTAAATCCACATATCAAAGCACCGGGCCTGCGCGAAAAGCAACATTGTTAAAACAGCTAGTTCTAAAGCGTATGACAGCTGATGAAGACATCCGTGATCATCTAAATAATTTCATGGATGTGGTCGATAAACTCGCCGACATGGATATTAAAATACCACCAGAACTCCTCAGCATAATGCTGTTCTACAGTTTGCCGACGACATTCGAAAATTTCCGAATAGCCATAGAGTCAAGGGACACATTGCCTAATCCTGACGACCTGAAAGTCAAAATACTTGAAGAGTACCAGGCCAGGAGCGGTAGCGACCAAGCACCTGAAAGTAGTGAAGCATACCACTTGAAGAAAAACTATTCCAAGAAGCATTGCAAGAACTGCAAGAAAAAGGGCCACACCACTGAGGCATGTTGGGGCAAAAAGGATCGCTCAAATGAGAAACCCATCAGAAGCCAATCAAAAAATTTCAACGTCTGTCTGAGTACTGCACAATCAAGCACCGACAAAAACAAATGGTGTCTGGACAGCGGGTGTTCATCCCACATGTGCGGCGACAAGACAATGTTTCGGCTTTAACCCCTGAAAATGGAACCCTAAAATTGGCATCTAACAAATATACGAGCAAAATTGAAGGCAAAGGAATAGTTACAGTCAGCCAAGAAAAAGAAGGTTATAACTTCAGTGACACGTTATTCGTTCCTGATGTGTCAGTGAATCTACTGTCAGTAGGCAAGATAGCTGACAGAGGGTATAAAGTCATCTTTGAAAAGGACAAAGCCTCCATCGTGAAAAAAAACGGCGAGGTGACACTGACAGCACAGAGAAAAGACGGTTTATATTATTTCGAGTTTGAGAAGAAAGAAACGTCAAACTACACACGAAAAGGAAACGATTGTGATTTAATGGAATGGCATCGCAAACTTGGCCATATAAATGAGAGGAACCTGCAGAAAATGGCAACAGACAACCTTATGCATGGATTGAGACCGACTGATGAAAAATTAGAAGCGTGCGAAACCTGCATAAAAGGCAAGCTGTCAAGATTACCATTTACGCGACACGATAGCCTCTACACAACGGAAAAGCTTGAAATTATCCATAGCGACGTGTGTGGACCTTTCGAGTGCGAAACGTTAGCGGGATCGAGATATTACGTCACATTCATAGACGACTTCACTCGATATTGCCACGTCTACTTTACCAAAAAGAAAAATGACGTATTCAACATTTTGAAACAATATAAAAGCGAAGTCGAGACGTTCCATGATAAAAAGATAAAACACCTGCAGACAGACAACGGCACTGAATATCGCAACAAGGAATTTGACGATTTCCTCAAACTGCATGGAATCCAAAGAAGATTGACCACAGTTTATACACCGCAACAAAATGGGATTAGCGAGAGGAAGAACAGATCCTTGTTGGACAAAGCCAGGTGCCTGTTGATCGAAGCAAACGCTCCCAAAAAGCTCTGGGCAGAAGCGGTATCTACGGCCAACTATCTCATTAACCGTAGCCCTTCAAAAGCGTTAAACGGCGACATTCCATTCACGAAATGGATTGACCGAACACCATCTGGCAATCATCTTCACGTTTTTGGCAGAAAGACCTTTGTCCTGAACAGACGAGGAAAGCTGACTCAACACACCAAAGAGGGCGTATTTATGGGATACTCGTTGACTACTAAAGGCTACCGAGTATACATACCTGAATCGCACGATCTCACCTGAAAAAGAACACAAAAATAAAAGAAAAAATAAGAAATTAAGACAGGAAATAGAAATCGAAATTACAGAGAAGAAAAATGACACAATGAACAACGAAATTCAAAATCCGGAAAACCAACCTCTAGTACCTGATGATTTGGAAGATATCGAATCCTTTGACGAAGCATCAGAGATAGTAGAGATTCCTGAAAATGGGAGGCCACAAAGAGAGAGGCACCCACCTGCGTGGACTAGAGACTATATACTGGATGATACTGAAGAAAGTCATTTATTTAATGAAATTACTTACCTGTCTGACGAAAATGAGGACGATGAATACTGGCATGATGCGATAAAGGCTGAGATAAAAGCACATGTCAAGAACGAAACCTGGAAAGTCGAAAAGAAAGGCAAAAATGTGAAAGTTGTAGACTACAAGATGGTTCTGAGGAATAAAGTTGGACCAGATGACAGCGTCACAAGAAAAGCCAGACTTGTAGCACCACGAGGCTTTACACAGAGACCAGGTATCGACTATAATGCAACATACGCGCCTGTCGCGAAACTAAGTTCGATCAGATCTGTCATCGGAGTAGCTGTGGAAGAAGGGTTAAGTTTAAACCAGATAAACGTCACAACTGCGTACCTTAATGGTGAACTGGAAGAAAGAATCGTGATGAAATACCCTGACTACCTAGAAGAATATCTGACAGAGATTATGGTTGAAGAAAGTACTAAAGACGATTTAACTATATACAACAAAACAGTTGATATGCTAAGAGACATAAAAAACAACCCAAAAGAGAAGATTTGCTGTCTCATTAAAGCACTGTATGGACTCAAGCAGGCAGGGAGGCAATGGTACAAAAAGCTCGACACAGAATTAAAACGCATCGGTTTCAGAGCATCAGAAGCTGACCCATGTGTATACCTACTCGAGAAAAGAGGAGTAAAAATTATAATTGTAATCTATGTCGATGACTTATTGATTGCCTACTCGTGTCCTAGAAAACTTAAAGAAGTCAAAGACCTGCTAAATTCAAAATTCGAACTGAAAGATTTGGGAAGACCGAAACGCCTCATTGGTATAGATTTAACTTATAAAAAAGATGAAATAAAAATCAACCAACAAAAATTTATTGAAGAAACTCTAAAGAAATTCAGAATGGAAGATTGCAAAACTTCATCAACGCCAATGGAGCCAGGCCTCAAACTCGAACGAAGTGGAAAAGATGAAAGTCAAAATCTTGATCTTCCTTACAAAAATGTAATAGGTACGCTGATGTATCTAGCAGTGGCAACACGCCCTGACATTATGTTTGCGATAAGCTACCTATCACAGTTTAATGACTGTTATAAGGAAGAGCACTTTAATGTATGTATGTATGTAAACGCTTTATTGTACACAACAACTGGTTATAAATACATTGATAACAAATGAAATATGTACAAAGGCGAACTTATCCCTATTAGGGATCTCTTCCAGTTAACCTTTGAGCAATTGAAGTGCGCAAAAAGAGTACTTCGGTACCTCAAAGCGACTAAGGACGTCGGTTTGTCATTCACGAAGACCGGCCAAGACATGCATGGTATGGCTGATGCGGACTGAGGCTCTTGCAAGCTCGACCGGAAGTAATTTTCAGGCTACTGTTTTAAATATGCTGGTACAGCCATAAGCTGGGTGTCCAAGAAACAAAAGAGCGTCGCCCTTTCGACAGCAGAAGCGGAATACGTAGCTCTAACCGAAGCTGCAAAGGAAGCGATTCACTTGAAAAGTCTCTTCAAAGACTTAGGAGCTGACTATGACCGTATTGTCGTGTTGACCGACAATCAAGCAGCCCTCAAGTTGAGTAATAATTCAATGGTTACGTCGAAGTCTAAACACATTGATTTAAAAATGCACTTGGTTAGGAATCGTATCCAAGAAGGAGCTATAGAAGTTAAGTATCTGCGAACCGATGACATGGAGGCAGACCTACTGACCAAAGCTTTAGCTGGTCCGCGTTTAGCGAAGTTGCGGAGCAGCCTGGGACTGTCCTGAACACCACGATAGTGCCGTGAAGAGGAGTGTGAGTACTGGCCACAGCACTGTCGACAGTTCTCCGTATGAAATGTATTTTAATATGTCAATATACTTCTATGTTGTCAATTCAGTTCTGTCGATTGTAAATTACTTATTACAATAAATGTGTATTATATCTTCGCCATGTCTTTCCACGTAAATAACCCCAACAAACATCCATCAATACTAAACTTTCCCTCTTTATTATATTATTATAGACGTGACTTGACAAAGCCAGCAAAGGAGGTGATTTGTGTCAGAGCACAAGCAAAGTTTTCTCGGAACTCGCGAACTCAATATTAATGCCCTTTAGTTCCGAAACTTCTTATCTAAAACGTGTTCTAACTTTAGCCTTGCATGAGTACACCTGAAACGCATTCTGGTCGAAATTTACATCTTGTGATTCAGTTTGGAGAAATGGGAACTGTCACTGTCCTTTGAGCACTAATCGAAGACGAACGAGATTTTAGAGAGCTTGTACCTAGTACATGTAAGTTCAATTTATTCAAATTAGTTATATAAGTATACCTATGTCATCAGGCAGAGCTCTTTACTCAAATAACTGATAGGGATGGTAATAATGACCATTTACCGGAAGGCACTGTATGACTAAGGTCGCCGCAAGGATTAACTAATTTGATGAAGGCCGCTCAAGACGTTCTTTTGCAGGAACACTAGACTAACAAGATCGCGGACAACACATCGAGAGACTTATATTAGGACGCTCGTGACACGGCATCACGTCTGAGGACGGTGACTGTATTTTCCCGAAACCGACACTCTGTCTACAGACAGAAATTTCTCATAGTTTTTATATGAAGAGTGTAAGACAAATTCTTTGTGCTTTTCTGGCTAGATTTTTTTTAAAGTTTTTATCTGTGTTGCAGCGTGCAATTTTCAAAATAGCCCGGAGTCCGCGATGGTGCTAGAATTTCAACCGCACGCAGAATATTCAGGCGTAAGTGCGTTAACCTTATACAAACTTGAAATAAAAGTTAAGAGCCTCAATTTCGTTTAGGTATCTCGCTTTTAGATCCTTTTTGTAGCCGTGCTATTAATAGCGTTTTAGTGCGTCCTACCCAAGTTTAGGATAAACATAAATTTAAACACAAAACTTATCACAAGACAAAGATGAAAGAATTTGGTAATAGTTCCCTTCCCTAGAACCGAAGGAACTCCTGGCACTAGTATTGACTTATTTTATTCGATTTATGGGTATGGTGAAACCAAATCAGCAAGTAGCGATCTACACTACCCACTCAATTGCTTTTGGAAACTACAGGTACCTGTCAACGCTCTTATTTTATTATATAAATTGAGTTCAACTCGAATTTCGGAGCAAGTAAGTGGCTACATTGGGTCGAAGTGAATTTATGTGGAAAGTGAAGATGTTCGATTTTAGTAACGAACGAACGATCTAATAATGATAAAACTTGGCATTCATTGATAAAGCTTAGCGGTAGATCATGTTACTACCTATAAATAAAACAAAGGATACTTCATTTCCGCGGGTAAATAAATGCTAATAAAAATAAAACAATACATCTTGCATTGTAAATAAAACCTTTTGGAGCAAACAATAAAAAAATGTTATGTAGGTAATGTAATGCAATAGGTATATGAAATAAAAAAAATATTCACAGCGGGATCAGTTTGAAATCGAAATCCTAACTTAGAGTGGATATGAAAATTCCGAAACATTTCAGCGAACTTGGGCTTCTTGGAGTACAAAATTCTAACTGTAGAAATCAGCCCGGGTCGTAACTTGCGGGCTTGTACCTGAGCATTTTGCAGTTTGCAGTTAGACGTACTCTGTTCAGCTTGCGTGGGGTACGTACGTACCGATATTACGACGTTCGACGCGAAAAGACTGTGAAAAAACTTTTTTGCACAATTTACCAGATTCTATTAAATATACTAATAATATTTTGTTAATATTTTTCATTTCGCGGATTTGTGTCAAAAAAAATACAAAGACAGAATTTTCCTCGATGTTTTTGTTTCTGGGGGCCTATGATGGTTCCGTTTATCACGTGATAAATAAGTGACAAAGCAATTGTCACTCACACTCGCATTTTGTCAATACGTGATGGTTGCTTTATTAATTACCTATTTATCGCGGGATAAAGGCAACCATTATAGGCCTGCTGGTCATCATTCATATGTATAAGTACTGCCTTCTTAAAGTTAAAATAGTAGGTTATTTATGCTATTGTATAACTTAAAACATTCGGCACCTGACTTAAACAAATTAACGATCATTATAAAGGTAAAAGTTAAAAACAAATAATTAGTGGCTGCCAATTGCCTATAAGTAGTAGATGCTAGCAGACAGACTTTCTCAATTATTCTCTTTATTGCTTTTGGAGGGCAGTATAGACTTATTAGTAAAACAAAAAATATTTTATGACGTTATCAGTTTGCAACCCTTACTTTATATCCTTAACACGGAAACTGTTTTTGCTGCTAGTCTTATCTTTTTTAGGATGAGAGAATGTAAAATACTATCTTGATTTGAAGTAATCTTGCAGATGACAGTCGTAAGACCCGGCGCCGTACTTAAATACGGCTTTAACCCATACAAAAATTTTATTAACCAATTCCCTTCAGATAAACAAAACTCCCGCACACATGAGAAAGTTGCCATAAAGAATTCTTATTTATTTTTGAAACAATCTTAGATATCCTCTGAATATTTTAGAAGTCCTTACAAAGTGTTGATTGCGTTTTGAATAGTGAATATTTTTTTAAACGTTTTACTCTGAATTTTTTGTTATCTTCATTATTACCATCTGAAAATTCTTATCAAAAGTGTACAAAAGTACATTCCGTCTTTTGTTTCAGGACATCTTTGTTAATATTTCTTTTGATTGCTTTTTGAATTTCAGTTTTTTCATTTTTGTTTATAAGGCGAACATTTCTGTATGCGAGAGTTTTGTCTACGTGAAAGTTATTTTATTATGGTTATCCTAGCATAACTTTCGGGAACCGTTCCATTCCAGTATTGGTAACAAGCTGCTTTTGATGATGCTTCGGAGCTGATGTCACTAAAAAAACATTGATGTGTCGCGCTAAAACATACTTTCAGATTTAGTACCATAATCATTTTTATCTAAAGTATCCTCTTTCCAGGGAGAACATGGGAAATTCTCGGGGTCAGCTCATAAACTGTGCTCTTCTCTGATTTATTTCTTAAACGAAACTCGCTAAGCGTTAACTGGCTGCGAATTTCTGGAAACAATATGGCGTAGATACAAATTAGGAAACTTTTAACTTCATTTATGGTTATTTCATGAGTTTCAGAGCGTCTTGTGATTCCGGCCTAAAGTTGTTTGAGTTTTGCATTAGAAGTGTTCTGATAAGGGATTGTGCTCCCAAAGTTTGCGAACATATTTCATTGGTAATTTGTACTTAAAAATGTATTTATTTAAATAAAATATGTAGGCTGAATAATACCCACTTATGAATACATTTTTGAAGCCAGTCTGTAGAGAAAGTCTTAATTGCAGAACGTGTTGTGCTAGATTATTTTATAGTAGTTCATATATACGGACGCAACAGAGTAAATATGCACCAACACGTAGTAATTCGGTCAAACAATATATGTATAATAGAAAAGAAAACATTGGTTAAAAAGAAAAGCCAAGGGTTTGGAATTGTGTGAGCGCGATGCAGCGCCTCAGCCTTACGCGAACGACTGCCAACGGCGCCGGAATAAGTTCTATTCCTCCACTTCTTTCGAGTTCCACCAAGACCACATCCTTTTTATGGACACATTCACTGAGTATGACACCAAATCTGTCATCTTTGGCCAAGGAAAGATGAAGCTGTGCAGAATCAATTACCAGTTTATAAGACCTGAAAGCCGTTCCCCGACGCTTTCTCAATCCTCTCAACAGCAATGATGAGATCGCTGACCTTGGTGCCCGGGTTTTCCCCACAATAGTAATTAAATAAATTATTTATTTAAATTAAATTAATTCAAAATGAAACCTAGACTGGGGCATATTCCACGGATTTAAGATTTTTAAAATCAGGAAAATAAATATTTTGAGATTCTCAATCTTCGCCTAGCAAGAAGCTTAGTAAAAAGGTCAGTTCGACAGTCTGTTGATGACAAAATAAATACCTAAATGTTATAATATCTCATTTTCTACTACTTGGTGATTGTTAGCAATCATGAACGATGTCACCGAATATTAAAAAAAAGCATTTGCGGAACTTGGCAGAAGAGACCGTAATTGAACCCTCTGGATAACCGGTCCAACGCGTCAACCTCTCCACCACCAAAAGCTACGCCAAGAGACAAAAAATTTTTTTTTTTTTTTTGTGCTATGATCTTTGTGTCAATGGTTCAATATAATTGTAGCGTTTCCACATATTTTTTAGGGTTCCGTACCCAAAGGGTAAAACGGGACCCTATTACTGAGACTTCGCTGTCCGTCCGTCCGTCCATCCATCCGTCTGCTAGACAGTTGAAATTTTCACAGATGATGTATTTCTATTGCCGCTACCGTATTTGTTGTTATAACAACAAATACTAAAAATAAAATAAAATAAAATAAATATTTAAGGGGGCTCCCATACAACAAACTTGTTATAGATTATGGTACGGAACCCTCCATGCGCGAGTCGGTCTCGCACTTGCCCAATTTTTTCCATTATTTTATAATGGAACATGTTTCATAAAATAAATCATAATTATAGTTAGCATAGTTTAACGATATATCGTAAGAGATCTTATATTTTGTGATTGGATTATTCCCAATTGATCATCACTGGCTTCCGTTCCTTAAGTGTTTAAAAGCTTAATGAAGATTCTTGCTCGACCAAATACCCACCCCTGTGGCACAAACTAACAGTACCTGAAGTACCTACCTGAGAGCTGCTTTGATTTCGCGCTTCTCTCGCTGCAGTTATCATAATAATACCGCATTGATATTCCAAACTCGACTAGCCGAAGTTTACTTTTTAAAAATCCACATCCAGTATTTAAATGTTACAGGGTAAACGTCGAGTAGAAATCCTTAGTTTGTTTTTAGTGAAAACAAAATAAATACTTATGTTATTTATTTATTTACGGAAGCAAAAAAATATTTCTTTTATCTTAATTTACATATACATAAAATATCAACCTGCTTTATCTCCATCTTGAAATGAATAATAAATTTACTCAGTTAGCAACCTATAGATTTCCAGTTGGGTTATAATGGTTGCATTATCTCGTTATCAATAAGTGCTCGTAACCTACGAGCAAAATTCGTTGAAGTGCTAGGACCGTCACTGGTCATTTCAATCGGTTTTGCTCACATTTTACGATCCCTGGTGATAATTTTCCGTCATTCTCGCAATGACATTATTGGTCACAAACCGACTGATGCTTTGTTACTTCTTAATCCCCGGCGAAAAAAAAGGATTGTTATAAGTTTAACATGTGTATCTGCAGTGTATTTGTGTATCTGTGAGACTGCCTGTGGCATCGCATTCGCAGCTCGCCAACGGATAGACCAATTTGAGTGCGGTTTTTTTTATCGAAAGAATTGTCCGAGATGGTTCTTAGCTATGTTTAGTGGTATTCATTGGAACAAGTGACAAGATCTCAGCCAATATTGAAGCTAAGAATTCCGATTTTTTTAGTTATGTTCAGTTTAATTTATCGTGTGATAACGAGAACTGATAAGAGTGATAAGAGTAACGCCTCCAGGCGTCAAAGGCACAATCGACGTATTTCCACACGTTTGTATGGAAGCAGGTCTGGATTCTGGATCCTATTTGTAAAATAAAAGAAGGATAATTTAGGTCGGGATCCAGATCTTCTATATAAAATAGACCCGTATGCTACATCAAACAGTGCATATTGAAGTTTGAAACCAAGTGTACCCTACGACATAATGTATTGAAAAACATGCAACATTTTAAAGTGTTGTGAACATGTTGGCAGGCAAATTAATTCTGAATTTACGTAATGACACTCGCGTGTTCAAAATTGCTTCATTCCCGTTCCAATTTACTGCAGATCAAGGTCTTTGAGTTGGCGCACATGTTATTTTGGTTTAAGCTCTCAATAGCCGGAAATATTTAACTTTCTTTAAATGAATACGCCTAGAAGGAGTCTTCATAAAGTGATCTGCGAAATATGAAGCCGCTTTTGGTGTGTGTGCAATTTTTTTTAAATAAATCTCACACAAATCGATCTCATCCCAAATTAAGCTTAAGAAAGCGCGTGCTGGTACTATTTAGACGACAATATACATATTTACTCATATACTTACCTAGATAAATATATACCTACTTAATTACATAGAACAACCATGACCCAAGCACAAAATATTCGAATTCATAACACAAATATTTGCCCTGGCCGGGAATCGAACCCGGAACCACTGGCTCAGTAGGCAGGTGCTCTACAACCTGTGCAAACCGCGTCGTCGAAAAAATTGCCTTGTGACATTCACGTTGTGAAAGATGCTCTAAGGGATGATACTTAACCCCTGGCTAACCAAAACTGGCTTCACTTTCAAGGCTTATTTTGTATTCTAAGTTTACTTCATATTTTCGACATATGACAACACGGCCCTGCAAAACCTAAAGTACAGTACGTTCAATGAGAAATGCATTGCTTGATGAGAAATGTAATCGTACTAGTAAGCGATTGTTTGGTAAAAAAACAGTAAACGGTTGTATAGCCTTCCAAGCACCTAAAATGATTTACATATTTATTTTATTTCTACCAATCCTTATTACGTTTAGTACCTACCAAGAAAATTGATTTAATATTTCTAAAAAAATATTGCTTAAAACGAGACATCAGTTCTTTTTAGGGTTCCGTACCTCAATCGGAAAAACCGGAACCTATATAGGATCACTTTGTTGTCCGTCCGTCTGTCTGTCTGTCAAGACCCTTTATCTCGAGAAAGTATGGAGGTATCGAGTTGAAATTTAAACCATATAAGTCTACGGTCCCTTGAAGCTGTGAAAAAATCAAACTTCTATGTTAATGTGAAAAAGATACGGCTGTTATGTCGCAAAAAACATACAGTTTGCACCTCGTTTGTATGCGGCGCCATACATTTCAGGTTCAAACTTAACTCAACCAGACCATTTAACATAAGTGAAAGTTTGTACGGAACCCTCGGTGCGCGTGTCAGACTCGCACTTGGCCGGTTTTTTTACTATAATTTTACTGCCGTGGGACTGTTTTCTGCCAAATTTTACGATTCTAGGTCAGCAGTCAAATAGATACATAAGCTACACCATATTCGTCATAAAAGGAAGAAAAATATTAGAGCATAGACATACGCTTCTGTCCGTTGGAGAAATTTAATATTGGGCTTTCAAAGCAGAATGGCAGGCTTGTTATAAAACGCATACACGGAATGTAAACATATTTCATAAAATATTTACTGTTCTAGAATATGAATAAGCTATTTATTTTGCACTATTAAAATAGCGACTTATATATTTCTGCATGGGTTATTCTCGACGTTCATGAGACAGGAAAGTGACGGTAAAGTAATTTGAGAAAGATAAGGCTTCTTTAGTGTTTTATTGCGCTCGTATAGTGTGTGATATAATTTAGGTTCCCATGTACAGTTCCCTTATAACTGAATCAGATATAACTATAAAAAACTACCAAGTCTCAGTCCGGAACTCACGTTAAGAATTCGCTTTGACTAGAACAAACACAATGTTTACTAAAATATACAAATAACCCAGTATGTGCTGGAGTACTGGATGTATTTATGGCGTCGCGTGTACAGGTTTATTGAGAAGCAAATTTTACGCACCCAGTCATTTAAATGCATTATCATTATCACACTAATAATATTATAAAGGTGAAAGTCTGTGAGTGTGTTTTTATGTTTGTTATTTCTTCAGCCTCAAACGGCTAGACAAATTTTGATAAAATTTGTTGTGGAGGTAGTTAACACACTGTGTTACTGCAAAGGCTATTTTTATCCCGATTTTTTCCCTCCCGTGGGATGAGCTGGTCACGCCGCGGGGCGCAGCTAGTAGGTACACTTGTAAAATAGCCTAGACAGATATTTTAAAGTTCTTTTTGCGGAGACATCATACGGAGGTTCAAGGGATATGGTTATATTTTGCACAGGTTCCGTCGTAAATTGTTATTAAACCATTATAAAAGAGAATATACTTTCCCAGGGAAAATTAAATTAAGCTTTCTCATACGATACCTACACATATTTTGTGCCTCGTTTCTTAAGGAGTGCTATTCACAAGGTTTTGAATTAGGCAAAAATATATGTAGATGTTTTCTTGAATAAAACCGCCGAATCCCAATATGTAATAGCACTTTATTTACCCATAAACCAATATTATTTACAAAAATTCAGTAAGCGAGATGACAAAAACGTCTAGTCTTCAATCTGTCATTCGTCTATCTCCTAGTCCTTCATTCATTCGTCCCATACGTCATATTCACTCTTACACTCAATCAGCTGTCATTGCGTCATCAATACTCATTCCTACATATATTCAAATTGCTTCCACTTAAAATTTACACGTATTTTTTTATCAACGCAAGACATGAGTACGTAATGTTTGTTTTTTTCGCAAGAAAGCGAAATTTATAATTGAAGCACTAGAGCGGTAAACAAGACGCTTTGCAACTGTTTGCTCCGACGATATCCGGTGTCAAGTTGTTTGCGCTGGCACCGTCCAATCACGTCACGACTCGAGATCCCCTGGTCTTAACGTTCGAGTACCTCTGTTCGACACGTGCCAAAGACTTGTCTTAACTTGGAGATGGACTTATACCTACTGCTGGACAAAAAGGCACAATATATTTTGGCAGCCCCTCCCTGTTTGAATCTGTTTCTTAAAGTCGCAGACCCCACATTGATCGTATGTTTTATCGTTGTATGTAACGTTATGAATATGAGTTTGACACGTAAATAAATAGTAGATTATTTTCACATAACCTTAATTCAAAATTTAAAAATCCCCGACCCAACTAAAGATGTTTGATCAGCTATCTAATATATTGTACCTATTACTAAACTAAACTATGTCTAAAAATTGGCCCCATGGCATTGTACCAAAGACGCTGGCTGCATTACCTCGATGCATTGCTATACTTAGACGCTGAGCGAGGAAGCTGCCAGCCCTTTGGTCACCAGTGGTGCCGACAAGCCGTTTAGAAAGCTCCTTAAAAAGGACTTTAGCGCTTGTGCTCCACGGGCCCAGGGTGTTAAATAAAGAACCATCTCAACAAATAAGGTTTTCGATTTTAAAACCGCATTCGAATCGGATCATTCGTTTGGGAGCTACAAAGCCACAGACAGACACAAAAATACACAGTCATGTTAAACTTAACACCTTTTTTGTCGGGGTTAAAAACAAGTAAGTAAATCACATGTCACAGTCTCAAAGTTTCAATTTCCGCATTATGATCTTTTGAAGCCTGAATTTAAATATTTTTTTTCTTAGTCAGCCATCAATCAATCACATTAAAGTAGAGTTTCAATCGCAAGATAATCACGCAAAACTTTGATAAATATATCATACAATAGATCGTTGCACGTATAGCAATTATGAAATGATTAACGAGAATTTCACGTCAAGGTTATATTTTTTCATGAATAGACACAATCATTATCATTATATTGGCAGGTTCAATAAAATTGACATAAAAGATTCATTAATCAGAGCCGCTGAACTGACGCAGTAATTTTCTGCTACGTTGGCTGGGATGTACTCGTAGGTAGATATATGATAGCTGACAGTATGGTGCGATGAAGCGTAATTCGTTATTGGAAGGCAGTTGAAGCTCCAAATTAGATTAACTAGCATTTTATAGTAAATTTTATACTAATGAAACAGTTCATACATTTTGGTGGACATCTGTTCATCTGTTCTAACACCTGAGCTATCAAAAGGATATTGCTTTAAAATACCTGATTTAGAATAATCAGCGACATATAGTGGCCAGCTATTGAATTAGATATTCAATATTACATGAATTATAAAATAATTAGGTATTCCCATTATAGCCTTACCAATATAACCGGAAGAGCCGTGAAAAATAAACATAAATCTAAGTCAATGCAATCGCAATATACGATGCCTTTATGCTACATTTGTTCTTAGGCAACGGAATGAAAACCTATATAGTATTTCCCATTGACCTGAAATCATCACATTTGGAAAGAAGCACTACATGATGCACAAATAAATACAACGTCCGAAATCCGTAAATTTTTAATAACATTACAGTAAATATATAATTGTAATTGTAGTTAAAGCCAAGAATGTTAGGAATAAAAAAAAATGCAATTAAAAATTTTTTTTTAGATTACAAACTTATTTGCAATTTTTAAGCTTACAGCGACCTATGTCGACGTACGGAGACGGTTTTATAACGGCAAAGTTAAGTTTATCTCTAGTACAGATTATGTTTTTGCTAGAGCAATATTCAGTGCTTGCATCGTTTGCAAGACACCCTTGGTTGAAATCACTTGGCCGGCATTTTTTACGTAAAAGACTACGGTTAATTCAAATAAACTCAAAATCACATAGACTATTTAAAAATTCAAGTTTGGTTCAAATCGTTAGAGCCGTTATGAGAAACCGATTATACATAGCTAAAAGGATGTATATGTGAAATATTTCATTACTACAAAAACTATGAAAGTGTAGGTATAAAAAGCTTATAAATCTGATGGTTTAATTAAAGCTGCGCATTTATCTTGTTCGAAAATTAAATAAAGTTTGAAACATAACGTTTTATAAATAATGACACAAAGGTAAATTAAGAAAGAAAAATTGAATGCGATCTACTACAATCGAAGCGGGGTTTGAACCCGCGACCTCTACGTTACCGGCGCATTGCCCTCCCAACTGAGCTATCCGATCGCTACGTCAATCACATCAAATCTTTCATCCCTTAATTCGTTACGCTAATAGAGCGCCCTTTGCGTCATATATGTTTTTGAAATGCTTATGCGCATTAGCCATACCCTAGGATGTTCAATTTTTCTTTCTTAATTTACCTTTGTGTCATTATTTTTTATAAAAATAAAAATGTGGTATTACCACATAAAAAATATGAATCGATAAAAAGATTCTATACAAATAACATAACGTTTGCTAAAATAATCTTCTTTTAGCCTAAGTCGTAAATTAAGTTTTTTACCAGCTCCAGTGAACCCCCTCAATGTTTAGTTTAGCTGTATAACAGCTGTTAACGTACTGGTTTATGACAAGTTTTATAGTTTCAAATTAAATCTACAAACATGATGATGCAGTATTTCATTCCACGTGGTGATTAAAAGCGAACCAACCAAGCGAACAAACCCAACAAAATGGAAACATACCTACTAAAGAAAATTAGACAACGTAGCTCGACATCCTAACGGCTTGTAGGTACCCTTACTATGACTCATGAGATAACAATGACCGGACTCACTAGCGTTTTGCGTAAACGATTTGTATGGAGAATTGTAGTTCTACAAAGTAACCGCTAAAGGCGCTGGACTTTTCTCCGTACAAATTGTTTACGCTGTCGATAGCGAGGCGGTCACGTTAACTCTTGGTAAGGGTACAGGCTCCGTCGTATTTAGTGGCGTCAGTGTCACGTTCGGAGTTATTGCAGATATCGAGCACACCAGTTATACGCAGCTGTAAGGCCTGTCAATTTTAATTGAAGCCTCGGATCTCCACGACACGGTTTCATGGAGTCCGTGCTAGTTACAGGCCGCAGTCCGGCGCACGTGTCGCCAGATTAATGGCCGAGACGTGACGCAGAACTCGGTGGAGGTAGCATTCAGTAGGTATTGAATATTTCCTTGATTTTAAAGTAGGCATCTCGTTTGTTTGTTATAAGCTACTAAAGTGTACCAGACATATCTCCAAGACATGTTTTTATTTTTCAGTAAGTTACATACCATATTCCAGTGCGCGGTCGAGACCCTAAAAATCTATGGATTTTTGGTAGCGTAAAATAGTTTATAATCAGGAACATTTCCTAGATTTTAGACTAGACATTTCGTTTGTTGATCATTGACTGCTTTGCTGCTAAAACGAAGGGGCTTATTCCGTAACACTTATAACTGTAAAAGTGTCACAGCTTTGAAGCCTGTCAATTGTAATTGAAGCCTCGGATCTCCACGACACGGTTTCATGGAGTCGGCGCTAGTTACAGGCCGCAGTCCGGTGCACATCGCCAGATTAATGGCCGATGCGTGACACAGAACTGAGGGTAGAGGTAGCATTCAGTAGGCTTAAAATATTTCCTATCTCATTAAAGTGGTGTAACAAACAAATCTTTACGACATGACACGTCTTTTTGGATCAGTGCTACTTACAGATCAGAGTCCAATACAAGTGTCACCAGTTTGGGCGAATAGGCGAGATACGACACAGCTCTTTAAAATTTGGTAGCACGCCTAAACGAGACATTCGTTGAGAAACAGAAGCCAGTCGATCTTATAAATATGAAACCATTCCAACCGGCATATGCCATCGGCCTTTTTTGAACATCAACCCTACGTCAGCTGCTGCATCTGAGTGGCGTGCAAACTCATTTGCATGACAAAACTATCGTCAGAAGTTTCGAAGGGTTGATCAGCGGAAGGATTTGATTGAAGCTAGGGATAAAGTACTTGAACTAATCGGCTTGAAGCGTTTTAAGCTTTAAAACTTCGTATATCATGTATTCATCTGAAGATTTATTTTTACTCAGTTGTATTTGCCTTTATTGCGTACTTCATAACACAGTAAATTTTTTTCGAATCATATTTATAAAACTATAGGTACTCCACGTCGTGGATGGTACGATTATTGTTTAGATAAAGTGTTTTAAATAATGTGTAAGGAATCATCAAAGGTGTATTTTACAGTTAAAGTACCTCTTATATGCTTCGTTAATGGATTAAACAACTCTTATTCAGTTTTTATTAAAGCAGTAACGCATGCTAGCGTAAACCAAATGTTTATATTAAAGCAAAATAAAAAAATGCCATGCTGGAACAATTGCTTGGTTCAAATCCTGCTCAAGGCCTTTTTTTGGCGTTGTCGCAATAGTATTCTTTTATATTTAAGTAATCTTCCAAATCAGTTGTGCAACTGTCAAATTAGTTGTTTGATTAAACAATGTACCATATTGTTAGTCCAACCCCGTGAGGTCTGATGTAGGTTGTTTTATTACAAGCTTTTATTGTACTTGTTTCGGTTTCACGATTCTGTGTGTCTAGAGCAAACTGGTCAGTTAGAGTTAGGTCTAAATTCGGGAAAAAGGCCGAATTGTCGAAACCTGGTTAGGTTTTCGTATATCCCCGTATGCTAGGTTTAGCAGGTTGGATATACGGAAACCATCTATAACTATAGGTAGTAACTCAAGACCAACTATATGGCGGTCACGTTTATCACTTGATAAATTTACGATTAAAATTTTATTTTCAATTTCAAAAAAAAAATTCATTAAGAAATGAATCAAGAAATCGTTCGAAATCCTACAGTTAACGAAGTGTAAACTATGTCCGCAGACGTCCCATCCGTTTATTTTCGTACGTGGGATTCAGGTATTAACTTTATTGTTGTCGAAGTAAAGCCTTCCGGATTACGACGTCGTTCGGTGCTGAGCTCATTCAAGTAGCCATTTGGTGCAACAAATACGTCTGTCTGGTATAGGCACGTCCTACGTAGCTACAGGGTGCATAAGAGCTTATATAGCCCTTATACGGCTGAGTATAAGCTCTTGCAAATAATACAAATTAGTTATACCTGCAGGGTGATCAATCCAAATGGATAAGTAGGGAGAAAACGAAAAACTGTAAGAGATAGGGAAATCTGTTCTTAGGAACCATGGCGTCAATTTTAGATTTAATACTAAACTGCAACCATTTTTTGTTAAATCTCATACATTCTGTAAGTAATCGCATGTCGTATTGTAACATTATTTACAGCGATTTTGACCGTGTTTTGTATGAAATTTTGTATGAGATCATAGAGTAATGATGAGATCAAAAAAAGATGCAGTTTTTAAAATCCACGCAATGGTTCCTATGAACAAATTTTCCTATCTCTTATAGTTTCCGACTTTTCCCTACTAATCCATCTGGATTGATCACCCGGTATAATCATACACTCAGCGAGCGCTACGATACAAAATGCAACACTAGAGAATATCCTCTCATGATCTTTGGAAAAGCCCCCTAAGGGCTGTATTTTATTGTTTGTGTAAAATGCGACGCAATTAATCGAATCGCTCGATAAATAATACTGCCTTCCTCTTCTTTTCCCGGACGCGTGTGACTGAGGCATTTATGTGATTGCTGTCCAAGCAAAGCCTTCCGGATTACAACGTTACGCGTTGTTCGGTCCCGAACTCATTTAGACAGTTGATGCAACAATAGTCGTAGCTTACGCTTACCTTGTATGTAGTAGTCTTCGTTCATCTCGATAAATGGAATAGGTATATACATAGATACAAAGGATAAATAAATAAGAAGCCAAAATTTCATGTGATCCACTGAAGTCAAAGTGTGACACGAACACACGACCTCTGTTTAACCGGAATAGTGCTCTTCTAACTGAGCTACAGGACCGCTATGCAGGCAGTATGAAATAATGCCTTCTGAATCCGCTTTTTTACATAGCCCTCTGTATTTCATGTTTAAAATACTAAGAAATGTGGTATTACTACAAAAATAGGATTAATATTCTTCTGTTCAATAAATGGAATAGGTATTACTACAGCCATCGTTTTTACATTGCATCGTGCAGAAAATTATTTGCATTGTATATACTTTCACATTGTGACGGTGCTAAGAGGTAATCGACGCATGTTGCGTCCCACACCAACACGCAACCCAGGAATCTTCTAGGGACTAGAGTCGTCATTGTTTCTTAGTATAGAAAATGTGAAAGTGTATAAAATTCTAATACTAATATAAATATATATATATATATATATATATTTAATATAATTATAAATATATTAATATAAATATAAATATTAATATATATTTATATATATATATTTATAATATCTTAATCAAACCAAATAACGCACCTATACAGTGGTTCTCAATTTCAGTAAGTTATTTGTCCATGTTTCCGCACTGAACAAAGCATTTCTACTACGAGAACACTTTATTTCAGTTTACGAACATTTCATCCTGTTTCCCAGGTGCACATATAAAATGTACCTACTGTCGTTACGCGACCCACATTTTTCAGCAAAATGTATAATGGACTTGAATCGAATAGACAATCTGCATCGAGCGTTGACTCCACTTTGCGTAAGCCCCATATCGACGTCGGCCACCTCCTTTTGCTAATAAATCATTTTCACCCATAAAAAGAGGAATATTAAATCGAAAGATGCCGCACAAAATGAAGGAGGGCGTTGTGAAAAATTGGGTCGTAAAGAAGCGATTCGTAATGCGCCGAAACCGAGCTATTTTCAATTACGGACGTACAACGGTTAGTTCGTCCTAATTGTGTGGAACGGCGATGGTTTGGTTAGAAAGTTAATACTTTGAGTCCTCTGAAGTTAGACACTTATTTTTTGTGACAGCAGTATTTTTAGTATTATGTGTGCCTGTTGATTTTAGCGGGATGTGAATTCTTGGTTAAAATAATGCAATATGCGTGTCGAACGGATTAACAATGGAGAGTTTTTGGGGATTTGGATCTTGACATTTAACTTACTTTTTATGTCACAAAAAATGAGAATACCTATATGATTGTAATATTTGGCCGCTTATAATAGGTAACGTATCCATTAAGTTACCACTTTATCTAATACAAATTTGATGCAAGATGTCATAACTGAGCATGAACTCTGTATCTAATAGACTTTTTTTGTATTATAAATGATTATGATTAGTCTCATGTACCTACAAGTATTTTACCTTTAAATTTAGGTATTACATAGTAAAATAAAAAGTACCCTATAACCTTTGGATGTTCAGCTATCCCTTTACCAAAATTAGTAAAAATCTGTCCATCCGTTTCGACGAAATGAGAGAACAAGATATTTTTAGCAACAGATGGCACTATATAGGCTGGCGCGCGCGCCCATCCCCGCATCGCTTTGTTAAGATTTTTCCTGAAACAATGAAAAAACCTTTCCTCTCCATGGAAAACTTAATTAAATGCAATTATAGATTTTTTTAAATTGTATAGAAATCACTGAGCTTTCAGAAAAGTTTAAGCTGAGATATTCTCGAATGTAAAAGGCTATCAGTTGAATTTAAATGGAGCGTTTAACTTCGCCGAGCATTTTACACAATTAGCTATAAGCAAGTTGCTGCAGCAACTGATTCCTGCAGAACTTTTCACTGAGGTTGGTGTTAAGAATTAATGAATACTGTAGGAAAATAGATAGCGGAATTTCTTCAGTCGTTCGGTTAAGTTAGATGGAACGATCCAGTTGCGTGGATCTTACTAAAGTGAAAAATAAACATTTAATGTAAGTACTGAAACATTAATGGTTAAAATTCTAAATATTTATTTAATACAGTGCACTTGAACGACGACTGATTTCTTGTTTAATGAATAGTTTTTTTTTATTTACAAATTACATACCAAATATATTTTAACCAAATTTATTTTTGTCGGGATGTGGGGTTATCATTACCTATATATATTTCTGACGCCATTTTGCCTTGAATGTTCTGTTGCGCTTTATTGGAAAATTAGCTGGAAAAAACAATGACCGTACCGGTATCGTTTTTTTTTCTTCATTTTATAAAAGCAAAATATCTTAAAAGGGATACTTTTCGTAACAAATTAATAATTGGGTATTTTCTCTAAATTTTATCGTCTTTTTCGTCAATTTAATGAAAGTTAAGAGGTAAAAGCATCGAATAGATGCCGTCTCTATGGATACAGTTACATCATCAACAAACACTGAATAATGTAAACAACAGAACTCAAAGCGTCTATTTAACCTCACACAATCAATGCTATATTTTCCGTTTACAACATAAATTCTTGAAACAGATTGTTACTTTAATCTTTTCTACGTTCTCAGGATTTTTCCGTCTTCATTAGTCATTCTTTAGAAGAGATAAAATGATTTATTAACGTTCGAGTAGCGCTTTTTCCTTAGGATTGATGTGAGTTCCATGCAAATGACAAAGGACTGCTGTACGGGAGTTCTGTGGGGTGACGGGCCTTTTATTCCAGTTGCCCTTCGGAGGCTTTGTGGCAGTGTGGTAATTGATTGTGACTATGTTAGACATAATAGTTCACACGTACGGATCGCTGCGTCATGTTTTAGGGTTTTTCATATCCATCTAGCATGATTTCTAACAAAATCTAAAACGTTTTATATACATGTACTTAAAGTAGTGCATTATACACGTACCTATATGGACTAGGGATTTCAAAACGTAGTATAGACCACATTAGGGCATTATACTTAATAATTATACTTGGTGTAAGTAAGAAGCCATAGCTACAGATAATACGGTGGCCGTAGTAAGTGAGCGATAGGTTTGTAATTCCAGTCCTTTTAATCTCATAAAAAATATAACAAACACATTTTCCCGCCTTTCTGATCAGCATGTTCACGGTGTTCGCGAAACAGGTAGTAAACTACTATTTACAGCCCGAGAGAACAGAGTAGTACGACACACGCTTGGAAGTTAAATACATTATGTAACACTATTGATTTTTAAGCTTCCATTAGAGGCTGTTAAGGCGGTGGTTCCCAATGGTTAAAAGCGTGTTTATTTAGGACGTTTGCGTAATGAAAAGATAACACAACGGCACTGATTTGAGGCCCTTGTCCTTCTTATCTGAGAAGTTTGGAGCTAAGGGATCCACGGTCATTATTCTCCCATACAGCGAGAACTATCAATATATTAAAAAGACAGTATACATGTACGAGTCTCTTTAGTCTTTATACCCTTTTTACTCTGAGCGGCTAAGGACTGGCTTTACATACGTTCAACGTACGTTTTACTATCTCGGCTTGTTATAGTGTAATTTGTCATAGCTATTGTGTGCTACTAGCGCGAAATATAATGATAGCACTCTGAGTGGAATGTCTTGTGACATTTCGTGGAGATATAACGTCGAGCTTTGTCGTAAAGGTAACTCGCGGACCCTTTGAATATTAACATAAAATTGAGGCCAAGTTCTTCTGAATAATGTTTAAATTTATAGATCGGTTTTTTTATTATTTAGTAACTGGTAATCAACAGTTTGACAGAATAAATAGTAGTTTATGTGTCTGTACATAATGAAGGGTATTAAACACGAGTGTGGGTTTATCAAACGAGCCGAAGGCAAGTTTCATAATAACATCACACGAGTGTTTTAATGCCTAATTATGTTCAGTTACATACACTACTTTATCTAGCCACATATCATAAGCCTCCCATGGAGGTGCTTTCATAATAACATCACACGAGTGTTTTAATGCCTAATTATGTTCAGTTACATACACTACTTTATCTAGCCACATATCATAAGCCTCCCATGGATGTGCGGCTCCTAAATGCATCATGATGATGCATTCAGGAGCCGCACATTATGACAAATATTACCCGATAATGGTGGTAATGAAGTTTTCTGGCAGGTGTCATAGTTTTTTTTATTCAGAGACAAGCAAAAGTCGGCCCCAACTATCATATCGTTCGATATCTTACTTACGTGCGACATTTGTCAAATTTGATTGCAAATTGACAATTCATTTCGAACTAAACGTTATATCGACTGATATTAGAATAGAGGTCAAATCAATTTTCTTTGTTTTTCAGAGATGTTCGAAATTTGAATAAATAATATTATCGAAATCTTATATATATTATTTGGCTATAATAACATTCCTACACATAAGAAATTTGTTCTAACAAAACAGTCTATTTTTATGGTGGTCATAATGTGCGGTTTTTGAACGTATCATGGAGGGTTTATGATATTTGGATAAAAGGGTTTTTGTTTTGATATTCGCAAACAGCAATCGTGGAATGTGACAACACAAATAGTAAAAAAAAAAAAGTAAGTAAAAATAACTTTATTGGCACACAAAAAAGAATTACATACAAAATAACAGTAACATGAAGTAAATGCATGCACATAGCGGAATAGGAAAGGCATAACTTATTCAGGGGTTCCCAATCTAGGCGCAGCCTGTATCTTGGACCAATGTGCGCAACTGGCTGCGAACAAATGCTGGTGATGCGAGTCGAAGGACTACTTCTGAATGGAGAATATTTGGGGACCGAGGGTCGAAGGTCCCTATGTGTCCCCAGGCGATGATGAAAACCACTTTCTTCGCTAAATAGACTTCGGAGGCGCCGCCGTGCGGAGCGGCAGCGCGAAATCACTTTTTCCTCCACTTCTATACACTTCGTTTCATTTATTTTGTCGTTATTTGTGCGCGGGTTTAAAAATAGTCTATTTGGCCATAGTTTAATATATTTTTAATGTTTAGCAACATAAACGTCACAACAAATCGTTTTATTTTTCTTGATGTGGCAGACGTGCGGGTGACATGAGGTCGAGGAGGTACTTACAACTAAAGCGGTACGCGGGACCATGCACCATAATGTGCGCTAACGCTTCGGCTACTATTAGGGGCCCATTATAGCGCAGTGAGCCCCCTGTTGCCTATATTTACAAGTAATTCGCATGGCCATGTACAGAAGTAAGTATTTAAACTGGAGAGAGTAATGTACGATTCCCACTGACCGGGCGGAGTCGGCGCGCGCTCAAGCGCATCTAAATAGTTGCCAAAGGAATGTAGAGCTTCTGTACAACAGTCAGATCCCATATTCGAATGTTATTGACGCCGCTGCCAGCCGATTGGGCGCTTACGGACGCGGACGGAGGTGCTCGGCTGTCGTCGCGCGTAAGCGGCTCCGTTCGGTCACCGCCGCGCACCATCGGGTCCGTTCAGTTTCCACCGTGTGCCATCGGCTCGGTTCGGTTACCGCCGCGCGCCATCGGCTCCGTTCGCTCGTCCGTCGCCCTAGAATTTAATCGCTCGGACGGACGCAGTCGGCTGCCGCCGGGTGCTCTAGCGTCCGCTGGAACGTGGCGGCAGCTGAACCCGCCCGACCTAGTCATTGGACGCGGTCGGCCGCTGCCGGCTGCCAGAGCGCCCGTTGCGACGCGGCGGCAGCCGACCCGGCCCGGCCCGGTCCATGTGAATTGTGAATCGTACATAATAGAAACGTATGATTAAATTTAACGTTACATCCGTTATTATTTTGAATAGACGAAGACTATAGCTGTTGCTTAGCGTCGCCATCATTCAAATCGATGAGGAGGACCATCTATATTTATATACTTTCAACTAGCATTAACCCGCGGCTTCGCTCGCGTGCCTATATAATATACATCATCCTACGGGGACAATGCTCTTTTTTTTCAGGATTAAAAGTAGGCTATTTGTTAAGTTAGGGTATAATCTGCAATCTGCATTTCCCTCATGCATATCCGTCCAGCCGTTTTAGCGTGAAGAAGTAACAAAACATGACACAGACTTTTGCTTTTCTAATATTACTGGGAAATACTTTTTATTTTATCATAACTCCACTTTATCAAATCAAACCGAAAACTCAAGCACTCAAATCAAGCGATCTCAGCTTTTACTGTACCAAATAAAGTTCACTTCAAAATTCATAACTCGAAGTGAAGCTAAGACACCGGGATATGTGTGCATTTTATTTGTATAAAGCTTTTGTAATGTCCCGAGCCTCCGCTTATCGATTTGGGATATTCGAGATTGGTTTAATGATTCTAAGTCATGTTCTAAGTTACGTAATGTTCTATTGTAAGATATTGAGGTTCTCTTCGTTGCTGAATAAAAAATGTATTATTCTGAGCCAGATAAACGTAATTCAGAATTCTGAAATGACTTATTATTGAAAAGCTTGAATGTATTACGGATTACGGATGCAGGTATCCCGTCCCAACGCGCCGCCCGCCTATAGGTACCGATTGACGACGATCGAGATGCCACCAAATACTATTTTTGTAATCTATTAGGATAACGCGGGTCTCTATCCATACCTCAAAAGCAAAAAAAGAACCCCCTAATAGGATCACGTGTAGCTGTCTTTCAGTCCGTCTGTTACAATCACAGACAACCCCCACTAGACGGAGCATGTAAGGCGACCCGCGCGCACCAACGATATGGTACGGCAGAACATTAAAGTATGAACACGGCGGCCACCGTTTAGTTGCGTCCATGTTTATGATCCTTGCGTACGTCAACGAAAAAAGATATTAAATAAATAACATGGTAAATTGTAGTGTTAAGTGGTGTAGAGAGACTTCCTAAACATGGACGCAACTAAACGGTGGCCGCCGTGTTGGTACTTTAATGTTTTGCCGTACCATATCGTTGGTGCGCGCGGGTCGCCTTACATGTGCCTTACATGCTCCGTCTAGTGGGGGTGGTCTGTGGTTACAATCGATTTGCTGCAAAACTACGGGACCGATTAAATTGCAATTTGGCGCAAATGCTTTCAAGAATTTTCATGACCACAAATAAAATTTCAAAATCGGTGGCATTTTCGTAATTAACGTCCCAACAAACCATAAAAATTACACTCGTACTCATATTTAGTCATTTCAACCCCATCGCACCCCAACAGGCGACCCGACCCGATAAACCATAAAAGCATTACCAATGGATTTTCAGACTTTGTCGCCACATTTCTCCCTTTTAGGGGTTGAATTAAAAAAACCTGAAACACGTGTTTACTCATTTATTGTTAGAAATACTCCTGTGAAGTTTCGAATAAAATAGTCTAACTAATCTTGTTTCCCCATACAAACTTTGGAACCCCATTTCACCCCTTTAGGGGGTGAGTTTTGAAAAATCCTTTCTTAGTGCACCGCTTCACCTTATAAGGAACCTACGTGCCAAATTTGAACTCTCTAGAACCAGCGGTTTAGTATTTAGACATTTCAATCCCATTTCACCCCAACAGGGGAGATGGTAACTCACGTCCGCCACGTTGGATTTTAAAATCGTTGCGGTTTTTGTAATCAGCGACCCGATAAACCATAAAAACAATACCCATGCTGATTTTCAGATTTTATCACCACATTACTCCCTTTTAGGGGTTGAATTTTTAAAAAACCTGAAATACGTGTTTACTCATTTATCGTTAGGAATACTGCTGTGAAGTTTCGAATAAAATAGTCTAACTAATCTTGTTTCCCCATACAAACTTTGGAACCCCATTTCACCCCTTTAGGGGGTGAGTTTTGAAAAATCCTTTCTTAGCGGATGCCTACGTCATAACATCTACCTGCATGCCAAATTTCAGCCCGATCCGTCCAGTGGTTTGGGCTGTGCGTTGATAGATCACTATGTCAGTCAGTCAGTCACCTTTGAGTTTTATAAATATAGTTTTTAAAAAACCTGAAATACGTGTTTACTCATTTATCGTTAGGAATACTCCTGTGAAGTTTCGAATAAAATAGTCTAACTAATCTTGTTTCCCCATACAAACTTTGGAACCCCATTTCACCCCTTTAGGGGGTGAGTTTTGAAAAATCCTTTCTTAGCGGATGCCTACGTCATAACATCTACCTGCATGCCAAATTTCAGCCCGATCCGTCCAGTGGTTTGGGCTGTGCGTTGATAGATCACTATGTCAGTCAGTCAGTCACCTTTGAGTTTTATATATATAGATAACTTTACTTTCAGAACTTGGCCCCGCACTCCCATTTACCTAATCTACTGGAAATACCGTACCTCTTTCGTATTCGTATTTAGTATGATTACAGTTGGAAAGCCGCAAATTGTGTTGACTTAAGCCAATGTTCATAAATTTCCTTTGCTTCGGTTAATTATGGCTTGCAAAGAGATAAGGGTAAACCTGATGATTTACTTTGGAATATGGACATAATTAATACCGACTAGAGTTTTATTCGATTTTACCCACACACGGGACGTATATCGCAGTCCGAACCGCCACTGAATCACTCATTACTAATTACTAGAACGATTTTCTTTTCCGATTTTAATACGGAATCTTAAGAAGATTGGGCAAGTGCGAGTCGGACTCGCGCACCGAGGGTTCCGTACAAACACTTTTCATCCTTAAGTGGTTAAGTTAAGTTTGCACCTGGTACCTATGTATAGCGCCCCATACAAATGAGGTGCAAAGTTAACGCAACCAACCCGTTTGTTGTATGGGAGCCCCCCTTAAATATTTATTTTATTTTATTTTTAGTATTTGTTGTTATAGCGGCAATTGAAATACATCATCTGTGAAAATTTCAACGGTCTAGCTATCACCGTTCTTGAGATACAGCCTGGTGACAGACGGACGGACGGACAGAGAAGTCTCAGTAATAGGGTCCCGTTTTTACCCTTTGGGCACGGAACCCTAAAAAGTAGTCGTTCAGTGAGCTGTAGAAAAGTGCGTACTCCTGGTTCAGGAAAGGCGTGGTGGTGTTGCAGATGTCTATGGGCGACGGTAATCGCTTGCCATTAGGCGATTTGTTAGCTCGTTTGCCCCACGACATTATTATTATTATTTTTTAATAGCCGAAATATGCTTTTTTAACGTTTGTAAGTCATTTCACCGCCATTTAAAAAAAAACTTATCAAAAAAAAATCTAAATAGATCCAAACATCCGGACATACTTGAGAATTTTCGACTAAGCTGAAACGAAGACGTTAATTTAGATTTATCTATATGCCTGTTTATAGTTATCGCTCCATCTGGTATGGAAATCGTGAGATAAGGAGTCTCCACATGTAAACTTCGCCTCCCGGCAGGTACTCAAACCGTCCCGAAAGTTTTAATCGCTACTTAAACTTATTTTGCTGAGCGATCCGTAGTTTGGAAGAATATTTTAATGATTTTAAAACATGGCCAAGGCTACGATCATGTTTACTCGTGTTTGAAAATAATACTGGCTTAAAATTTATTGGCATTACGTGTTGTTTGGCATAAAATCGTTAGCCATAATTCCGGATATGCCGATCGCGTACATCGGTCTTTTCAGCCACCAAAGACGGTGCTTCGCAGACTGAAGACCACAAATCGTCTGTGATAGACTGAGGGGCCTTGCTATGATGATGATGAATTCCGAAATCATAAGCATTACACGCGTTTTGTGGATAAATTAGCTTAGGTTTGATTAGGTTGTGACAGATGCACACATGGACGAAACTTAGCCCGTGTGTAAAATATGATAGCGGACAAGCTAGGTTTTCTGTATGAATAACTGTTGCATAATTCATGCAATCAGGAATAAGTAAAATAAGTAAAAAAAAATATTGATAATAATTACTTAGTAGTAGTACTACCAAGTTTTATTTTTATTAACACAATGATCCATGTTTATCGAAAATAAAGTATTAATTCTTTATTATTTTGCGAATGAAAAATCACGATTTATTTTAAAAATAATTATGTATTTTTATTAATTGCTGATAATATTAAACGAGCAATAAAGTTGATTTGTGTAATGTTAAGTCACATTAAGTGCTTAACTTTCATTACATTACAGAAAAATGGATCCATGACATTAAAAAAATCTGATTCATATTTAGTAAAATATCCGAAATAACTCAAAGAAAAATCAACTACTAAAACTATTTCCTCCATTTCAAGCAATCAAATAAGAATCAATATCTGAAATACACATTGAATAATAACTTCATAAATTCAATGCACGGCATTCGAAGTTTAATCAAAGCGAATTGTTTGATTTCCTTCGACGATGTTATTGATTTTGAAGACGTAGAAAATCAGACGCTGTGTTTAAGTACGGCACAAACCTACGCCGTCTATACAAACGTTTTCCAAACTTGTTTTTTTTTTCACTATAGACATTTTGAGTGTTTTACTCAGAATCGTTTGTAGTTTTGACTATAAAAGGTTACTCTGGGGGTCTAAATTCCAAGTTTGTATCATATACAGGGTGTTTCTGACCATGAGGCTTTAAATGCAAAGTTTAATTATGCCCTCCAAACTGAGCATCTTTTGTTCTGCAACATTTTAAAAACTTCTCCAGTATAATTTGATGATTTTCATTCAAATTAAATGTTATTGACAACATACTGATATAAAATGTCTACCTTTTAGAAACGTCAAGAGTCGACGGTTGAAAGTCAAATGAATAATCGCAATTAACGATACACTGACTTAACGATTTAATTTTGAGGTCTAATAAATTACCTAAATTATAAATATATATTTTAATGTCATAAATCAAAATTAGATCAGTTGAGTGAGTAAATTCGAACTTTACATTTTAAGCCATTAGCCATTAGCTGCATAGTCAGAAGCAGGCTGTATACCTACTATTTCCCTCATTTTCATGTTAAAATGTTTTTGTGTATTTAAACAAATGGAACGGTATGCCCGTACTTTCAATTTCGAACTTCAGAGGAACCCCTAAGGGCCCAGCCACGGCTTGCGCGACCAAGGGCAGAAGCAAGCGGTAGAGCGAAAGGTTCGAGCGCGGTGGCCATACGAGTGAGCGAGACACTCGTATGGCTGTCGCTTCACGCTGCCGCTGGTCGCGCAAGTGGTGGCCTGATCCGTGTGGTATTTATTATGACGACCCAGTTGGCGCATTGGTAGCGCAGCTGCCAACTATACTGACGGTCCTGGGTTCGAATCCCGGCAAGGGCAAATATTTGTGTGATGAACTCGAATATTTGTTCCTGTGTCATAGACGTTTTCTCTGTATCTATGTAAGTATGTTACGATCTATATAAATATGTACATCGTCGTTTAGTGTTTATAACACAAGCCTACTAGAACTTACTGTGGGACTATAAGATCGATTTGAGTTAGGTACATAGGTTGTCTGATATTTATGGGATCCTATCTGAACTCCGAAACATTGTTTCCCATTTGTAACGTATTGCCAAAATTTTCATTTGTCCGAAAGCAACTTAAACTTAACCGAAAGTAAACCCGGCCAGTCCACAACTGTGCGCTTTTCTAGAAATTTCCTGCCTCGCACGACTGCATTGTGGAATGAATTGTCGCTTGCGGTATTTCCACACCGATACGACCTTCAAACCTTCAAGAAAAGAGCGTATTCCCACCTGAAAGGCCGGCAACGCACTTGAGACTCCTCTGATGTTGCAGGTGTCTATGGGCGATGGTAATCGCTTTCCATCAGGCGATTCGTTTGCTCCCTATGACATAAAAAAATATAAAAAACCGTAATATTTTCAGGATTTTATAAACATCGTTATGTTAGATTTGTTTTACAATTAAATTATTCTGAAAAATAACCAGGTTTTGAAAAAAATGGATTTCGGACCAAAGAAAATTTAGCGAAACGTTACAGATGGTAAACAAATTAGTGCTTCACCACTATTGAATATAAAATAGGTGAAAGTAATAGGTAAATATGAATTAAAACACAAAAAAATAAACAATGTAAGTATTAGCATGTTCACGCCGTGGTAATATACAGGGTGATTCAGGAGTGAGTCACACTGAGCCACTTTTACTATGGGACCAACCATAAAATCACAAAAAATATCAATCTGCCGCTTCATACATTTTGGTTAGTTAGCGATCAATTAACTATCAATAAATTTTTAATTCGTTTTTTTTTCGCGATTTCCCTGCTGGTCCCATAGTGAAAGTTGCTCAATGTGGTTCTCTTCATTAGCCCTGTTAGGCGGTTGTCACACTGCCGCCGCGTCTCGTTGCGAGACGCGGAGCTACGGACTCGCATGCGGAGACAACGCACCAACGTCCGTGTTTTCTCAGCATCTCCGTCCGGAGCTGCGATGCGCGACGTCCCGCATTACTTCCGTCTCGCGTTCATTTCACATTCGAACGTTAAGGTGAAAACAGTTCCTATTTGTCGATTAAATGAAAACGGAACTTATTCAGAACGCTGCGGTGATACTTTCAGCTTGGTTTTTGTACAATCGAGTCATAAATTCTGGGTACATTCCTATTTACAAACCAGACTAACCAGAGATTACGAAGATTTGGCAACGCGGAGAATCATTTTTTAATTGCACCCGCATGTCAACCGCGTCATTTGATTATTTGCTAAGCAAAATTGGAGTGATTATTACTGGCGCGGAGACAAATCGACCTTCTATTACAGCCGAATAAAAGCTTTAGCTTACACTCAAGTACTTAAGTAATAATTTACTATGTACCTACTTCAATCTTCGATTATACTTTTATAAGAATTCCCTATATTTTGATTATGATTAAAACCGAGACTAACTATAAAACTTAATCAATCTGGAATTAAATAAAAATAACATTTCGAATAAGTAACTCAGCCTTTAATTTTTTTTAATAACTATTCACTAATTGAGCATAAATCACAGATCATATATTTACTTTAAATAAGTACTTAATAAAAATATTTGTTTACAAATTACTATAATCTTGTTTTATACTATCTTAAATACGTCCTACTTGCACTAAAATCCGTATGACACTGCGGAGCTCGGTGTGACATACCCTGCGGCACGCACCGCGTCTCCATCCGAGCGCGCGAGTCGTCGTGCGCCTCGCTACTCCGCGCGTCGAGACGGAGCCAGTGTGTCGTACCATGCGATTTTTCTATACAAAATCAAGATTCTACATACAAAGTTAAAAAACGCATCAACGGACGCCGCTGCGAGATGCGGAGCAGTGTGACAACCGCCTTACTCTTGCTCATGACTCCTGAATCATCCTGTATATTACCACGGCGTGAACATGCTAATACTTACATTGTTTGTTTTTTTGTGTTTTAATTCATATTTACCTATTACTTTCACCTATTTTATATTCAATAGTCATACTGGTGTGAACAAATCTTATGAGCTCTGATAATTACCGAGACACGGAAACACGCCATCTTCGAATTCAAATGCGAGAAAATGAGTGACGAGATCCCGGTCTCATGACAATCTAATTTAGTGAAATGGAATTGGCGAATCAACGTCTGACCTTTCAACCGAAGAGAAAATGGAAGAGGGTTTTATTTTTTTCCTGCGTAAAGATGATTATTTCCCGCAATACAAATTGTAATTATTACGACACCTTATTTATCCAAAAATTGCGTTCTTGAATGTATGTAACTAGAAGTAACAACAGCTACGCTTACATATCTTCGTAAGTATATAGAATATTAACTACTACAGACTGACAAAAGTATTGACGACTCGTAGCAATCCACTAAATGTGGAGATGTACTCTAACAATATACGGAATGTTTATTTGTTTATTAAATAAAGTGCAAACGGAGAGACAAAGCCACCTGATAATGGGAAGTTAGATGGAAGCGAGTGATCATCGTCAGTCATCGTCGGTAATATACCCCACCTTTCGATATTTCGATATAGTAGGTCGTTAGTGCTCTTGGCCCGAGTCGGGTCAGTCGGGCCGCCCGACTGACTTTATAGGTACCTATTGTAAGGTTAACGTGAACGTGCTGTTGGAGTCATAAATTGCTGAACCGGACCTTTACCCGCACTCGCTGTTTCATTTCAAGCGCACCCTTTCATTGCGAGCACCAATAGGGGTGTAGACGATGTTGAATTATGCAACATAATATATATTAATAAAATTAGCTCAATATAATTATCATGACAGAATGAAAAAAAAAATGACGTATACGTAAATTTTATGATTTTCGTTTTTTAATCCAAAAATAATGGTGATTTTTTTTCAGAATCCTCAAAATTTAACAAAACAATATTTGTACGGCAACCATGAACGCACTTTTTCACGGTGAAAATGGCAAATTAATTATTTTCGTACAAACCCACACTTCACAATGTAGGTACCTACTCGTAAGTGGCCATTTGTATTTGGCGTTTTTAGCGCTCCGTAGGAATATTGAATTTTGATGATCATTTCTGTCTTTTAGGGCAGTCTAA
Organism: Apotomis capreana; assembly: GCA_947623375.1. Lineage (NCBI taxonomy): Eukaryota > Metazoa > Arthropoda > Insecta > Lepidoptera > Tortricidae > Apotomis > Apotomis capreana. The sequence goes on from OX392500.1 coordinate 7,303,935, forward strand.
GAGATTAGTTAGTCTCTTATAGACATTTGACCCCAATAAAAAATAGAAAACATTGACATCCCCAAAAAAATGTCTACACGCCTATTCATATGATATTAAGGCACACTCGGTACATCTGATTTTGACCATATGATAGGTTTTCGTTGTACTCACTCGGTCTATAATAACACAGGTACGCGAATAGTTGGCACATACGGTATTTATTAACATGTAAATTTGCTCATCAATTAGTGCTTTGTGCGGCCCGCTCCTCGTGCATTTCATACGAATTTGCATAATGAAATTGGCCTCGCGTACCTTGCCGGATCACCGTTTTTGTTTACGAATATTGAATATTTTATGGCACATGAGTACATCTAGTAAAGTGATGGGGGAATTACATTTCCTTTTGGTGTATTTTAGTGTGATACTGCTACACCTTAACCAATAATAAAGGACATAAATTAAAGTACCTAAGCTTAATTAGCAGAATGGATCTGTTTTGCTTTTTAGTCTGTATTTATTTATATATGTAGGTATATATTATAAATATATTTCATCATCATCATGATCATTTTAGCCATAGGACGGTCCACTGCTGGACACGGGTCTCCTCAATAGACTTCCACACGGGCCGGATAGCAGCGACCCGCGTTCAGCGGGTTACGTATTACAATCCCGAAAGTTCATAATACCAACAGTTGAAATACCGATGGCCAAAATACAGAAAGTTCATAAAGCCGATTTTCGATATGCCGAAGCTCAAATTACCTATTTCCAGAAAATCGAAAGTTCAAAATCTCGAAATTTCATAATCCCGAAAGTCAATGAGCATTTAAAAGTGTCAGGACACTAAATTAATCTGACTTTTCCGTGGAACCGATCTGCTCCGGCGCTGCGGGATGTTCAGCCCCTCCGCCTTAGCGTAAGAAAGTGCGGCACCTACGCTCGGGACTTCCCTCCCTCCGCGCCTCCGGGCTTTTATATACACTCTAGGCGTAGGGCAGACAAGACCGCGTGGAATCGGGGTTGACAGCTTCGGTTCTTGCCACAGAACGAAAGCCAAGAAAATCGATTAAGAAAAGGAAAGAGAAAAGAGTCCGGGAAAGTGGGAAATTATTATTATAAATTAAAAGCAGCAGAGGGCAGTAAATACATGTATATATATTTAATATTACGATTTTGTAAAAACATGACACTAGGAAAACACACCATGACACACCGAGCAAAAAGCTAACTCGACAGCAGTTCAAAATAAAAAGAACTTAGAACTAAATGGCCAGCGTTATATTCCAACAATTATGACACTAAATATTCGATATTATGATAAAATATTCTGTCATGGACTGCCAACCGAACCGACCTTGTCTGGAACCGAAGCTGTCAACGCTCGCCAAAGCTCGTCAAAGCTCGCCTCCGCAGCTTCGGCTTTTTGGTCGCCTTCGGCGACCAGCCTCAGCCACTGCGGCTCGCTTGATGCCTGCACTTTCTTACGCTAGGGTGGAGGGGCTGCACAGCCCGCAGCGCCGGAGCAGATCGGTTCCACAGAAGAGTTCACTTATAGTAGAAGGCAAGTAGTTTACATAATTTAGGTTAAGATTATTTGTATAAAATAAACATTAGAATCTGTAAGACTACAGAAATATAATTCTCGAGAGTTTAAATAATACTCCTGATTACGACCTTCAGGCAGGATCATAGTTTTCGGGATTATAATCTTTGGGATTACAGTCTTCGGGATTATATTATTCGGGAATACAGTCTTCGGGATTACAGTCTTCGGGATTATAATATTCGGTATTTCATCCTTTCGATCAAACGTTCTTTAGGGATTTTAAACTTTCGGTCAAATAAACATTCGACATTTTAATTTTCGGCCTGCCGTCCATAGGTCTTATGAAATTCGGTATTTTGAACTGCGGCATTGTAATACGTACCCGTTCAGCGAGCAAATGCGAAATAATATAATTATTATATATTTATCTATTAAAACCTAATGAAGTTAGCTGCACTTGCATAACTTATCTGCTTTGTCCAATGGTTGACTGGTAGAGAATGACCTATTGCATTAAGTCCACCTTTTAGACGAAAGATGCTAAAGATTAAATAAATAATAAAATCTTGTTTGGCTCATAAAACATCTTAGAATATCAGGCGTGAAAATAATATTCCGGTGTTTTCCGGGAAATTCTTGTAGTTCTATTTTTGATAATTCAGGTCGGGTTGCCAGATTATTTTAATGCAGACTGCATTGTCTGAGTTTCTGTCGAATATTCTGTCCGAGTGGGCGTATGGCAACCTGGAAATTGTCTGGGTTTCGCTTCGGTAGTGTACCGAAATCGCAAGGAAGTAGATACTTTTGATTGCGAATGGCTTTAAACGATTGACCTGGTAATAATTTATTGTTAAAATAAATGCGCCACTCATTGTTATTAATGGATCGTAAAATAACAATAAAATAACGTTAAATACTCAAATTAAATTAGATAAAGAAGAAAAAGAGAATTTGGATACATGTTTCAACATAGGTTTAAAACAAAACTTATTGTAAAGCGTCTATAATAAGTTGAAATATCTATTTTCTCAACATTTTTCAAAAGATAGCTATTTCCGAATTGCATACGAGATTAAAAAGTAAATTACAGGTTTTACAATAAAAATAAAATATTTTTGGGCTTTAAATATTATCTGCATTCGCAGCTCGCGTGCTGTCTCGGTTATTATTATACATTGTCGAGCGGCTACTGACAGTTTGTTTACACGGCGGTGGTTTATGCAAATATGGACAGTTCTCATTGCTGCGTTGTCGGTAAATGTCGGCAAACTTTATTTTGTTCGGTTTAAGCAATTAGTGTGAGAGAGCATATTTAAAGTGACTAGAAATATGTGTATATTTGGCCATTAAAAAAAATCACGTCCTTTTTTTCAAAGATATTTCCATATTGCATACGAAATTAAGTAAACTTCAGCTTTCACAATAAACATTTAAAATATTTGGGTTACGTTATCTGCATTCACAGCTCGCGTGCTGTCTCGGTTATTATGCATTGTCGAGCGGCTACTGACAGTTTGTTTACACGACGGTGGTTTATGCAAATATGGACAGTTCTCATTGTTGCGGTGTCGGTAAATGTCGGCAAACTTTATTTCGTTCGGATTAAGCATTGAATGTGAGGGAGCATAATATATTTATAGGCTGGCCAGAAATAATAGGTAAAGCCGTTGCAATCAAGTAATTTTATTGTTACTTTGAAAAAATAATCAACTAATTGTTACTTTGAAAAAATAATATGATTTGATATTAACAAGAATTTGATATTAAAGTAAACATAAATTAATCATCTATATGATATTATCATTCGACCAGGAAGGAGTTTTAATTTGTTCGAGAAGAATGGGGTCGCATTGTAAATCAGGCCACAAAATCAACGACGTGACGGCCACGGCCACTCTGGCAAGAGTGTACCGCCAAAGAAGATGATATTATCAAAAACTGATTACAGTCAAAAAGTGAAAGATTATTAACAATGTATTCGTACGAGTTATCACAACAACAATAACCTTTCAGGGGACTCCTTCTTTTTCGGTCTTTTTGGAAATGCTTTTAATCAGGACCTGACTCCGTCCATGACCTTTGTATAAATAAAGACACTAAGAAAATTCCCTCAGATTAAAACTGAGATCCTTAACCCACGATACATAGGAGTAGATTTAAATTTATGACAGCAGTTAAAATGTGTTTTAGAGCTCGTATTTCTGTCGTAGCTTTTGTTATACAAAGTTATTTCACCTTATTTAGTTGCTGAATGTGAAGTACTACATTAAAAGAGAATGATACGGTTCTATGACAATGAAACCAATGAAAGCTTTATATGTCCAAATTACTAATTTAAATAGAAGATAGGTTACAAGGTGTTTAAAATTTTGTGAAGAAATACATGTTTACAGATGTCGTGAATAATCTTTTGTACAGGTATTTTATTAGACATTTGTATTTAACTCACTCTTTAAATTAACTTGGCGTTTAAACAATGTGTGTCGGAACTTTTCGACGAATGCGTTTCAACTGCTCAGTACAAGATCTAAACAACTTGCAATGTGAATGCAGTCTAGTCAATTACTTATTTTTACGGCATAATTTTTTTATAATTAAATATAGCTCTTCTCACAATAAAAGTCTACGCCGCTCAAATCGTATATATTATTTTCTATATTGTTATTGTAACAGTATACTTTATCCCTGGTATCTGGTAGAAAGATAAAAGTTCGACCTCTTAGTCACCCAGACCGGTAAAAGTTTTAAACTCATTAAATTGTAATAATACGATTTTCCCGCAACACAGATCTATCTATATCTATGAATAGTCAGAAATAACGATTATAATCATTAAGTATCGAAGTATTCAACTTACCAATTCGTTTTCCAATCCGAAGGATTAATGGGCACGCCGAATCGGAGTGACGGATAATGCCTTGTAACTGGTATCATTGGAAAGGTTTCATTTTTAGGGTTCCGTAGCCAAATGGCAAAAACGGAACCCTTATAGTTAGATGTCTGTCTGTCCGTCTGTCCGTCCGTATGTCACAGCCATTTTTTTCCGAAACTATAAGTGCTATACTGTTGAAACTTGGTAGGTAGATGTATTCTGTGAACCGCATTAAGATTTTGATGCAAAAATAAAAAATAATAATAAATATTGGGGGCTCCCCATACTTAGAACTGAAACTCAAAAATTTTTTTTTCATCAAACACATACGTGTGGGGTATCTATGGATAGGTCTTCAAAAATGATATCGAGGTTTCTAAAATATTTTTTTTCTAAACCGAATAGTTTGCGTGACAGACGCTTCCAAAGTGGAAAAAATTTGGTCCCCCCCCCCTCTACTCCGCTCCGAAAACCTCGGGGTATGGTCATCGTGAAATCATGAGCACTTGAAAGTGAACAACCGAGGAGGATTCACTGAGGTAGCATTAACAGAGAATAAATTAAGCCTCGAATTAATTCAGCCTCGAGTGTAAGTTTCCAAACCAAAATATTTCAATTGTGCTTAGATGGTCACAAACGTATTCGATGGGTTTCTTGATCGAAATATGTATTGAAATATCTCTAAATGTGAGTGTGTTCAGTAAAACGTCCCACTTTGTCGATTCTAGATACGGAGTTACGGGCAGTTTAGTGAAATAGGGCAAAACCTACCGAAAATCGGCTTTCAATAAAAAGTGATGGAACATACTGTAATAAAGCTATGATTTTGATGTCGACGCATAAATGTCCAATTTAAGCACTTTTTTAGGGCCTCATTGTTCAGTGCCTAGCGTCCCACTTTGTCGAATATCTGAAAAAATCGTCGATGTCGTATTTTTGACTGTTTTAGGGAAAACTTTCTACTTTGACGATATAGAGTACTAAGAGAATGATGAATCTGCGTGTCGTGTTGTAAATATAGAAAATAAAAGCATATTCACATTGAGATATTTTCGTTCTGTTTTTATGTTCAAGCCTCCGTAACATTCAGACTACTGAGGTTGATTGAATGATTTTGACTAATTTCAAATCCTTAAAGTATGACAATTAATTTGATACCAACCACTCCATAACTTCAAAGTACAAGTGTGTTTTTTGCCGTCCCAAACTTTAACCAACGTTTTCTAAGTTGTCGCTTTTTCACGTTTGCAACTTTGAAGAATTTTCAAAAAATAACTATAGCACCTAGAGACATAATTCTTTCACCAAAAAATATCTTATGTTCTGTAGTATTAGGAACTTTTCATAACTCCATATCGACAAAGTGGGACCTTTTCCCTAAAACAGTCACAAATTATTAAATTATTTAGTTAAATTTTTCTTAGATTTAAAATTTACAAATCAACGACTATGATGCTTGCTTTTATGGTGCTATTATATAGGTATGTGACAGTCGGATTGTATAATCCACCGTATTACATTACGGCTAGCCTTTAACAAAAACAGGGCCGTTTTGAAATACGGCGGTTCAACGGTTAGCCAGATTGTCATTGCGATACGTTACTTCAATAAGGCGGCCCACGCTTAGCCGCATCGTACGAAGCGCCAGAACCGAACTGCTACCCATTAAAGTTCGTTAGGTTAGGTTAGGAAAAGGCGTGACGTGTTGAAGAACGTATGGCGTCGAATACATTCCAGCGGATTTTCATTTAGCCGCATTAAATCCGGCTAGTTGTTGAACGCCGCATTTCAAAACGGCCCTGTTTTTGATAACTGCGAGCCGTAATGTAATAAGGCGAATTATATAATGCGACAGTGACAAATGTCATAACTATTAGATATAAAGCATTTGCCGCTTTCTGATCCGTATATAGAGGAATGCGAGAGTAATACATGCTAATTGTCCAACCATCCATCATTGTAGATCCTAATAATAAACTATGTGACGCGATGTGACGACCCCATCGCCCGCTGATATGACCAGTGCAGTCAGTCACCGCAGGGCAGCTTATGGCGAGCTGTTGGGGGTAGCGAGGGAATCCTGACGGGGGTGATGGGTCAGGGCCTCCGCCTCTGTCTTGCCTTAACCGGCCGGCCAGAGTGGATTCGCGAAAGTTGCGGATGTGGAAACGTAAGGAGTTAGTTAGCTGCGGTTTAAAGCCCAGTATTACACCTCTCCGCCCTTAGCCTTCCGCACCGGTGTTGCCCTTAGGCCACTTTATGTGTCACTATTTATAGGGGCCCATCTAGCGGGAGGCGAGTCATCGTCTGCCAGTGTTATTACACATGAGACTTTTTTCCTGGTAGACGCCCGATTGTCTCAATCCATAGCCCATTTACCCAGTCCTCCATTTCATCCCCATTGCCCAATTTGTATTTAGATTCCATATATTGAAATGTTTATAAATTTAGTTATAGAAGGGACTGGACATTGGACTCATATAAATTAAACAAAAGGTTATTTAACTAGAACTATGTTTAATTCTCTTGCATTAAAGTACTATAAAATCTAAGGGAACCTAGCCAGCGGAGTTGCAGTACCGACTGGCCCTATGCAGGTTGTTATTAGGATTCTAAGCCTAATTTTGGTCGTTCACTCTTTTATATTTAGACAGATAAAACTAAGAAAGATGCACTCAGCTGGAGAACGATGAAATAGGCCGGCCTCACAGCTTGCCGGAGCAACTGTCAGCGAAGAGGGAACGTAGCCAGTCCTGGAGCCGTCCGGTACCGGGGAACGGATCACAGGGCGACAGCTGCGGTGACCTCACAGCGCAGGTCTACCACGGACCTCCTTTAACAGCAAAATCAAATACTAAGACACAAGTAAAGAATGCGGCGGCGTTTACAACGCGCGCCGGCTCCTGTGGCATCAGGGGTTCAGACAACAGTGGTGCTTATTGACCTTGGTCAAGTACAATGTAAATCAAACGCAATCCATGTGAGTCGTGAACGTATAACCTCTCACGGCCGAGTTAGTAGACTGTCAGGACATTTATGTAATCAATAAACCATATTACGACCGGCGAACAAGCGGATAATATATCAAATTGACCAACCTTTTGGAGGAAAACGAGTCCGCTTGGGTTAAGTACTTCGATGACAACTCCGGGTATCCAGTGGCAAGCCAACACTGGGATTCACCGCACCTCACCGTCTGGGCGTTCAGGGTAGTCGAGCAGACCGGCCCGCGATGATGGAGTGTTTCTCTCTCGGTTTTTATTCCAACATTTTCCTTTGCGTAAAACCCACGCGGCGCCCCTTGTCTGCGCTCGCTGTCAAAAAGCCTGTGTTGCCAACGTCTCAGGGCGCGTTCACGGAGCACGGTTGCGTTCCAAAACACGCATCATTACAATATCCATCAATAGTTCTTGCACCTAGCGGACGCCGTCTCTGTGTGCGTCCCATGACATGGATAGGGACAGCATCCGCTCGATGTACACCTTAAATTCCATTAAATTGTCTAAAGGGCCTCTACGCGTTGGCTTCGGTTCCGTACACGCCTCCCAAAGGTCCGGGACACTATTGTCCCGTGAGCGGGTGCGACATACAGGATATTAATTAATTATGTTTCTTTAAACCTACCTATCTCGCAGTTACCAATAATTGTCAACATTTCATATTTATAACAGGTGGAAATTAATATAGAGATCGACAGGGATTTATGTCGTGTACCTTAAAAAAAAATCTTTTAATTTATTCTTCTGTATTTAAAGAAATATAAGAAAATACATCAAGTAACTGCAATCTAAGACAATACGGGCTGAATAGGGTTGTTGTCTAAACCTAAGAGCGAAAAAATATATATTTTTTTATTTGACGTTGACAGATGACAGATGCATACCGAGTTTTATTAAGTTTTTTTTAATAAGAAAACCGACTAAAGTAACCGTTCCATTAAGTTCTGGTTTTGGTGTTGCCACATTTTAAAATGAGTATGTTTTTATAAATTAATAATAAAATAAATAATCATCTCAGAAAATAAATAAAAACAGAGATTACTTCATCTTTTTAAGCAGAATTCAGAAAAGTAATAAAATTATAGTCTTAAAAATATGAAATGTTGTCAATTCATTGACCTGATTACTTAAATTCTGGTCTTACACATCCATCCATACTTCCTTACTTCCAAGTTCCACCCGGACGTAGTCGCGGGCAAAAGCTAGAATTATAAATGCGAAAGTGAGTCTGTCTGTTACCTCTTCACGCTTAAACCGCTGAATCGATTTTGATGAAATTTGGCATAGAGATAGTTTAAGATACGAGGAAGGACATAGGATAGTTTCATCCTGGAAATTATACCTATAAATATTGAAAAGTGAGTGAACATTTCTGTTGGGGTGCGGTGATCCTGTAGGAAATGTAATTATTAGACCAAAAGCACAATTGCTCTTACATTTGCTTAGGCGCTTTTAATAATCCCTTTTATCAAGTTCCACGCGTACGTAGTTGCGGGTAAAAGCTAGTACAATATATTATGGTATTCGCCAGCCCTAAAAACACGGTAAATATAAACCAATTTTAAATCCACTACATGCTCATATGTGCAAAATTTCAAGTCGTTTCAGTAACTATTATTAATCGCTGCCATAACTAACAGTTGGCATAAATGGGCATGAATGCTGGCTTCTTGAACTTGGCTGACGTAAATAACAAACGGCTCACAATAAACTGAATGCGCGTTGTTTTCAACAAAATGTTACGATAATTACGAACGTGTATAGCTTTAGTGAATTAATTGACATTGTCTATAATTATTTACCAATTGTTTTTATTTAATGTGGATTTGTAGTTATAAGTTTATATTTCAAATGCAATGTATATTGTGAAATTGAATAAATAAATGAAATGAATGAAATGTTACGACTCTAAATATTTTAAAATGGTCATTACGAATTCCATGTACCATTACAATAGTGATATAAAGGTGTGTTTACACAGTGATGCAATCGGCTTGTCACTGCATATTTAAACGCAACGTCTGCGTATTTTAAGCAATGGTATAGTCTTCAATTCGTCATACGCCATTTTATATTAAAATTCACAAATTTTGTTCCCGTTGTTGTGTATCTTTGTAAAATATTTATCTCCTTCCAAAACAAGGTTTGATCTGATACACACCATTATTTAAAGTATTTTGAATACCTGGTATAAAAAGTATATACTTCTTAAGATTAAATCTACAAACTGAGTCCCAGGAATCGGGACTTGAATTAACAACATCAGTTACAAGACAATTTCCAACATAATAATGGCTGAAATTTCATAGCGGAGCGGCCTAAATGAGGGGTTTGGAAACCTATTTCAGAACATCGTTAAGGTTTCAAGGGCCAAGGGTATCTTGGGAATGAATCTTGGCCGTTTTTGTTTGTCGTCTGCTTATTCAGAAACATGGAGTTTCGGTAAACAAGTCGGCTGAACTATAAATTCCAAGTTTGGAACTCAAGTGACCTTCGACTAGGTAATTAGTAGTGGATCGTAGATGATGAGGAAAAAGAGCTACGTATTTAAATCACGAATAAGGTAAAAATAAAATAGACAATGTATTGTGATGGGTCTTAAAATTAGAAATTAGACTTTAAATAGATCGATCACAAAATACGGTCAAAAAAAGCCCCAAATGTCCAAACATTTAGGGCTATTATTTTTAAAACGATTTTGATAGAAGCGCGAATTTACATGAATAATTCCGGGACCTATTTAGGGGAAATTTTGGCAACCGAGGAATACGAGAATTGAGCGTATTTTTTTTTCAGAATCAATTTAGTAGGATGCGGATTTCTCTGACTATATATTATTAAATTTACGTCAAAATTCCAACGGGACCATCCTTGTTGCTTTCACTCCAAGTTCTTCGTGAAGAAATAATTTTCGCGGAAACTTGATAATTTGTGTAACTTAAGGCTTCTGCACTCAAAGGGTGAAGTTTTCACATTTTGCTTGTAAAAGCCCTTGTTTTACGCTTAGTTTCATTCGAGGGGAGAAATTTTCTAGAAGATGAGAAACACGTACCCTTAATGTAAGTGGTTTTTGGCCTTTTGAATCGTAAAAACCACAACAGAAAATGTATTTTGTATAAGGTTTTTCCCGATATTTATCTCTGGTCACATGTGAATTTTAACCATTCTTCGGTAGCTGTAAAATTTATGGAGAGGAAAAAATAATCCTCCAGTCAACTTTTTATCTTTCTGCAGAAACTCACGTCAATACGTTTTTTTTTGTTACGTTGACTAAAATGGAATTAGGTTATAAACCGTAAAATTTCTGTATTAGGTACTAGGAGAATAAGTAACAATATTTATGACGTGTTTAGAAGTTGAGTAAACAAAATAAATTCTTGTTATCTGATGAAACGTGTAACAATATCTGTCTATGTTCAGATAGATGTGCTATACCTACCCGGGTTTGTGTAGGCAGCCCGTTCACGTTCAACATTATTATGCAATATACTACGTAGGGCAATAATATTCAGCCCTCCTTTCAACCTACGCGTATAAATAACTAAAAACAAAAAAAAGACTATTCGTTCACGTCATTATACATTATTGATATTTTCAATATACACATTTGACCGCCAAGATAATAAAAGAAGAGTAAGTTTAACTGAGCATTTTTGTTATGTATCGCAGACTATAATATTGTAAAAGTGATATTGAGCAAAACATAAAAAACCTGCACAAATGTATGTACGGTTTATCACTGCGCATAATATCTAATCTCCAATGAATAAACCATGCATGGCCAATCATTTCAGATATATCGTTAATTAGTGTGACTTTAAACATCAGGGGCTTCTGTGAAAACGAAATATTTTTTTCTTTTCCACTAAGTTTAGTATCTGTGGTATTATAATATTTTCATAAAGACCTAAACTTTAACTTCAAGTGCTCAAGGTAAAATGGTTATAAATGTATGATTTCTCATTGGTTATCGACGTGGCGTTTTCCTAAACATAACGGTAACACGTAATATTGCACATTTAAAATGTAAGGTGTAAGCGCCACGTTACAGCTGGTCATATCAATGGTAATAGGTAATATTCCGAATTTACTACGAAATCTGACTCAATACCTACGTATTGGTTTACTGGCAATATTACCCATAGATTCAATAAAGTTCAAGGTTAAAAAGAAAAACAGTACAAATATAATGCAAAAAGCCAAAATGGAGGGGTTCTAAGTTACTGGCGCTGTATATCAGCCGCTGCCAACTGACCGACCGACCGACTACAAAAGACCGTAACTAAATATGGGTTTCATAATACAACACGGCTCTTTAGTCTCTTTACCGAAGCACGTCAGAACGGCTGGCGCCGCGCCAGCTGGTCGACGACCGAGTGCCGACACTTTAATACCCGCAAAACTTTATGAAAATGAAAGAAAGACCCACTTTATAACCTAACTACGAATCTCGGCGGTCCTTAATGGCACAAGTTTCAAATAAATGCATATTTCACACTTTCAGTTAAAAATATTCGGATATGTAAATGTGATACAGTAATATGACAAGAATCATAAAATGTAAAATACTAGTATAAGTAGGTATGCGAAAATCCGTCTGTTTTGTGCATGTTTTGTGGCTTTGAAATGCAATGAAATAAGAAAACTTTTAAAGTTTACTGGCTGGTTTTTATTTTACGAACTTAATTGTCACTCTGCTATGTGTTTAAAAAGTATAGTGTGGGCCAGAAACTGAATCAAAAGAAAAACATCAAGGAGGGCTTTGCAGTTCCCGGCGCCGCTGCCGCTGATATAGCACTACCTGGGCTGCGCTAAAAGGCCCTATGAATTTCATAGTAAGATTCGACTTTTCCCGTAGCATAGCAGAGCAGCTGGCACCGCGCCAGCTGGTCCACGGCCGAACGCCGACACTTACCCGCAATACTTAATGAAAATGAAAAAAGGACTCACTTTTTTACTACGGTATAGGTTAGGCCCGTGATAAAAAAAGAACTAATAAAGTATAATACGCCTTCGTGGCGGGATTTACAGTTCCCGGCACTGATATAGCGCCGCCCTGCTCCATAGTCGTATTTTTATATGAATTTCATAGTAAGATACGGCGTTTTAACCATAGCACGACAGCACGGCTGGCTCCGCGCCAGCTAGTCCACGACCGAGTGCCGACACTTTAATACCCGCAAAACTTTATGAAAATGATGAAAATGAAAGAAAGACCCACTTTATAAGCCCACTGCGAATCTCGGGAGTACTTAATGGCACGAGTTTCAAATAATTGCATATTTCGCACGCTCTTCGTCAAATGCACTTATAAATCTATAGTAGGTAATCGTCGAAACAGATGGATGAGGGCGGTTCACAACCGATCGGCGCAAAAAAATTTAGGGGAGGTATTTATCTAGGATTGGACGTCTTTCGGCTGTTATGATGATGATAATGATGATATTCATGCTTTATCGTAAACCTTTAAAAAATCCACAAAAATCCTAAACAGTAATGAAAGGTCAAAATGTACTACATAAAATGTGCTACTACAAGCACTGTTTAGCATTTTTGCGGATTTTTTGAGGTTTCATCAGATATTAACCTTTCTACAGGACCACACTTGAAGTCACCATTACAATTTCAAATATTATAAATATCCGTTCACAGTCGCAAAGATATCTAGAACCAAACAAAAGTAGCACCATACAGTCAAATTGAACCTTATTTTTAGGGTTCCGTAATCAAGGGTGCTAACGGGATCCCCTTAGGTACAGGTATGTAGGACTGTAGGTACTAAGCCTCCGCTGTTTATCCGTCTGTCCGCTTGTCAGTGTACAGACTTGAAATTTTCGCATTAACTAAAATGTATTATCTATACCAAATAATTAAAGTAAATGAAATTTCAAGCTACAGAATAAAAAAGGTATTTCTTGGGCTTTCTGCTTTTTTACCCTAGCTAGTTTTAGTTGAATGATAATAGGCAAACATTTGGAATATTTACTATGGCCTTTATAACAATATTTAACAATTTTTTTTGATTTTAATTGATAGTACGGAATCCTTCGTGCACGAGTTCGACTCGCACTTGGCCGGTTTTGAAGTTTGTTAAATACAAAGACATTTAGAAAACTTCTATAATTACTTATCTTGTTTGTATAATTTATGAACATAAACTGTTAATAAATAAGGTTATCTATAATAAGCTTTTAAGTACCTACTCATAATTCCGACAAAACTTAACAAAACGCGCCTCAACCACGTGCTTAATAATAAAGGATACTTTACGCGACAGTAAAATTCTTTGAAATGTTGCTTAAACTGTCGTATGAAATACCTTGATGAAATAATTAAATAACACTGAAAAGCTTTGTACACCACACAAAGAGCGAGTCAACTCTTCGCAGAGAAAACCGCGGCGTGAACATTTTGTATGAGCCTCGAATTGCTGGCTATAAATTTTCCATGAGCTGAAATCCATTGTGACTTGTATAATAAAGATATAAAAAGAAAGTTGCGGCATCCAAGATGCGTTAAACATGGCTAAACAACTTTGCCCATAAATAGGGATGCATTGAGTTGGGACTACCGGGGGTTGGGATTGTGGTAACTTTGCAGCTGCTTTTGCATTTTTGTTGCCCGCGTAATAAGTAAATGCAGCATTTACATCCCGTGTTTGAACTTTCCGTCCCTCTATCGGGTTGAAAATGGAATTGAGAATTTAAGAAACTCCTGAATTATAAAGCAAACAATAAAACTAGATCTTAAAATAAACTTTAAAGTAAAAATAAAAAATAAAACTAGACTAAAAAAAAAAAAACAGTTGACTAGAAGCCTGGCAGCATTGCCACGTTGTAGGGCAATGCTGATCCGCTGTGCTAGAGACCCGAGAGAAACCTCCTGACTATGTGCGCCATGTCCAGTCTGACTAAGTATTCGTCACATTTTGACAAAAGTACCGCCTTCTGGATATCTCCCTGAATTCCTCAAAACCTCATGTTGCCAAATTTGGAAAGTGCCCCGCGGATGCATTTTCGTATCATGATTTACTTTATTTATCATACAAAATTCGTCCGCCTAAACTTAGACCCAAAACCATATTTCAGCGTAATTTTAGTCGGATGGATGTGGATAAGGTTCGTGATGATGCGTTGAAGGCTGACTGGAGTGTCGTGTTTGCGGCTAATACTGTTGATGAGAAAATTTCATTATTCAATTCGCTTCTCACTCAGCTCTATGACGCGCATGCTCCAGTACGACCTATCAAGGTTAAACATCTTCCTGCTCCCTGGTTAACCGAGGAAATTAGATCGCTCATAGAGAAAAAGAATTTATCTAAGTCTAGGTTTAAACTTGACCCCTCTGATAAAAACAAAGCGCGTTACCACGATTTGCGGAACCGTTGTAGCACTGTATGTCGAGACGCTCAAAGGCGCCATATTCATCAGTCTGTTGAAAATGGTGACCCTGCTAAAGTGTGGAAGTTTCTTAAGTCACTCGGAGTTGGGAAAACTCAGCAAAACTCCTGTTCTAAAGATGTCGACACTGATCGGTTGAATCAGCATTTCTCCTCTTCTTCTATCTTCAGTGGCCCTACTAAAGTCAGGACCCTCAGTTATCTTTCATCTCTCCCAACTCCTGACTTCAGTCCCTTTTCTCTTACTCAATTTTCCGACAGTGATGTTAAGAAGAACGTACTATCAATTAGTTCCAACGCCGTTGGTGTCGATGATGTCAGCCGGAATATGATCCTTCCCATTCTTGACCTCCTCGTGCCTGTCATTACTAGCATCATGAATGCTTCAATTTCATCTAGTATATTTCCTGCTATTTGGAAAGATGCTGATATAATTCCCTTACCTAAAAAGTCCAATCCTACTTTTTCTGACTACCGTCCCATTTCCATTCTTCCTTTCATATCCAAAGTCCTTGAGCGCTTGGTGTTTCAGCAGCTTTCATCTTTCCTTAATCGTAATGATCTCCTGAATCCTTACCAGTCTGGTTTCAGATCTGGTCATAGCACGACTACTGCTCTGATAAAAATTACGGATGATATTCGGTCAGGTATGAGTGAGCGGAAGTTGACGGTGCTAACGTTGCTTGATTTTAGCAACGCGTTTAGTACCGTAGATTTTGACATATTATTGGCGATATTACGTTCTCTTAACATATCTCCTGCGGTTATTGATTGGTTTCATAGCTATCTAACTGGTCGTCGGCAGCGTATAAAGGTGGATACTTCCCGTTCTTCTTGGTGCAGTACGTTGGCCGGCGTTCCGCAGGGCGGCGTGTTGTCTCCATTGTTGTTTTCTATTTTCATTAATTCCATTACTAGTAATTTATCTTCTTCTTATCACCTTTATGCCGATGATCTTCAAATATATTCGCAGGGTGTACTCGGTGATCTACCATCGGTCATAACCTCGACAAATTGTGATCTGGAGCGTATTTCAGACTGGAGCAGTAGCTACGGTCTGAAAATCAACCCTGCCAAGACTCAAGTTATAATCATTGGTAGCCCTAAGATGATCGCAAAAATTGACTTCATAAACCTCCCACCTATTTT
Organism: Apotomis capreana; assembly: GCA_947623375.1. Lineage (NCBI taxonomy): Eukaryota > Metazoa > Arthropoda > Insecta > Lepidoptera > Tortricidae > Apotomis > Apotomis capreana. The sequence continues at coordinate 7,319,888 of OX392500.1, forward strand.
GTTCAATGGCATTCTGATTCCTTTCTCTCATCAGGTTAAAAACCTGGGTGTTATTATAGATTGCACACTTTCTTGGGTGCCACAGCTTGGTGAGGTTAGTAGGAAGGTGTTTGCCGCAGTAGGTTCTCTGAGGAGGCTTCGTTATTTCCTACCCATTGCTACTAAAATTACGCTTGCTCAGACATTACTCCTCTCTATTTTAGATTACGCTGATATTTCCTATATTGACCTTTCCGAGGAGCAGCTTAACAAACTTGAGCGTATTCAAAACATCTGCATTAGGTTCATATTTGGGTTACGCAAGTATGACCATGTTTCCAGTTTCCGTTCACAACTCAAGTGGCTCCCTATCCGTCTTCGTCGTAACTTTCACACACTTTCACTTCTCTATAATATTCTTTTTAACCCTGCAACTCCCCGCTACCTTAAAGATCGTTTTAGTTACCTCACATCTGCAAGGTCCGCTCAAAATTGTATACTCACTGTTCCGGCATCAAAGTCAAAATTTTATTCCAATTCTTTTACTGTGCAAGCTATTTTACTGTGGAACTCGCTTCCGCTGTATCTTAGACAAGCTAAAACTTTGGCAATTTTTAAATATAAACTTAAAGATCACTATTTATCACTACCGTAGCCTAATCCTTTAATAATTCTATGCAGTCGTTTTTCATTATAAGTCTAATGTTGCTGTGATATTCTTTTCATTCTCCCTTTTTATATGTATGTACGTTTATGTATGTTTATATATATAGATATTATTTGTGTATGTGTATGACCTATCTGTCTTTAATATTTTGTTTGTCGTTTATTTATTATTTCTCAAATTACTTAAAGTTCTTATCTCACCACCTACTATTTTCTGTTTAATTTTGTTTTCTCCGCCACCCAAAGGTTGTCTGGAAGAGATCGCTCTTTAGCGATAAGACCGCCTATTGTCTACCATTATTTAATTTATGATTTCTCATGTTATATTTTTCTTGTTGGTGTGCAATAAAGAATTGTTGTAAGTATTGTATTGTATTGTATAAAACAACAAAAACCTAACCTAGGGAGCTTCTGGCAACGGCACACGGCTGAAGCTACCTGTGGTTAGGGCTGTAGAGTGAACAATCCGGCCGTTCCATCCAGCTAGGGTTGCCATCTCTAAAACCTGGCTACCAGGACAAGAAACGTGAAAGCTCCGGATTTTGGAGCTCAGAAACCGGACAGGCGGACATGTCCATAATTTTTTGGTACTTACTAAGTAAAATTAAAAATCAACCTTCATACAAGAAAGCAAAGAAGGAAAATATTTCATCATCTTAAAATCTTGTTCGGCTGTAGACGAATTGGTAGTTTCATGAACATAAAAGTCACCGTCCACAAACGTGGTCCCGTATCACGAGCGACCTAACTTACGTCTCTCGAGTCACTATGCGTGAAAATGTTAAGCCCGGACTACAAATAAAACCCCGCCCGGACGCTCCCCGGACGCCCTCTAAACTAATACAAATCCGGAGAAACCCGGACGGATGGCAACCCTACATCCAGCTATCCAGCGAGTCTCTTGACAAGAAAATGTCAAAGGTGAAAAAAAACCAACCAATCGATTTGAGTAGGTACCTACCTACTTGCGTCCTTATTGTAAACATAATATACTTCCAAGAAAATTACATAACCTTCGTTCCATAATGAAATGATGGGAGAGATAAATAATTTTCTTATTGAGTTATCCAAGCATATCATATTATACTTTATTGTAATATATGCGAAGGTCTATCGTCTTGTTTATTCGTTTTCGATCCCGTCCCGCTACGATAATAATGCGATATTTCGCTGATTCTCAAATATTGCAATATGTTGGTCTGGCATGCTCCTTCCGTATATCCGAGGGGGCTTACCGTGGAATGTAATAACAGAGATAGCAACGTTTCTCCAACATAATGCCTACAATTTGAAATCGCGGAATGCCTTCAACGGCAATTCATGAGATATTCTTACCGGTGTGCGAATAAAACGGATTTTTTTTATCTCCTCAAGGCATTTTGCGCCATGGTTGCAGAGCGGTTTAACATCGTCGACTTTTAGAGCCCCTTTTTATGTTTATTTGTAATATTAGAACGCATTTTGTAAAACACCGCTATCGTTAAAATGGACTGCTTGTGCTTTGCAAATGTCTTTGTTACAGTTTGGCCAAAAATATGTGTGATAATTTTATGTTTTATCAACTTTATTACTACTTAAGAGCTATCAACTATTTAATTTATATAAGTTTTCATTGAAGAAGAAATATCCGTAAGAATATATAGCTGTAAGCTTCTTAGTTGTCTTCTATCGTGACCATGAAGTGCACCAGAGGTTGTCTCTTAAAATCCACAGCCAGTGAATCCAAATTTCCACTTGCGAAGCATTTGGCAAGATTCTCGAACATCGAACAAGATATTTCAAGGCCCAACTCTATCAAACGGCTCCACTACATCCATCAACTATGAAATATGTTGTAGAGACGCAAGCCCGTACATAACCCAACTCTATTAACATCACACATAATTTCCAAACGCTGAAGGCTCTTGGGGATAATTTCCCCGTAGCACGGTTGAGGAACACTGGCCTTTGATGAATCGTCCGTTACTCAGTAACTGTATGTAGATGTGTCTATTGTCCCAGGCTGTCGAATGTGTCCCAAAGTGCCTACGTAGTCCGTTAGTCGGAAAGGAGTTTACCTTCCTCATCGGCTGGTCGGTAAACCTATCTAGGTATGCTAGTAATATGACACAGGAACCTCGAGTGTTTAAGTTCGGAATTCGCAGCTCAAATGTTTGAACTGCATTTGAATATAATACCTCCCTAAATTTTCGATTGATCTTTGATGCCGAATTTGAAATTGAAGTTGATTGATCAGTCAATTTAAGATGTAATCTTATCAGCGAGGAAATGCTGCCAGCATTTTCGGTACCATGCCAAAGGGGAGCAGTTTTTTGAATTTGTTTTAGTTTAGTTAATTTTAGCTTTTTTGTACTTAGTAGTTAGTAGTGTTAAGTTTTTTATTTTCTGTTACTTTGTTTTTTAATTTTTTCATCTTAAATGTCAATGTGCAATTTAAGGTGTAATCTTCATGTTATACAGAGTGATCAATCCAAATGGGTCAGTAGGTAGAAGAAAACTATTAAGAGATAACTAGGGATTTTTTTCTTAGGAACAATGCCATTAGCAATGGAAAATTTGCATCAGCTGTTTTAAAATTAAAGAAATTAATTGTAATCGCAAAGTAATACGTTTAAATGTATCACTAATTAACTTAAAATTTGTATAAGAAGTCAGGTGCAACGAGTTCTGGAAAAAAGATCAACTGGTTACAGTTCTCAACAGTGGTCTCCTCTTGTGAAATGCCGGTAGACTCAGACATGTAAAAGTGCCCTTGTGTCCTACTTGCAGAATAAAGTTCATTATTCAATTTTATTGCTTTTAGATTTAGTAAAAACTGCATAGAATTTGTTTTACAATCTCAAACATACCTCATAGGATCTACTATAATTAACAAATACAATTTTTTTTTTAATTCTAAATAGCCATGCATTTAACCTTGATTGCACCTGATGTTAAGTGACAATAAGGCCTATGATGGAGCATACTTGGCTAGAAGATGCCTATTCACTGTCGACTTGAAGAGATCCAAGTTATATTTATCGGGGAACAGGTGCGCAGGAAGAGAGTTCCATTCCTTAGCTGTCCTCATAAGGAAAGTAGACGCAAAGCGTTTCGTACGTATCAGTGGTACATCGACAATAATTAAATCTGAAATCGACGCCATGGTTCCTAAAAGCAGATTTCGCTATCTCTCGTTATCTCTGACTTCTCCACTTTCTTCAGGATACTTACTTTTTGACGACACGGTTGGCGCAGTTTGCAGATACCTGCCTACTGAGCCAGCGGTCCCGGGTTCGTATCCCGGCCGGGACAAATATTTGTGTGATGAACTCGAATATCTGTTCTTGGGTCATGGATGTTATCTATATATGTATTTATATATTATGTTTATTATCGTCGTCTAGTACCCATAGTACAAGCTTTGCTTAGTTTGGGACTAGGTCGATTTGTGTATGATTGTCCCATAATATTTATTTATTTATTATATTGATCGTGCTGTATTACACACTGAGTGATGTTACAGCTAATAGTACCTCATCCTTATCTCGCAACTATTGTTCTGACGTCAAAGCTCGACCTTTTCATAATATGATGTCCAATTATTTCTGTCGTACTCGCATTCTATATGAGGTCTATTAATAGATAACATGGTAAGCAAGTGCGCGGCTAATTTATTGCTTAAATCAATACTTTGATGTAAAGGTCTCGTAAACACTTTTTGAGATACCTCCCTCTAACAAACTTATCTTTCGTGCGATTATTTTATCTGGGAGAATAAAGTGTCTTGTGAAACGGTTTGGGGTAGATGGAATTTTCTATGACATATTCAAATTTCAAACCTTTCTAAAGTCTTTTAATCCTATATTTTATGGCTATGATCAAACTTCGAAGAATTGAACTTCAGACGTTGGAATGATGCGATTTATGGAAATTGGGACATATAAATGGATCAAAATTTCATTTCGTGCTCAGGCTGATTCATGAGACGCGATATGAGCCAATCTGTTAGGTAAGCGATATTCATGACAATAGCTTGAAAACAATCGTAAAACATTAATCTCCATACGTGGATTGTGTTAAGTAATAAAATTTTATGTAATTAAAGCGCTTAAGGTGAGGGAGGGACACTAGGATAACCTGATGAAAAATAAAAAAAAGTCTAAAGATCGGTGAAGAAAGAAAATACAATCTAGCATCTCTATCTCTATCTATTCTTGAATTATGTGTATCGCACACGGCAGTGTGACATATTCGCGAAGTTCAAAAGGCCTAATAAAGATGTCAACTGACGTTGAATTCTACCACATACATAGTCATGTGCAAAAAAATTAAAAATACTGTAAATAAACAACAAAAAAAAAGATCGATTGAAACCTCAACAGAAAATACAACACCTCGATTTAGCATTAATCTTGGCCATTTGATACTATCATATACTCGTCGTATGTATACAAAATGTTCACAGCAATTTTTACACGTACTAATTGGGTCTACAGTCAGTGTCAGTTTTTTGAGGTGATTATTTGAGCGTTTTAACCGTCGTATTTACTCTATCCACAATATTAGCCAGTTCGTAAAAGTAATGAATATTGTTTAGACAAGCAAAAATGACGAACTTATTACTAATAAAACACCCAATTAATTTAACCCTTTGATGAATTATTATGTGCTAATAATCGCCACGACACGTGTTTAGAACGCCATTTTACTTGTACAATTAATAAAAAAAAAATAAAAAAAAACTAGAGGCAACAGGCATTTTCCCTTTCAGAATCAAGGTGCTTCGTTAATATTGTAATATCGAACGCTCATCAATTTTTCCGCTTCATACATTTATCCCGTCACGGAGACTGTTTAGTGCAAATTGAATTTGATAGAATATTGGACAGAGTTCGAGACCCTGTTTTATGGGACCTATAAATTTAAAGCGATTGTTGCGCGGAACCTTGATATGAATACTTGATGATATAAGTGCCGATTTTTTAATTTGGTGAAGACGTCGATAGATCAAGGTTAAAGAAATAAATAAATAAAGTAATTTTTCTACTGAATTATCCAAATGTAATATGCAAAGTTAAATTGTTAAAGAATACATAAAGAAATGATTAAGTAGCAACAGGTGAGAAGTGATTTTTTTACACAGAATATAGTGAAAAGGGATATAGGCAACATAGTCATTTGGAAAGAATATAAAAAATATTATTTTTTTAATCTTATTTAAACCACTGGAGCTAATTAAGGTCCCACACCGGTGTCGGTTAAATATATACAGAGATTTACAATTGTTTTTAATTTTTATTGTTTAGCACCAAAACTACATGACTAACCGGGCCGAAAAAAAACCATATTGTACGTATTTTTTTATATATTTTTACCATTCTAATTTTTCGTTCGTCCTAATATTTTCCGTTTTCATTTGTGGTAACAAAACTACGACCTATCAATGCCCCGCGCTCTCGAGTAGAGAGAAGAAAATACGTGACTAGAAGCTCAAGACAACGCAAGTATCTTCGCCATCTACTCTTATTAGCAAGAAGAATGAGTTTTAATTTTAACTTTTGCACTGATTCTGCTTTAACAGTTCTTGTTTAACAAGATCGTGCTGCTCTTTTGTAGTCGATTCTAACTTTCGCCTCCTTCGGGCGAACCAATTTTAACTTCTTTAATTTGAAAAAGATCACGTTATTTGCAAATCAGACGTCTAGTAGTTCGTCGACGACACTTTGCGTACAATTTGTTGGTGGAAACATTCCTATTTGTAACTTACTTAATCGAGAATTATTGTAAGGCGGAATGTTTGGTTTGAATCTTTCTTTGCTAACTTATACAAATTTGAGTTTCTTTTATTTTTTCTGTGATTGTATAGTGTATTTTTATGTAGGCTTCAATGTGTAATAATTAATTGTAAATTTTCCAAGATTTAGCACGCCTATCCGAACGTATTTTGCTTTTGAGGTTGTATTCGAAAATTCAAAAATCGAACTTTGAATGTGTGTATTTTTGTCACCCGCTTTTTTTTAAGGATATGAAAGACAAAAAGCGCAATGATATTCGAATGTATCGAAATTCAAATTCTGTAACTGACCCAACACTAAGTAATGCCATTGCGCTGACAGTGTTCTAAATAAAAAAAAAAAAAAACTTGATTTGTTTCAAGGTCAAAGCAAAACCTCGCACACAGATTTCTGAAAGCAAAGCCATGTTTGAGTAAAATTAAAGGAGATAATACAAATGTATTATTGGAAATTGTTGACCAAATAATATTTGTAGATGCCACTTCAACTAATGTTGATCTAAATTCAATGCAGTAGCTCTGGATACATTATCAATATTACCCAACCATATCCACTGAGGGAGTACTCTAATAATAATATGTAAGGCAAACAATCCAGGTATTGACACTTGGCTATACCATGAAGCACCTGCAACATAATATTGCATAAGCTGTATTAATCCCACTCTTCTCTAAAAATAAAATAGATAAAACGAGGCGTTGAAGCAGCACCAACAGCAGAATTGTTACGTAAATTGTTGTTGTTGTTGTTGTATTTGTAATAAGTTGAAAAATAATGATTAGGAATGTGATGGGTGCGTTAATTCGTTATTGGTTTGTTATGGGAGATATTTTTTAACGTAATATTTTCTTCGGTTTCCGTGACTCAAAGGTTGACAACGGTAATTGGAAAGTTACCGAAACATCAGGGAGGCTCAAATAATTAATATACGCGATATAATCCGTTTAATAATTTTAATTTTATGACATATTTTACTCCGCACATTTTTATTTTAATGTACCTTATATAAATGAATACTAATGACTTTAATTCTTTATGGAACATTTAAATTGTTGAAAATTATTTTTATTACATATTATTTTTGCCTTATTGGTAGGTAATAATAATTTTCTAGGGTATTAAAGGTTAGGCAGATAGGCTGTGGTCGTTTGTCATCTCATGATCTATAGTGATGTACAAAACTCTTATCTATGGTGATGTAGATCATCATCATCATCATCATCATTTCAGCCATAGGACGCCCACTGCTGGACACAGGCCTCCTCAATAGATTTCCACATGGGCCGGATAGCAGCGACCCGCATCCAGCGAGTCCCCGCAACTTTAACCAGGTCGTCCGACCACCTTGTGGGTGGTCGTCCTACACTGCGCTTGCCGGTACGTGGTCTCCACTCGAGAACTTTTCTGCCCCAACGGCCATCGGTCCTTCGAGCTATGTGCCCCGCCCATTGCCACTTCAGCTTGCTTACCCGGTTTGCTATGTCGATGACCTTGGTTCGTCTACGAATCTCCTCATTTCTGATTCGATCTCGTAGATAAATCCCGAGCATAGCTCTTTCCATAGCTCGCTGAGTGACTCTGAGCGTCCTTAAAAGGCCCATAGTTAGAGACCACGTCTCGGCTCCGTAGGTCATCACCGGTAATACGCACTGGTTGAAGACTTTCGTCTTCAAGCACTGAGGTATGTTGGACGAGAAGACACTTCGCAGTTTCCCGAACGCTGCCCATCCGAGTTGAATCCGCCGATTGATCTCTTTCTCGAAGTTGGACCTGCCTAACTGAATTGTTTGTCCCAGATAGACTTATTCGTCAACAACTTCGAGGACCGAGTTACCAACCATTACTGGGGTGGGTGCTACATGGACATTCGACATAATCTTCGTTTTGTCCATGTTCATCTTAAGGCCCACCTGTTGGGATGTAGATCGCTGAGTTGAAAAATATATTTTCGATTTTTGGATGTTGAATATGTCTCTGTGTATGCATGCGTCATTAAAATGTCAAAATGGTTGAACAGATCTAGGTTGACATACTCACACCTTAAGAAAAAGTATTTACCTATCTAACTAAAATAGATTACAATTAGGCTGCTTAAACTTATATTAAGCATTGTTGATATCTTCGGATAAAAACAATCATTTTCAGACAGCCTTCTGAATCTCCTTGACTTTATTTGCTAGCACCTGAACAAAATTATGGCACTAATTACACAAATGGAATCAACACTTTGAACAATTTATTGCAGATTAGGTAGAATCTGCTGCTTAATGGAGTCGGAAAGCGTTAAAGCTCGTAAAGGGAAATGTTTTAATGGATATAGATAAGGAACGCTTCAAAAGCGTAATTTAATACAAATTGCGAGCATCAACATAAATACTCACTGGTGTAGGGAATGCACAGCTGAGGAACAGAATTGCTCTAAAATAATAGTTAACATTTTGATGTTTTTTTTTGATTATTATTATAAGAGGTAGAAACGATATAGAGCTGAATGAAAACATACATAATACACTGAGAGTGATATCGATTTGGTTAGAGAATAATGGCTTATGTATGAACACTTCCAAAACTAAACTGATAAGATTTGTAACACAAAATAGAAAAGTAAAAAATAAATTGAATGTAAATGCAGGCGAGGACCACATAGAACAAGTAACACATACCAATTTTTTGGGCATAGTTATAGATGAAAATCTTAATTGGAAAAAACACGTAGACATCGTTTCCGCAAAAATAAATAAATCCGTTTACGCCCTCAGAAAACTAAGATGTGTTACTTCGGAAAACACCGCCTTACTAGTTTACCATAGCTACGTTTGTTCTGCGTTACGCTACGGAGTGGTACTGTGGGGAAATACCACTGACATACAACGGGTATTTATAGCGCAAAAAAAATGCATCAGGGCCTTAGGCGGAATAAAACAATCGGAAACTTGCAAGCCATTGTTTAAAAGGTTAAGGATCCTAACAGTTCCAAGTTTATATATTTTCGAAATTTGCAAGTTTGTAAGGAACAATTTGAACCTTTTTAGAATAAAATGCAATAAGGGAAAACGAACAGTGACGCACAAATCCTTGGTTGCTCCTAAAAGTCGGTTGCAATTAAATTAAAAAAACTGCTATCATATGGCAATAAAAATATATAACTCTATCCCTATTTCATGGACAGAATTGCCAAATAATAAGTTCTTCCCTAAATTAAAATCCTTTTTGCTCGAGGAATGTTTTTATTCACTTAATGATTATTTTATTAAAATGACATATATTGTAATGGACGTTTAATTTAATATAATGTTATCTCAATTGTCATGCGTAATATATAGTGTTTTTTTTTTTCAAATTTTAGTAGTGTATTTGAATTGTATTTTGTGTAAATTTAAATGTGCTTTAATTACTATAATTGTTATTGTAATTTTCTGTTCTATGCACTTTTTAAAGAAGTGTACTATAATACTATTGTATACCGTAAAACGGTTTATTGTGATGCTCTCTGATGTTTTACTGTACCAACTTTTATGAATGCACAATATGACAATAAATGATTTATGATTTATGATTTATGAGGTAATATTATTTAAATTCAAAAATAAATCGTATTGTAATGAAGGTAAATTATGTTGTGGTAACCTAAATCGCTACATACTATAAAACAAAGTCGCTTCCTGCTGTCTGTCTGTCCCTGTGTATGCTTAGATCTTAAAAACTACGCAACGGATTTTAAGGCGTTTTTTTTTATATATAGATAGAGTGATTCAAGAGAAAGGTTTATAGTATGTATAATACATGCATAATATAGCATTTTACCCGTGCGAAGCCGGGGCGAGTCGCTAGTTTGTATTATATGAGAAAAGTATTGTTTTGTCTTTAATTGCTACTGAATTGAAAATAATGTTATAGAAACAAATTTTTTGTTTTTTATAACGCTGTTACAAACTTAATTAATTTCGCTCGAGCACTTTATTGTATTTTATTCGCTATTGGTGTAAATTGCGACCTAGTTTGTTGAGGGGCATAGCAATACTACTGGCCGCCGTGCGAGTGTCGTTACGACTACGCGCGTCGACTTTGCCCGAAGAACGATAGAAGCAGCCAAGCAGTATGACTTGCGTTTATACGTAGGCTGTGAGCGCGATTCGTGGCGCATATTAAACTAATCTTGCCGTAGGTTAGTTTTTGAAGAGGCGGAAGAGATTTTTTTTGTTTGATATAAAAAAACATACACAGCGAACTGCATTACCATTGAACATACAAAAACCAGCTAAGTGACGCCGGCAGTGTGTCGCGAACAGGCGTGGCGATAGCATTAACGAAACGACCGTCGTACAAATAAATATGCGTCCATACAATTGCTAACAACGTCGCGCTTTACTGACAAAAATGTCAAGCTCGTTTTTCACTAGCTTTTATTGCGAAACCAACTTTGAGCGGTAGCAATACGGACTTCAACTGAGCATAACGCAAACAGATACGAGATGGTGGAATTAAGCAACATTTCAACAACTGTTCATCCCTGATAACTGTTTATGGGTATCACGTGTGACTTGTGGGCATTAAAAGTGTTCATTTGTTTCCGGCGTGTTTTGTTTCCGTTAAATTTATGGTGTTGCTCTGTTTTTCAAATGGTATTCAGGCGGTTATACTAGCTTTTTTTTATTGAATTGTATAACATTACTTTCAAGGGGAAGAGATTTTCAAAAGATGCCCTCAGAATTCCATTATTCATGGACGGATTATATTTTATTATTTGAAAAATGAAGCCAATAAATGGTCCCAATTTAAATCTAATACACTAATATTAAGCATATACGAAACCCTTATTTTTAGGGGGTTCAATACGCTCACATGGGAAAACCATTAAGGATGATAAAGAATAACTTTTTATGAAAGTAGGTAGGTGCTAACCTTAGATATTTATTCATAAATGTATGTGAAGCGAGATTGAGAAACACAGGGCCTAATGCTCAATGGGGTGCATCCGCTTGGTTCATTTGAAAGTTTGCTCCAAAGATTTTCTACATGAATGACGTTTATGTTCGGGAACGTTCATTCTTCACATCAGAGACAAAGGACTATGGAAAAGAAAAAGCGATCCGAAGGGTGACATTTTTATAAGGTAGCTGTCATGTCGCCAAAAAGTTATGTTTTCAATTGGAGTACCATATGCAAAAACTAATCGATCGACACTAAGCCGAAACTGGAAAATAATATTGAACGAGTACTATCTTTCATTCCAATTATCGTATTTCATGTTTGTGTGGCTTGATTGGTTTTACGACACGTGGTAGGTTCTGAGATTGAGATCAATAAATTGATTGGTGACCATTACAGGTCAAATCAATTTATTTATCATGTAATAGATAAAAGTAAAAAGTCCTAACTTTCATATTATTATATTCAAAACTTTTGGATTTGTGTGAGGTGGCCTGATATTAATTATTAATATGGAAACTAGTAGAACTTGAAAAAATCTTTGGTAAAGTATCCTGGAGGCACCTAGTCCTTAGGGAAGTTAATTAAATTGCGGGCTGTTTCACACCGGACAACAGCCAGCCCAACCCTGAAATAGATACAACTTAAAAACCAAACCATCTGCTCACGTATAAACCTTACGTAATTATTCCACTTTCATTATTTCTTAAAACAGTAATAAGAAACACGGTTCTCTTAACTCATAAAGTACCTGATACTCTTTTAACCTACTATCTCCAGCCCGTATTTTATGAGCCTTATGCTGTTTTTATTGAGGTTTATTTCATATCAGTAAAGACCGGGGTTATGTAAGTAATCAAGCAAAATTTTATTCCAATGTTGCTTTGTTTTTGCAGCAAATTGCCTCTCGAATTGAACTAATTCTAAATGCAAATCGGGCTTGCAACGTCGGGATTTTACTTTGTTACCGCTTTTATGGAAAAAAGATCCTTAGAGAGAGTTCAAGATGTGTTCAATTACTATTATATTATAAACTAGTGGTTCTGTGAGGTTTAGACCTCGCGAATCTGTTGAGAAATGGGTGAATAATTTTATTTTTTACGTTTCATTTTTCAGGTTGAACAATACCTTACCAATATTTTTAAACACACATGATGTTTGCTAATAACAAAATTTATTTGGAAATAGGTATACATATATATTATGACTACTGGCTTTGTAAACTGTAGATAAAGTGATGTTTTAGATCTCATATTTTCATTCGCAATTAAATTCTCTTATCATTTCTTTCAAATTTATTCAACTCTATTCCCCACCAGTAAAATAAAACAATCGAGACAATTAGTACCGATATGTATAATCCATTTTAAGTTCTTTTTTTGACCAGTTTCCTTTTTTGGCCCCATCGAATTTACATAATCCAATAACATGGAGTTCAGCGTTACGTACATCCAAATTCACTTTGAACCATTTTAAAAGTATGTTAAAATGTAAAAATAAACACCAACTAGGCTCAATTTCATCATGCAGATCCGAAACAGCGTATCAGCAACGAAGGTTCTATTATACATAGACTCTTTTGGTTTAGGATGTTGCAATTTTACAAAGCACCGTTCGGGATCAGAGGGAATAATCTGTAATCCGCACAGGTGTGGTAAATTGAAATTCCATGTAGCGACGCTGCAGGCCCGATCTGCATTTAGAATTAGTTTGTTCCGGAGGCAATTTGTTGTAAAAACAAAAATCTGTGGGCTACGTAGAACCAGAGAGTACCGAATGTGATTCTTACTTGAATGCCTCATGATGTTGAAAAGAAGATATTATGTTACAACCACGAACATAAAGGGTGCTTTCTTACCGGCGAGGTGATTTAAGACGAGGTGGGATTAGAAATGAAATCAGCTGTCCGAATCTTTTAGAAATGGTCATTACCTAGTAACCACCGCGAGCCCGCGCATTTTCACGTTAGCCTCAAAATGTCACTAGTGTAATGTAAATTCTGATATTTTTGATGAATTAGTAAGGTATATAAGTAAGGGATTTCAGAATATTCTGGTTGATTTCATCTAGTACAGGTACCGGTATTGTAGTACAGTATCACTACACTAGGTACAGATTATAAGACAGGATCATTATATAGAAGCTTCCATTTTTAAAATAGATGGTCAATTCGACGGTTTAATTATTGTCGGTTACTCTTCTTACATTTGATTGTGTAATCGACAATGGATAGTGAATGTTGATCTGGTTTACTTTTATTTTAAGGATCTTGTTTAAGTTTAACCCGCAGGGTGTTTTTGAACCCACGCCATGCTGCGGATTTTTAGTGGTACTAATTTTTTTATTGTTAAAAACAAATTTTTGGTAACTGACGTATATATATACCTATATATAGTCCTCCTTGTCGTATCCGACAACGGCGACTCTTAAACTCTCCGTTCATGTGCGCGGATGTGACTTGCAAAGCCAAACTTGGTCTTGAATGTCCGGTCACATTCTGCGCAATAAAGTTGCCCTTGTGTGTCAAAAGTGTAAGCGTAGGCAGGTTTGGGTCGAGTCTTCCGTAAGCGGCGCTTTTGATCCAGATGCTCGAGTCGAGTTTCTTCAAATGAAGCTACACCTATATTGACGTTATTGCGCCACTCCGGTCTCATCGACGCAAGGTCCTCCCAACGCTCAGATGGGATGTCGCAAGCTTTAAGATGACGTTTCAGAACATCCTTGTAGCGAAGGAACTGCCCCCCGTGATTGCGTTTTCCACTAGCGAGCTCCGAGTAAAAAACGGTTTTCGGGAGTCTGCAGTCTTCCATGCGGCTAACGTGGCCACACCATCGTAGCTGGTGTCTGATCAATAGAGCCTCCATGCCGGACATGCCAGCTCGTCGTAGTACCTCCGTGTTGGTCACACGATCCTGCCACCGAATGCGAAGTATGCGACGTAAACACCGCATATGGAAAGTATCAAGCCTTCTGATGTCTCCTTTGTACAGGCACCACGCCTCAGCGGCGTACGTAAGTATTGGGAGAATCAGGGCCCTGTACACGGAAAGCTTGGTTTGCAGTTTCAAGTCATGTGAGTTCCAAACACGTTGGTTTAACTTGCCGAAGGTAGCTGCAGCTTTGGCTATACGTGTAGGTATCTCTGAGGCAAGGCTATTGTCGGATCGGATTTGGCTACCTAGATATTTAAAGCTTGTAACTTCCTGCAGTACTGACCCACCCAATGTTATTTGAGTTTCATCAGCAGCACTGCAGTCTCTAGGTGGTTGTTTGAGAACTTGAGTTTTGGTTACGCTTATTACCAGTCCAAATCTATAACACGAGTCATTCAGAGAAGCCATGGAGCTCTGGAGTGCATCTAAGCTGCTAGCCATCAGGCAGACGTCATCGGCATATAAGATTTCAAGCAGTGATGCCTTCCTGACTTTACTTTTGGCCCTAAAACGTGAGAGGTCAAACACTCCTTTGTCCGATCGTACGTTCAGAGCAATTGATTCGTTGCTACGAGTAAGAGCGTCTTTCATTACAGCAGAAAAGTACAGAGCGAACAAAGTTGGAGCCATAACGCAACCTTGCTTTACACCACTAGTCACCGGAAAGGTATCTGAAAAACCACTGTTGTGCTGAACCTTAGCCTGCATGTTGTCATGAAACTGCCTTATAAGGTTTATTGGCTTTTCAGGACAGCCACTTTTTCTCAAAATCAACCAGAGAGCCGATCGTGGGACACGGTCAAACGCCTTTTCAAGGTCAACAAAACACATGAACAGAGGGAGATTTTGTTCTATGCATTTCTCTTGTATTTGTTTGACAACAAATATTGCATCCACTGTCCCTCTGCCTGGCCTGAAACCACATTGGCTCTCCGGAAGAACTTCCTCTGCTAGGGTGCACAGCCGAGTGTTAATGATATGCGCCAGTATCTTGCCAGCAGTGGAAAGAAGAGATATTCCCCTGTACGAGCTGCAGTCAGCTATGTCTCCTTTGCCCTTATATAATTTGCATATAGAGGCATCTTTCCACTCCTGGGGTACAGTTTCTGATTCCCAGATCTTAAGGATCAAGCCAAACAACCTATTAAGTATGTTAGGGCCACTGTACTTATAAATTTCTGACGGTATACCATCTGCACCGGGCGTTTTGGCGTTTTTTAATTTACGCACAGCTGATACAAATTCAGTAAATGATGGGGGATCTACAAGTTTTCCGTCAACCGGCAAGTTTTGGAGTTCGTTAAGGTAATCCAGGTCTACTGTTTGCGATGGAGGATTAAGCACCTCATTAAAGTGCTCAGCCCAGCGAGCCAACACTTCACGTTGGTCCGTAAGTCTTCGGTCCTGAGAACGTGAATAAATGGGAGCGATTTTTCTAGCCCGAGGACCAAAGACCGCCTGAACACCCTCAAAAAAATTTCCGGTTTGATTAGAATCCGCAAAATGCTGCAATTCTTCCGCTTTGTTGCGCCACCAGCGGTCCTTCAGCTCACGAACTTTCGATTTAAACTTCAAGTGAATGGTTTTATGATCAGCACCGCGATGTCGCAGAGCGCGCCGGTGTTCATCAGTGAGCTTTTGGATTTCTGCCTCAGAGTAGTCGAACCAGTCTTGGTTTTTCTTTGGCGGTTTCCCTAAAACTCGCTCCGCACTATCAATGAGCTGTGTAGATAATTCACTCCAAGCTTCATTAACAGTGACATCATCTTGGTTAACAAAATGAGTGCCGAAATCATCATCTAGGGTTTTACGAAGCTCACTTGAATAGATCAGCCCTTCATACGCTAGCTTGTTGGTTTTATGGTTTGCTCTTCGTGGTGCCTTGAGTCTGATACGCAACTTAGACCTAATTAGTCTGTGGTCAGTCCAGCCCTGAGCTCCTCTTAGAGCTCTTGTGATTAAAACGTCGCTCAGATCTTGTTTGCGGACAATCACATAGTCCAAGAGGTGCCAGTGCTTAGATCTAGGATGCATCCACGAGGTCTTGAATTTTTCTGGCAAACGAAAGTAAGTGTTGGTAAGGCAAAGGTTAAACTCGGCACACAAGGTGAGAAGATCAAGGCCATTAGTGTTATATTTTCCAACACCATGACGTCCAAGAGCTCCTTCCCAAGCACTGTATTCCGTACCAACGCGAGCGTTAAAATCACCCAGTAAAACCAACTTGTCTTTTGAGGGTATAGTTTCGAGAACGCCGCACAAAAAAACTGACGTTGAAAGTCAGTGAATGACATAAATGATGTAAACAAAGAGGAAACAAGACTAAATTTTCCGCAAATTTCAAGTATTTTTTGTAAAAAAAAGCCGAAACTATCCGCAGTGATGAATGTAAAGATTTTTTCAACAGGACTCAGTATTTATTCCGGTAAACAATGTTTTGAATTTCGTTAATGACAAATCCTTGACAAATTGCCATATATGACGTTTGATAATGCATATACACGGTGCTTCTGAGGAATCCAAATGCTTTTAACAGCGGATTCCTGAGGTCGTATGGAGTAAAAAATGTTATATGAACCTATGTCGAAATATGATTTTTAACTTTTTTTATATTTTCATACATAATAAATAAATTACCTTTTCTCAAAAATTGCATGTAATGTTGCCTTACCATCGCTAGATAGACTACAGTAAGTGGAACATACCGAAGACTTTTAAGAAGTGTCCAGTAAACAGCGAGATTTTAAATTTGGAATCAATATTTGTCCAGTAAGTAAGTATGTAATTCCTATTACGTATCAAGATATTTGAATATCGAAACACGATTTACATCGTCACCAACCTATAAAAAAACTAAGGATGTGAAGGCGATGAGGTCGTATATAAATGTAAAAAGGATGCATTCCACAAATAGTTTTAATTATAAGTACAGTGCGACAGCAAATTGTAGAAATTAAAAAGTGGCGTCCCTTTTTCATAGATTAAATAGAAAGAGACGACATTGCAGTATACACTTGCAATTTACACTAAGAGCAAATGTAAAATAAAAAGAGGTTAGCACTATTGGCAGTATAAACGTAACTCAAGATGCATATTAAAAAAAAAAGTAGCGACAAGGTTTAGTGCGGAAGTTTGTATGCAGCGTTTAGTTCATAATTGTGCTGTGTAAAATGACAATGATATTTCGGAATTCCTTCCTTTTTTGTGTCGTTTAGAAAAAACCTCGGAGTTAAAATTGAAGGTAAGCTTTATGATATGAAAATTAGTTAGAAAATACAACAATGTGTAAAAATAATTAAATTTTATCTTTAAGACTTAGATTTGTAAGACAGTGCAAATAATTAAACGCAGTATTTATAAAAAAAGAAATTAAGGCGGGATTTAAATTAAAAGACAAAAATTTCAAATTTGTTTGTGTGATCTATTACAATAATTCAGCAAAAATGAGTTCAGACGAGTCTGATTCCGAATAGACGGCACTCCTCCATACTTAAAAGCGGAGGCAGAGTTAGCTAAAATAATTTACTTCCGACTAAATCCAAGGATATATACAAAAATACAAGAGATTCATTAAATGGAAGGAAGAAAATCAAGTTAATAATTGGTCAGATAATGTGTGATAAGGTCAGAATATTTCAACAATCTTTCTGAGACAATCGGATGGCTACAAAGGAAAGAAATCGCAAATATTCAGCAGCAAAATATAGAAAAGTTCTTAAATCAAGCTCTAGGTGATAACCATTTTGGCGATGAAGGTAAATAAATGCTGCCACTATTTGATAACGATATACTATATTTTTATCCAAGTATAAACTCATAATTATTTTTGTTATAGGTTGTTATCATGGGAGTTAATGGTGCCTGCGACGACGAATATCACAATGTGTAATAATAAAAATGGGATATTACAAAAATATTCATTGGAAAATGGCCGAATATGTCACCTACAAAATATAATTTTAATCTAATTTTCTTGTTTAATTTTTGAGAAAAGCACTATACTTGCTTCGAACGTAAGAGCCATCCTGGCCTCGTATTATATCCGGACCTCGCCTACGGCTCGGTCCGTCTAATTCCTACTCGGCCAGTATGGCTTACTTACTGGTCTCTGCCGTAATGTACTATTACTTCACCAGTAAAACAATGCTTTAGAACGAGCTGGCAACGTTTGTTATTGTTATCTCTTATTTTCACTAAAAGGGGAGTCAATGTCATAAAGAAATTTTCTTGTTGGGCAATGTTTTTTTCAAAACAGGCTTTACTTAAATATGCGATCTAAACTCCTTACTCATGAATCTTATGATTTATCTAATGGCTGCTCTACACTCTCTTTTAATAACTTTGCTATTAAACTCCATGGATTATGATTATGGCCACTAAGAAATACCCTTCGACTCGCTTCTATTATAACTACTTTTGACAATGACTCCAGCCATATGACAAGTCATTGTTGTGATTGATTTTAACGGTGTTACGTATTTAATCTCATTATTACAAATAATAATTACATTAGCCATCGAATAAATTGCGGTGTCTAGCTCACGCAGTCAACCTTTATAACAGCTGAAGAAAAATATGTTTTTGAGTACTCCACGGTGCAAAATATCACAAGGGTGGTGTAAAAACTGAAAAAGATTTTGCGGATTCTAGTTCAGATCGGAATATTTTGGAAGAAGTCATGCTGCCCACTGTGCGAAACTTCTATCCGCAAGATGAGGTGTCTCAATTTTATTTCGTCCATGATAACTGCTCTAATACACAAGGCAGCAACTGTAACAAATTGTTTTGGGCCTAATGTGTCAAATGTGGCAAAACGCAAATGAGAGGTCACGGGCTGCTCTAACAACATTGCCAACAAGTTTGGGAGTCATTGAAGACGTCAGACATTTGCACGGAGTAAGTTGGGTCATTGCAGACGCGACTTCTAAAAGTGATAAAAAGCGATGTGATGCATTTACTCGTTATTAAAGTTTAAGTTATAGTATTTCAATTCAATTGTTATTCTAGTTATTAAAGCATTTGCATAGTTAACGAAGATTTTTATTTTGTTTGTGTTACCTAATCCTGCCTGGGTTTAGTAAAATATTTGAAGACTGGTTTGGCCTAATGGGTAGTAACCCTGCATATGAAGCCGATGGTCCTAAGATCGAATGCTAGAATAGAAAGGGCATTTATTTGTGTGATTAGGAATCTCTAATCGGTTTAATTAAAGGGCCTTGGCAATTCAAACACTCATTTATTTGAGCACAACACATTAAATAATAAACTTCTAAAAATACAATACACATGTCAGCTTAAGATGTGTTCTCTTAAGCAGCTGTCAACGGAGTAAGTCAACAATAATAAACAATCTTACATCTGTCACTAGATTTGAATCATATCAAATCTAGAACCATAAATAGTCGATTGCCAGTATCTCACGACACACCCCCTCAATCGACTCACTTATCTAAAATTACTCTGTATGTACACAAATTTTGAACCATCCTGTATACCTAAACTACTCAACTTTATTCACAATTTTTTCAATCTTTAGACACCCTGTATAAATACAATAAATTGGTACAATTTCCAAGCTCCTCCAAACAATTATAATTTTACATCCATATCCAAAAAAACTTTAACCAAACCTTGCTACTATGTTCATTGACCCTCATCTCGGCACATACTCATCATTAAAATTCGATAAAACCAACTAACAAAACATTATAAATCTCCACTAGACTCTTCATCAATACTCAACATGAATTTCAAATTCTTACACTCAAAAACTTCAATACACGACTTCAATATTTAAATCAACCTCTATTACACTCCACTCGACACTTCATTTATTAAAAACCACAATAAGTATTTAAACATCCCTTCACAACCTTTCCTATAACTACCTTTAAATTCTGCAACTCGATACATCACCTCATTAAACTACAATTAATATTTAAAAACTTCATCATCTCCTGATCCTCACTTCACTAGACTACAATAAATATTTCAACTACTATCTTCTCCCACTCGAATCCTCACTTCATAAAACTACAATAAATATTTCAGCTACTATCTTCTCCCACTCGAATCCTCACTTCATAAAACTATAATAAATATTTAAACCTTTATCTTTTCCTCAACCAACTCCTTCATTTTAATAAACTCATAAACCTACAACATACAACAACAACTCACACTCATATCACCAATTCACACTAACCAGAAAAACCTAAATAACAAACAATATACAATATATAAGAAACAAATACAATCAAATTAATTTATATAAAAACAGAAAAATACTTAAGGCTCTCATTTCGAAAAACTGTGTATAAGAGATTAAAAATTATTTAAGTTCTCCGTTGTTGCTTTTTAACTAAATAATGATTCAGTTATATTTACCTGATTCACCTTACACCCCCTTAAGTGAATCATTATTTGAAAACAAACACCCCCTTAAACCTGACTATTTTTCCTAGAAATCTTTAAGTTTTCTTCCATTTACAATACGATTGTAATGTTCTAAATTACACACCCTATAAAAACTTACATACTACAACACAATAAAAACAAAGACCCCTACACTAAGCCGAAATAAATATTTAAGTTCACTTTTGCCCACAAATATACACATTTCATAAACTCCTGCCACTAAAACACTAATCTTCGCTGACACTTTTCAAACTTTACAGGTGGTAAACTTTTTGTTAATATATCTGCCAGTTGTGATCCTGTTGGACAATATTTAACAGTAATCTGATTTTCATCAATTTTCTCCTTCAGATAATAATATTTTACATCTATGTGTTTACTTCTTTTGCTCATGATGCCTTTCTTCATTAGCCAAATAGCGGATTGGTTGTCAACCTTCATTTCAATTTCTAACTTTTCTCCTGTTATTTCATGAATTAAGTCTCTTACGAACAGTAATTCTTTACAGCATTCTGCTGCCGCTATAAACTCTGCTTCTGTACTGCTCAGCGCGACAACTGATTGTTTCTTGGAGCTCCATGCCACTGGTCCACCGTTCAGCCAAATCACGAAACCAGAAGTACTTCGTCTAGTGTCTGGATCCCCAGCGAAATCAGAATCACAATATCCTCGGAGCACTTTATCACCTTCAGAAAAATGAATACCTTTTTCTGTTGAACCTTTTAAAAATTTTAAAATTTGTTTGGCATTATTTAAATCATTTAAATTCGGAGAATTCTGATGTCTCGAACAATAACCTACTTGGACTTATATCAGGTCTTGTTTTATTTGCAAGATATAATAATGATCCTACCATTTCACGGTACAATTCATGAGACTTAATGTCAACTTTGACAGACGGATATTGCTCTATCAAAATAGTTGGAGATCTTACCTCTTTGGCTGCATTCATGTTAAACTTCTTTATTATTTTATCACTGTCTTTTGATAAATTTTAATCCCCTGTCCCTCTCTTTTTATATCTAAACCAATGTAATTAGTGACTTCGTCACAAATTCTTAGCTCAAAAGCTTTCCCAATCGTTTTTATTACAACGTTTCACGGTACAATTCATGAGACTTAATGTCAACTTTGACAGACGGATATTGCTCTATCAAAATAGTTGGAGATCTTACCTCTTTGGCTGCATTCATGTTAAACTTCTTTATTATTTTATCACTGTCTTTTGATAAATTTTAATCCCCTGTCCCTCTCTTTTTATATCTAAACCAATGTAATTAGTGACTTCGTCACAAATTCTTAGCTCAAAAGCTACACAACAACAAGATCCTCTTCTTTTTCGCCGAACACTAAGCCATCATCTACATATACAGCTAAAAAGATTTTTCTCTCACCTTCCATAACAAAAATGCATTGGTCCAATTTCAATTGCTTGAAACCCATTTTTGATAAGAATTCTGTAAATTTTATATTCCACATAAGTGGGGCTTGTTTCAATCCATATAAGCTTTTGTTTAATTTACAAACTTTGCCATCTTTACCATTGTAACCTTTAGGTACTTTCATATAAATGCATTCTTTCAAATCTCCATGTAAAAAGGCTGTTTTCACATCAAACTGCTTCATTTTCAAATTTTTGCTTGCTGCAATTGATAATAAAACTCTCAGCGAAGTACTGTTTAGTACTGGACTATACACTTCATCATAGTCTATTTTATATTTTTGTTGGAAACCTCTTGCAACTAATCTTGCTTTATATCGACCATCTGATTTGACTGTAAATATCCATTTACTTGTTACTAATTTTCTGCCCTTTGCTTCTTTTTCATCAACAAATGTCCACGTATTATTTTCTTCTAATGATTTGATTTCTTCATTTATTGCCTTCTTCCATTTATCCTTTTCTTTGGATTCGGTTGCCTCCTCATAGGTCAACATTGAAGCTTCAGTATCATAATTCATTAAGTAATCTTTATATCTTTCAGGTTTTCGCCGCTCTCTTGGAGGTTGGATTCTTCTGTTCCCATTATTTACTTCAACATTCTCTTCAATTTCAATTCCTTCTGCATTTCCTACTGCTCTATTATCTTCATTGCTAATATCATAAAATTCTTCATTTCCATCAAAATAAATCTCATTATCAAAATTTAAATCATTTCCAAAATTATCACAGTTTTCTCTTCTTCTTTCATCATGATTGTATTCACATTCATTTATTTCCCCTTCATTTGTTTCAACTTCATTTATTTCGCCTTCATTTGTTTCAACTTCGTTTGTTTCGCCTTCATTTGTTTCAACTTCATTTATTTCGCCTTCATTTATTTCACTTATGTCACTTTCACTGCTTAACCTTCTCAACTGAACTCCTTCTCGAAACTCATTTTCAATAATAACTCTTCTATTTTCACCTTCTCGAAACTCATTTTCAATACTTCTTCTCATATTATCACCTTCTCGACCACCTACTTCATTACTATTATTTCTTCTTACATCTCCTCTTCCATCTTCTTGATTATGTGTTGTGCCCTCCGTGACTATTTCTTGTTCTTTTTCTTCTAAATGCCAAAGTCCTCCGATTCTTACATTGTTATCATTTCCATTTAAATATATACCTTGTTCGTCTTCGTTTATTCTTACATCTCTTGCCCTTATTATTCTTTTCTCATCATCCACCCATATTTTGTAGCCATTTCTTACGTAGCCGACCAGAATTCCTTTATTACATCTTTCGTCAAGTTTTCGTATACCTGAATTAATTTTGTAGAAAACTGTTGAACCAAATCTTCTGATATTTGATACGTCTGGTTTGACATTAAACCACATTTCAGCTGGTGTTTTATCTTGTCCTTCTGTAGGGCTTCTGTTGATCAGGAAACTTGCTGTCATTAAGGCTTCACCCCATAGATAATTCGGGACACGGCCGTCAAACATTAAAGCTCTTGTTCTCTCCATCAGAGTCCTGTTGAGTCTTTCAGCTTTTCCATTTAACTGTGGCGTATACGGTATTGTAAAATCTAAAATTATTCCTTTTGAGTTGCACCATGAAATTAGGTTATTGTTCGAGTATTCACCACCATTATCACATCTTATTTTCTTTGCTTTTTGATTGAAATGATTTTCTGCCAATATCACAAACTGTTTCACTTTGTCAAATACTTCACTTTTGAAGGTGATTAAGTACACCACACAGAAATGTGTATAATCGTCAAGAAAGGTTATAAAATATTTTTTATTGTCCCAAGTGGGAATTTCAATAGGACCGCAAACATCAGTATGAATTATTTCTAAAGGAAATTTGGCTTTAACTCTATTGTTTTTGAAAGGTTGCCTAGTCATTTTAGCTTTAACACAAATTTCGCAAAAATTTTCAGGATGTTCCCCCCCAATTTGGATACCATTCACCAGCTTAGCTAGACGAGGCACATCAGAAACGTGACCTAGCCGACGGTGCCAGATATTGGCGCTTTCTGTGAGCATAGCTTCGCGAATTAAACTAGCAGAAAATTCTGTTTCGTAAAGACCAATTCTTGATTTGTATCCAGTTAAAATAATTTTATTATTTTTCTTTATAAATACCTTATTTCCAATGAAGTGTACGGATCCATCATGATCTGTGATGGAACTGACAGATATCAAATTTCTGCAGACTTCCGGAACATAGAGTACATCTTCCAGCTGAAAGTACTTGGTATTGACTGTACCTTTGGCTTGAGCGACGAGATTTTCTTGATTTGCACATTTAATGTCGACATTTATCTTTTCTGTAAATTGTATAATATCTTTATTAAAGAAGAGGTGTGAGGATGCGCCCGAGTCTATAATGGCTCTAATGTTAATATTATTGTGATATTCCTCGCTTACCAGACTGTAATTACGACAATATTTCTCAATGTGGTCTTTCCTGTTACAAAACACTCACTCGAAAGATGACCAGCTCTATTACAAATACTGCACCTTTTACTTTCACAAAACCTGGCAATGTGTCCTATTTTTCCACAGTTGTAGCATTTCTTCTCATACCCTTTGAAAACTTCATTCGCAGGTGACGGAGTCTCAACAAAATTTTGTTCGTTTCTTTTTAATTCCTTTTGTAAACTTTCTATCAGATTATGTATAGTCTGGTTTGTCTTGGGAGACATCTCCCAAACGGTTCGGAAATAATTTAAATCTGTCGGTAAAATGGATAATACTTTCTGTATTAACATCTCATCAGATATTTTATTATTAGTTGAATTTAGATCAAAACACATATTTTGTAGTTTACTGATATCTTTTAAAATGTTTCCGCTGAAATTATAGTTGTAGAATTCTATGACTTTCGAATGACTATCTTTATCTGAATTGTAGTTGAATACAATATCCAATTTTTCAAAAATATCGTCTGTTGTTGGACAATTAATGACGTAATGCAAGAAATCTTCATGGATTGAGTTCAAGATATAAAAACGAGCTTTTGAATCATTAGTTCCTTCATCTTTCTTGTCAAGTCCTTTTGCTTGTATAAAGAGTTTTGTTAATTTCCTCCAGTTTTGGTAATTTGTAGATTCATTCAATTTATTCGGACTTTCCATTACTAATAAATTTTGTAGGTACGGTTTGTTTCGTGAAAAAATATTGACAAGACGGTTACTGGGTAAACAACTTCTGGTTGCTAGGCTTATTTTTATATAAGCAATGGCTATCCTTTCTGGGCTAAAACTTTCAAACACCAATCACTGATTCTATAATGCATCTATAATGCGCCGCTGGTGCCCATGACCTCTAATCGGTTTAATTAAAGGGCCTTGGCAATTCAAACACTTATTTATTTGAGCACAACACATTAAATAATAAACTTCTAAAAATACAATACACATGTCAGCTTAAGATGTGTTCTCTTAAGCAGCTGTCAACGGAGTAAGTCAACAATAATAAACAATCTTACATCTGTCACTAGATTTGAATCATATCAAATCTAGAACCATAAATAGTCGATTGCCAGTATCTCACGACAGAATCAAATTGGTTGACTGTACACTCCTGTTATCTTACATAAAAGCTTCATGGACAAGAGTAACACATTTTATGAAATAAAGTAATAGAATGACAATTTCGCAAGTTTTTAATACATTTGAAATACAACCAAGTATTATTTGAAATAAAAAATATCGTCGGGGATAGTGCAATACCGCGTAAATAACAGCTGTCGATAAAGTTCGCATTTCAATAAATTACTTAACATTTGTTTGAATATTGATTCGTATCTACACTTGTTACTTACGCGGTATTGCATTATCCCCGACGATATGTCACCTCCTTCAAGGTAAAAAATTTTCAAAGTGAGATCCGTCTTTTTCAATGCACAAATTTAACCGTGTGCGCATTTGGCTGTTTAATTGAGCAGGCCAATTTTTCAAGTCCTGCACGGCTTCCGTGATTCTGTGCATCAATTCTTCTCTTGTATTAATTGGTTTTGAGTATACCATATTTTTTAACGTACCCCATAGATAAAAATCTAAAGGAGTTAGATCTGGAGATCTTGGAGGCCACTGTATTGTTTGAGACCCTCGACCGATCCAACGATCTGGGAACTCTTGGCCTAGGTAATCCCGAACAATGCGACCATAGTCAGGTGGAGCTCTGTCGTGTTGGTACCACATTGAACGTCGAGTTTCCAGATCGATGTCTTCGAGGAGGATGTTCAGATCTTCTCGCAAAAAGTTTAGGTAGCCTTGCGAAGTCAATCGAGCAGGCAATTCTACCGGTCCTATCAATTTGTCATCAATAATGCCTGCCCACAAATTGATAGAAAATTGGTGTTGGTGCGAGGATTCCCAGACTGCGTGCGTGTTTTCTTCGGTCCACATATGGATATTATGAGAATTAAATATTCCCTTCCTCGTAAATTGGGCTTCATCAGTCCGTAAAATCTTTTTAAGGAAATTAGGTTCCTGAACCAGTTTTTCGTTTATTCTCTGACAATACACAATCCTTGAAAATCCATCATTATCGAGGAGGCCCTGAACTTTCCTGTAGTGGAAAGGATGGAGACCGTACCTTTTGAAACATCCCCACACGGCCATCTTAATAACTCCGCACATCATGCCTACACGGCGAGTTGACAGCGTAGGATCTTCAGTAATTAAATTCAGCACCCTGTCTTCATTTGCGGCATTTATTTCCACAGCTCGCTCGGAATTATTTGGACGAATTCCTCTTTCCCTTAGCTGTCGAAACAAATCCGCAAACGTAGAATGATATGGCACTCGCCGATTGGGGAATCTTCTTCGGTACTCGTCAGCGGCCCGCACTGAGTTACCATTGCACAGACCATATGTAAAAATAATATCTGCGACGTGGTCTGGCGGGAAGGTATTTGGCATTGTAAGTGCAAACAAATATTTAGTTTTTCAATTAAAAAATCACAGTCGCCGCTAATTTGCAGCTAACGATCTTAAGTTGCAATGGAAATATTAGATTCTACAAAATTTCTCGATTCTTAACAGTTTTGGAAAAATATTATCATATAACTGACAACGATAATGACAGGAACGTATTTGAATAGGCAACGTCAGTTAGAAATAATGTGACGGTCTCGCAACATTGCAATGATATAGATGAGTTACACCGGAGATGTTTTAAAACAAAAAATGCTAATATCTCGAAAACTAAGCAGAATTCGGCTTGCTTTATACAACATTTTATTTTCTACACAGGAATGCGCTGCTGAAGTTATTTGGATTCCTCAGAAGCACCGTGTATATATGACGTATGCTCATTATTGCCATATGATAGCTGTTTTTAGCGCCACTATACCTGGGCTGGACCGACGACAGTTGCTAGACTATATACATTAATTTTATAGATATTGACGCTCTATGAATTCCTTACACTGTGGTAGAATATAACAAGTAAGCTTTAAAATTGGCTAATTATTATTACTTATTATATTTATTAGAAAATAATTAGATCAGATTGTAAGCAACGGGTGAGCTATCAAAGAGAGATCCCTTAATTTTTATAAACATCCAAAGCTATAGGTTTCTCCCAACATCCAAAATCACAATAGATCATACTTGAACCGAATCGTCAAACCACAAGACATCATCAAATTAGTTTTAGTAGGGGGCTCGAGATGAAAAACGGCGTCTCGTCAAAGTGAATCGAATTAGGTAAAGCGGGTCCTCGGCACGGGCTCCTAAAGGTCAAGAGGCCCGCGGCGCTCACTTTGAATGTTTAGCGGCCCGGTTCAGCGCTTGTGCTTTTTTTTAGAGACGCTGAAATGGAAACTGTCTTTCATTCACTATAGCAGTTGACTGTTTTAGAGAGACAAGCAATATTAACGTACCAAAATATGGAGTTGCTCTGCTAGTGATTAGCAACAGAGCTAAATATTATGAAGTTTTATGATCCTGACCTTGCATTACGCGGCCTTGTTTTCAGAATAAAATACTTTAGAAGGTAATTTCTTTTCATCTTGGCAAAAACCCGCCTGAAAACTTTTTTGGGACATGGCAACACGACTGACTAGGGCGTGTGCATTGTTATGACAGACTACTAATGTTTGGCTCAAACCAAGCGGAAGGCGGAGTCGAGCGTCTTAGTTAGCGCTTGCACGTCCTTTTTTTATTGGCATACTCCGGGGTTTTCGGTGCACTACTCTAATACTAGGCATTAACCCTTAACCACCTACCTCCGGTCTCACAGACTCATTCAAACATAAAATTGTTAACATACCTATGTGGGAGCATCCTACAAACATCTGTGTCCTTGTATTCCTTCTCCCCTCCTGCCTCAGTGCCGCGTCGTCGTCGCTCGACATGGTCGGTCGTGCAAACATTTAATTTTGGTGAGCATATAACTGTCTCCGACCGTCTCTGAGACGGGTGGTAGGTGGATACATATTTTTTCTTAAGGGTCTCGAAGACGAGTCGTACTTTTTTCTTTAGGTACTTAGTCAGTTGGTAGTGATAGTTACTTTGTCTACAAAACAGGGAGTACCTAAAGTACTTCTTTATTTGTGATAATAGAACAGATTAATTAGTCTCGGAGTCAAGTGTTTCGAATGCAAAAAACCTATTTGCCTAGAATGCGCAAACAAACTGTGCATTCACTGCCGAGTACAAATGGAATAAATTAGTGGTCTGCAATTTTATAAAAATATTATTATATTATTATTGACGACGCGGTTGGCGCAGTGGTTAAGCAACTGCCTACTGAGCCGACGGTCCCGGGTTCGAATCCCGGCAAGGGCAAATATTTGTGTGATGAACACGAATATTTGTGCCTGGGTCATGGATGTTCTATGTATTTAAGTATTTATTTATCTATATAAGTATGTATATCGTCGCCTAGTACCCAGTGGAGGGCGGTCACCAAACCGATGGACGGATCTGATAAAGACAGCGACAGACACCAGCATATCAGAATGCTCTCGAAATGCTGCTAATAGAGTAAAGTGGAGACAAATTGCAAAGGCCGCCACCCGACCCGAGAGGACCGCGGACGAAGATTACCCGTGTGTCACAAATACATCATCGTCGAGACCACGACCACTCTGACAAGAGTGAGACGACTAAAAAGAAGAGAATCATTAGTGGACCGAAAACCTTGGGGTATTAGTGTGTTTTTGCCAGATTGGACGGAATTTGGTGTTGCGGGTCCTTGGCGTGGACTCCTATAGGTCACTAGGCCTGCAGCTTGTAGCGTTTTTGTTATTTTGACTGTAACTATTGAAGGTTTTCCTCTGCTCCGCACAGTCCCGAGGTTGGCCGAAGTATAAGTTTCCGCAGCCAAGTGCCTCTCCACACTATCATATTCGCCCAACTTTGGTGAACCTCGCGAGTAGTACACTACTCTACGCTAGGGTTTAATTTGCTGCACTTGAATGTGTTACTGATAAGCAATACAAGGGCACAGGAATACATGGTTAACTGGTTCAAAGTTGACTTGCTAGTACGGGACCAAAGAAGAAGTTTTCTGGTTCTTCTTAGGTTGGACGCTTCTCGCCTCTCGACCTCGGCTCTTAAAACTTAGACCCTCAGAAACAATAAACTTTGCATTGTTTTTTCATGTAAGAGTAACGGATAAGTTAACATTTAAGTATTTATCGAGCCATAAAAACAGTTACTATAGGCCCGTCACCTGAATTCAATAAATGTTACTTCTTTATCCATGTATGGACAGGATTCTAGCTTTTGTCAATATTGCCTAGGGTTTGCAGTACAATTTTTTCAAAAAATGAGTATAATATCAAAATAATCACATGTCAAATAGTCACATAGAACGTGTTTTCGACATATGGTAAATATTTTGACTATTGTGAAAATTAATTGAATTATTGAAACCACTAAACACAGATTCAAAAATAGACGAATCCATATAAATTACCACAAATTTTTGGACTTATACGTAAAATTTATTTGGACAAAAATTTAAATAAAGACGTGTTTTGATTACTGTATTTCAACGTCACAAGCCAGTATTTTCAAAGAATCTTCATTCATACTATAACAGATCGTTTTTGACATTTCATAAAGAGCACCTCAACGACTGGCATATGTGTCGATCGCGTGGCCACGCCACACGACCAATTGACTACTTGCATGTGTCCTTTTTATTCTGCGTCCCGTATTAATTACTAGTTAGCATAAATAAAAATCTTGTGTTAATTTATTTATTATGACGTTGACACATGCTGGTCTGGCATTGACAGGTCGGGTAAGGAGACTTGTCTATGCTAGTGGTTTAAGGAGTATGTGACAATGTCAAGGTAATGGTCTTTCAAGGTAATGCTTCATCTGTCATTGAAAATGTCAGGTATTTAGACATGGACCATGTAGGATGAGGCATGGATACATGGGTTGCGCTTTTACTTCGGAGTTTTGCCAACCTGAAGCAATCTCTTGTGAAGCGTACGGAACAGGTAATAAAAGTTAAATTCCGTTGCTTAGCTAAAGATTGCTATCTCTTAGTAAGGGATGTGTCTGAGTGTAATATCTCCGCATAGGCAGGGCCTTAGTTCAAATAGGTTATTGTTAGGTAGGTAAGTGTGTTTGTTTTGTTAGGGAAGTAGTTAGACGCCCATAATTCTCGTCCAGACGACGGAATATGTGAGGCTCATTAGTGAATGACAGCAGAACTGGCAACTAGGTTTTACATTATAAATATATTTAAATATTTAGAATTATGGCCGTCTCTGTCACTCACCAAGAGGGCCGGGCTTTCATGTTTTAGTTCTGTATCGTGGCTGAACGAATAATAAAATTACAATCCAAGTTCTATCTTCTTTTTCACTTCTCATGCTCTTAAAATGTTACTTTAGTCTCTGCATATCGGGACTAAAGCTCCTTATTAATCTCTAGGGACTAAAGTAAAATTGTTTTAATTTACTTTGAAAAACCCCTAAACAGCCAATCACGACGTTTGTGAATGGAGGTTTATAGCCATTTTCAGTGATAGGTATACAAACTTTTTGGTGCGTGAAAATAACCTCAAAATTACAACTGCTCAAAAAAAGTAAAATTGTTTTAATTTACTTTGAAAAACCCCTAAACAGCCAATCACGACGTTTGTGAATGGAGGTTTATAGCCATTTTCAGTGATAGGTATACAGACTTTTTGGTGCGTGAAAATAACCTCAAAATTACAACCGCTCAAAAATTCAAGATTTTATTTAATGAAACACGATTAATTATTACGAATACGAATGTAATTTTATCATGCATGGTCCATAAGTCCATATTAGTCTTAAATAAAATAGTTTTCAAGTTTGAATCTGTTGGCTAAATATGGCATTTAAAGCGTCACTTTACAAAAAAAACCGGCCAAGAGCATGTCGGGCCACGCTCAGTGTAGGGTTCCGTAGTTGCTCATCCTTCACAAAAAACTGCTGTTTTAAGCCCGAGGTTTAAGTTAAGAAAGATTTTAAGCTCTATGAAAAGGTCGTAAACGCCCTAGAAACTGTAATCACTAATTACCTTCTGGAAGTCAACTTACATCCTTTTAAAGAAAAAATATGAAATTTGGCGATAACTCAAAAACGGCTTGACCGATTTTGTTAAATATAGTTTTCATTGAAAGTTCTTATAAGGCTTCATTTACATGAATTTTTCCGAATTTTTTTGACCCGTGGTTGAAAAGTTAGAGGGGGGGGGACACATTTTTTTTTGTTTTTGGAGCGAATATTTACAAATCTGCTGACTTTATCAAAAAATAATGCTAGAAGACCCCCATTATTTTTACAAGACCTATTCAACGACACCCCACACACCAGTGTTAAAAAGAAAAAAGAAATTCACCCCCACTTTAGGTGTTCGAGAGGTACCCGAAAAACATAAAATTTTTGAATTTTTATTTTACCGTTCTGTCGGCGTTATACATACACATACTCATACCAAATTTCAGATTTCTAGTACTAATGATCACGGAGATAAGCTGCGGACGGACAGACGGACAGACGGACAGACGGACAGACGGACATGGCGAAACTATAAGGGTTCCTAGTTGACGACGGAACCCTAAAAACCACGGAACATTTCTTTTTTCTATTAGAATTTTGAATGGAATGAGTAGATGTCCATTACTTGTATTAAGCTTGAATTGTAATCACCAATTAGACCAATTAACTGTGTCACTTTATAAACTACGGACAAAATATGTAATCATCATCTTCCAATGAAGAAGAATAAAGCTGAAGGCTACATAGAGGAGTCAATCCAAAATAAACACAGTATCTATCGAAGGCTATACTATATTGAAGGAATTAAAATATCCTCAAAGCAAAAATCACAAGGTTGTGATTTTTGCTTTGAGGATATTTTAATTCCTTCAACCAACATTTGACCCACGCCCATCAACATCGCGGGTTGAGAATGAGCCTAATGAAATGACCATCGGCAACCTTTTTGAGAAAAGGTCTACGTCTCTACTATACCTACTCTCCATTCTCTCCTACTTTTACTTCGAATTCGAGTGAAAATATTGAACATACTTCTCAATTACAAACCACGCCGACCCAGCTTAGTTTACAGGGGAAAACCATACATTTAAATGTAAAGAATTGTACAAATTGCCCTTTAAATTTTTCTGAGGTTAGATTAAAGACTGTACTACGTAATTGTAAGAAACTTTGTTATAATAAATATCGTTATTTTATATTGAAATTCGTTTATTTTCCTCGCATTCAAAGTGAAAAGTAGAGTGTTTAACGCGAGACTAAACAACCATAATGACACTCGAACTATTAGCCACCCTCGCTTAGCTCGGGTGGCTAAAACATCTCGTGTCATTATGGCTTGTTTTAGTCCCTTGTTGAACAATCTACTATTAATATTCCTCTACCAGTGCTACACCACCCACAGTACAATTAAAGGTTACCTACAGAATTTAATAATCTCGTGCTATTATAATACATAACAAAAAAAATATTGCACACCTCAAATACACACATCATGAGATACAATAATATATCAGGCAGAGATAAAGAATACAAGGCAACAATATTACACGAATATGCTTTATTACACAATGCCATCTTTAATTTTAAACATTCGATTACACTCATATTGCATGTGTATAGAGCATGGATACCAGTATTCGATAATATCGAAAAACCGGAATATCGGACCAAAATTGCGATATTGAAATATCGATTTAATTTTTTCCCAATATCGGTATTTCGATATTTTCGATATTAGAACGAGTTTTTTTTTTTTTATAACGGCATAACATAGCGGCTCCGCTTCGCCTGATGGTAAGCAAAAAGGGGATGACACTGCCATGCTGGCCCGAGAGATGCTTCTTCACGCTTCGTTTGAAGAGTAGGTATAGTTGCCGGCAAACTTTTTGAACTAAAATGGCGGATCTTCGCATATACATTTGTTCTAATGCGTACGTACGTAAATCGGTTACTGCGCAGTCAAGGTTATGCTCTTAAAGTTTGCCGGAAGCTGTACGCATTAGAAGCACGGTCATTATATGTGTTTTATAGTATTTTTTTATGTGAGAGAGCTGGAAATTTATCTGTATACTGCCACCCCATTTTCAAAGCATTTTTTTATTCGAACATGACGCTTCGGTTTTCGTTTTTGACGTGCGTCCGCGGGCCGGAACAGTGTTTACAATACCTATTTCCATTTGGCCCACAAAAGTGCTGGCCCGAGTTTTATGCAAATGCCTCAGATTATAAACAAAAGCTTAACCGTTCGTGATGTTGCAAATTTTCGACGAAATAGCCCAGTTTTTTGGAGCTCACGGTCACGTTGTAAACAAATAATCGCTGAAATGATAAAATCTAAACACACACAAACCGAACACAGCTTATAATATGATTATTTATCAAAGGGTTGAGAAATTTATTGAATTTTTATAACCCTATCAGACTAATAAGTAATTGAAATCGGCTCATCGCACCCGTTTGGGAATTACGATGCCACAGACAGACTTAACATGAGTATGATAACAAATTGAAACTAATTGTATTTCGTTTTCGGATTTGCGGGTGTTTTGGAACAGTCGTGCTATTTTAGATAGTTTCAGCCCATTACTAAGAGTAGTGTTTTTTTATCTTATGTGAAATAAAGTTTTTTTTCTCCATTTATTCAGAAATATAGGAAATAAAAACTGATAATCAGTGGTCGATGCGGATACTGCAACATCGTGATATTCGTTTAGTAATTTTAATATGGACTTAATCTGGGGGCACGGTAGTGCCCCCGCCAAGACGAAAAAAAAAGAGGCGGGGCACTACCTACCTTTTCTCGAACCGTTTCGTCTCATTTTCAAACCCTCATAGTTTCGTCCCAGTTAACACCAGAGCGCCCAAATTCACAAGTTAAGATGCAGTTAGGGAACATATAAAATGTACTAAATTTCATTGATCTAGCTTTTATACTTTAGGTTTTATTGGTACCTAAAATACGCCGATTTTGCCACTCACTCACTTATGTATCAAAACCTCTGGGGTACTTCCCGATGACCTAGAAAGCTGAAATTTGGTATGTAAGCTAGGTTTAGTACACAAACAATATAATAATTATGAAACTTGGAACTTTTACCCCCCAACCCCTTAAACTAGGGGATGAAAGTTTGTATGAGACTTTCGCAAATTTTGATACTAGAGGTCTGAAAATTTATACCTATTGGGCTCATTGTTATAAATAAAATACACATTCTAGGATTCTTAGAAAATCACCCCCGCCCTTAAAATAAGGGGATGAAAGTTTGTATGGGCTTTCCATAGGTAATGGGGGATAAAAGTGTATATATATATATATGGGGCTAAACGTAAGTATTTCTTAAATACACAATTATTATTACTACTTACTTAGAAACACTTCAGCACAAAAAAAAAACATATAAATTAAAAATTACCTTACATAAAGAAATGAGATCCCACCAAAAATATTTCATGTAAAATTGGCGGCCAAGACTCACATGCTCATAACGCTTTCGCTGTAAAAAAGTGGTCAGATCCCTCGAAAAGCCAAGCCCCTAAGCCCTGAGTTTACTGATCCTACACCTTGGCTTCAAAAGTATGGCTTGGCCGTTTCATAAAGTACCGTAAATAAGTTTAACGGACTGTCCGGCCTATATGGTAAGGAATTAAGTTTAATATATTTTATCATGAAGACATAAACTTAATTTCTTGATACCGTATGGG
The DNA here is from genome assembly GCA_947623375.1 of Apotomis capreana. Classification (NCBI taxonomy): domain Eukaryota; kingdom Metazoa; phylum Arthropoda; class Insecta; order Lepidoptera; family Tortricidae; genus Apotomis; species Apotomis capreana. Next base: position 7,355,230 of record OX392500.1, read on the forward strand.
CCAGACGGTTCGTTGGACTTATTTACGTTACTCTATGAAACGGCCAAGCCATACTTTTGAAGCCAAGGTGTAGGATCAGTAAACTCAGGGCTTAGGGGCTTGGGTTTTCGAGGGATCTGACCACTTTTTTACAGCGAAAGCGTTATGAGCATGTGAGTCTTGGCCGCCAATTTTACATGAAATGTTTTTGGTGGGATTATATATAATGCCTGGAGCTTGTTTGAAACATACGTTCTATAATGAGCGTAATATGAGTGTTAATTAATATAATATTATTTATCATGTCCGTATATTTTTATTACGCAAAATACCGCGGTGTTGGTCGTGTTGTTTGTTAGGGGTGGTGATGTACCTAAGTTAGATAATTCTCAATTTTGTTACGTTAAGTAAATTTCAATCACGACTACAACCAATCGACTCTAATGAAAGTGTGTAACATCGTGTGTAAATATTTCCAGAAAGTTATAATTTGGGTCGCTTCAAGGCAAGAGTGAAACGGCTATTGTTGGACCATCGAGCTACATCCTCGACCCCGTTATCACTTACCATTAAGACAAGTGATACTGTGGTCAATCGCCGGTCAGTTTGTGAATAAAAAAAACATCTTTGCCATTATAAGGCGCTCTATTTTCTGTACCAAAAAATATATTAAACCTCAATATCGAGGGGTCACGTTATCTAAGCCTTCTATTCCGTAGGCTAAAATGCTTTCATATCGGAAAGTATCAAAGATTATAGTGTGGCCATCTCCGCTCGTTGGCTGGTCGACACGGCGAGAATTTTCCAAAGTGTCGCCTTTCCACCGGAAGGTCCTGGGATTAGAGCTTTACAGATTTTCACTCTAAGCTCTGAGGAAAATGTTCCGTGTGAAATATTTTTGCAACGATGTACATAAAATATAGGTGAGTTCATACTAGTAGTCTATAGAGCTCCTTCCTTATAGACAAACGTTTCATCTGATGTTTAACTGTATCGAATTTTCATTACACAGATATTTTTTCCTCTGAAGTCATAATGTTTTCACTCATCTTAGAAAAATCATCATAAAGATTAGGTTATGGTAGGTTTGCTTAGGTTTGTTTCATAACAATCCAAAAAAGTTTATGGTTTCAGAGAGAAAATGCTTTCGATGAAATCATACGTTTATGAAATGAAACATTATTCGAGACTTGTGTCTATAAAAGAAGGATAAACTAGTAGCTGTACATGTGTGAATGTACCCTATTAATTTAATCATGTGTCCTTTAAAAATAAAAGTCGTTAATAATACGTATGAACTATTTATTACTAGTTAAATACAACATTTCTTATTCCCTAATTAAACCACAAATTCCATTCCAATACACAAATAGTTACCTAGAAATAAATAATTTACGCAGATCCTTCTACCCCCTATGATTTTTAAGCACATTGCTTTTTCTCGCGTGGTATCGGAAAAAGCTTTAACTGCTGACTAGAAGGCCCTTACAAATTCCGCCTGCGAGCTTTCATAGTCCTTAAGCGTTCTCGTATCTCTATTACTTAGGCATCAGTGTCATATTACAGTTAGCAAAATATTGCGTAGCTATACGTTTAGTATTTTATTCGAAGGTACGTCATCTCTGATCATGCTAATTAATATTCAAGTATAAAGAATATCTACAACGATATTAATAAATTATGCACATTCTCTTAAAAATAATACTCGTAGCACATCTATAATGAGCAAAAAGAGCATAAAATAAATCTTAAGTTATTTATGTACACGAGATAAGCCTACGCCTTAAACTAAAATGTCTTTTGTTAAGAACCACAAATTTACGAAACCGTTCTACCGATAAATTTTATCGTCGTACGGCGGCAAGCTAATAAAGTAGGGTGCTGGCGGCGGTGGAGCCAAGTATCGGACGGATCCGGGGCCTGATTGCACCTTGTGCGGCAAAGTGGCCGTAGATAAAGAAGCAGGAGGTAATGTTGCGGCGTATCCGGGCCAGGCTGCTCCCCAAAGCGGAGCTCCTCCCGCCGCCGGACTGCTGGCTAGCGGTCCGCCTCGGTACGACGTCGTCGTCATTCGCAACCGCACAATACAAATAACAACTATCAAAATCGCTATAAACGCTACCACGCCTCCTACAATACCTATAATTAGATTGTCGTCGTTCGTTGAGGACGCCACGCCGACCACGGGCGCTCCTTTCGGCTCACCGGCCTTCGGTCGTTCGTGAGACGGCGCAACCGACCAGATAATATCCGGCTCGGCGGAAGTGCGATGAACTAAACGCGGTGGAGCCGTAGTGGACATGCTACTCGATGACGAGGGTTGTAATGTCGTTCGTCTTCTAACGTCGCAAGTGAGTTCATCGTCACCGATTTCGGTTAGTAAAAATCCATTCAAATAGTCTGGTGACTCGCATCGTACGTCTTCAATACCAACGTTCGGTAGCCATCTTCGTAGTGCGCGAGCGTTGCAATCACAACGTATCGGGTTTGTGTCGAGACCAAACATCGACAAATCGGCTCGACGATCGTCGAGAGCAACTAGTAGCTGTGGCTGCAACGTAGACAGTTGACTGCCCGCGACGTCAATCGTTATTTGAGAAGATCTTGGCAATGGAAATAGTAAAGCTGGTGGTAAGTTTGTCACTGATGTATTCCGGAATCGTACTGTAATTGCCGGGGCCTTCAATCCAGCCAACACTCCTGATGATACAGTCTTGAGCCTTGATCCTCGTACGCCCAGTTCTTCGAGTCTTGGGTGTAATATTGAGTGCAGTTGATCCGCACCAATTGTTGTATCCTTAACTTCAACGTCTAGTTTTTCCAAGGCCAATAGATGCTGTAAAGTGCCTTGGACATCGAAGTAGCCCAACCTGGGGAACCCAAACGCTCTCAGTTCAACCAAATTGGGCAGTGGTCTAAAAGCGTTTTTCTCGATCCTTGTACATTCGTCGAGATATCTCATATCTAGCACTCGTAATGATGAGAGACCTTCAAAGTTTCCATCAACAAGTATCGCGATTGAATTGCTGGATATATTGAGACGTTGGAGGTTTTTCAATTTTGGCCAAGAGATAGCAAGTGATCCAGACACATCGACAATTTGATTATTAGATAAATCCAAAGATTCCAATAAGGTCGTTCTACTAAATGTTTTGTCGGTAAGCCTTGTAATATTATTGTATGATAGGTTTAAGTTATATAAGAAAGGCGTCTCCAGTTGATCCACTGAGTTCATTCCGGTACCAGCCAAGTTTAAGTCTCGAACTGTTTTGGGTTCCGTCAGTACATTTTTGATAGCCTTTTCGGACAGAGGATTGAATGAAAGATCCAACTTTTTAATATTTACCAGGACGCTATCTTCCGCTGGTATATCAACAATTTGATTGTGTGATAAGTCAACGGACGAAACAAAGAAGTATTGTTTCTGTAAAGCTTTCAAAGGCGCGTGCTCGAATAAATTATTGCTTAGTGAAATTTTTTCCAGCATGTTCAATCTCGATCTATCGAAAATGTTGTCTGGCAATTCAGTGAGTTGATTGCCTTCTAAATTCAAATTCTCCAACCGAATCAGTCCTTCGAATAGCCTGTCTCCCAAGCGATCTATTTTGTTATTGGACAGGTCCAACTGTTGTATTTGGCTAGAGTTATGGAATGCCATTTCACTAATTGTTTCAAGTTCGTTTCGAGCGAGCAAAATTGTTCTGAGCTTCGGAAGCCGGGCAAAATCAAGTTCATCAACATTCTTTAACGCGTTTCCAGATAAATCTACAAACTCCAAATACTGTAAGGTACTTATAAGTTCGGATGGGAAGAAATTGAATTTATTGTCCGTTAATATAATTTCTCTTAGACGGGGATGTATTTTAAACGATGATGGGAACAGGTAGCTGAGCTGGTTTTCAGACAGATCTATAACTTCTAAACTTGTTCCAGTGTTAAAGAATTCTCCTTTAAATGCATTCAGCTGATTACCCTTGAGAGACAAATACTGAATGGACATTACGTTGACAAAAGCGGGGGTCCTTATGTTTACAATGTTGTTGTACGACAAGTCCAAGTAAGTTAAATTTTTTAAATTCTTGAAAGTATTCTCTGAGATTTCTTGTAAAAGGTTATTTGACAGGATGATGCGCTCCAAGTTACCGTTCTTTGAAAATAATTTGACAGGCAACGCTTTCAAGCCCATGTAACTTAAATCGACGCTCAGTAAAGCTACATTTTGTTTGAATACATTTTGCGGTAGAACGCTTATGTGGTCGTTGCGGCTAATATTCAGGTGCGTTAAACTCGGAATCGATTCAAAAGCGTTCACTGGTATTTCAGATAGTTGATTGTCCGATATGTCTAGGAACCACAAATTGATAAATTGTAGCTGCTGGCCCGTAAAACCTAATATTCTGTTTTGGCTGAGGCTCAAAAAGTCGAGCGATGCTTCGAGTCCACTAAATACATCGGCAGAGATGGAATTCAGTAAGTTTCCGGATAGGTCTAATCGCTTTAGCATTTTGAAGTGATTGAAAGCCGCAGTCGGTAATTCCCTAATGACGTTTCGGGAGAGAACTAAGGAGGTTATTCTGTCGGAGACTGCCCGGAGGATGTCGCTGGAGAGGGCTGTAACACGGTTATATCCCAAGTGTACGGACACAAGGTTTGGAAGGCGAGAGAGGGCGGTCGCTGGGATCAGCAGGATGTTGTTATCTCTTAATAGCAGCGTGTTTAGACTCGTCAACCCGTCGAACGCGTCGTCTTCCACCTGAAAATAAAATAGTTTTTATAGATAAGTTCTTAAACATTTTCACGTTGGTACATAGAGGAGTTTAATTAGAAAGATGATTAGGTAAATGTAATTAATGATAAGTTTATGTTGAAAAAAAAAACGTTTTCTAATCTACACTTGCAATACCTACAATTGTAGGTAAAATATCTGTTTACAACATACAAAGTAAAATCCATATTTCCTGAACCAGATGGTTATTTTAATTACAAAAAGCAATTTAGCAATCAACTATAAAAATAAAGATTCAGTAATATCCTGTTACCTACAATGTACATTTTTATTTTGTGTACCAATTTGATAAAAGCCACGTATATATTTTGTGTATCGCGTCGTTTTATCTCAAAGGCTCGAGAGCCGAGAGATTAACGTTTTTCAGTAAAATGTGTGGAATTTCGCTGCGTGTGAAGTTTAAAACTACTTTTGTAACAAAATCCAAAATATATTTTTGGTTAAAACTGCAATATCTTTGTTGGTTGTATACGTACGTCAGAACAACACACGATTTGAAACATATTTTTTGCATTTGCGTTTTTGCTGTCTTTCCACAAAAGTCTGTAGTTCTCATTTTCATCTACACTTTTCGCTATTTTACTCAAAATTGTGTTATAGTTAGTACAGACACGATCTATATGTATGTCATATAAATTGTTATGTTCTATAATATATTAACATAGTAAAATGTTATTTTCCCTCATTAGCATTTTTCATATAACATAATATGTGGCGTAGTACATTATGCACAAAAAACAAAGTATAATAAAAAAATGTACATACAGTTCGTAAGGAATTAACTCCGACATCCAAGTACCGCAATTCCGTGAGTCCCACGAAAGTGCCCGGCATCAGCTTGACGAGGTTGTTCCGGCTCAGGTCCAGGATTTGCAGCGAGACCAAGGCATTCAGGTGACTACTATCAATGTTCTGAAAAAAAAAGAAAAACGTTCAACGTTTCAACCGAACTCAAATAAGCAGAGCTTGTCAAGTCAACGAAGTTTGTTATGTAACCTTTATTAACCGATTAGGAAGTTTTTTTTCTTACTTTTACTTTACTTAAAGTGTAGTTTCCCGAACATAATGTTGTCGGAATTAAGATGACATGGTGATGGGTACGTGAAGAATCAACAAACATCATTTTTAGGGTTCCGTAGCCAAATGGCAAAAAACGGAACCCTTATAGATTCGTCATGTCTGTCTGTCTGTCTGTCTGTCCGTCTGTCCGTCTGTCCGTCTGTCCGTCCGTATGTCACAGCCATTTTTTTCCGAAACTATAAGAGCTATACTGTTGAAACTTGGTAGGTAGATGTATTATGTGAACCGCATTAAGATTTTGATGCATAAATAAAAAAATAATAATAAATATTGGGGGCTCCCCATACTTAAAACTGAAACTCAAAATTTTTTTTTTCATCAAACACATACGTGTGAGGTATCTATGGATAGGTCTTCAAAAATGATATCGAGGTTTCTAAAATATTTTTTTTCTAAACCGAATAGTTTGCGTGACAGACGCTTCCAAAGTGGAAAAAAGTTGGTCCCCCCCCCTCTAACTTCTAAAATAAGAAAATGAAAAATCTAAAAAAAACATATGATGTACAATTCTATAAAAACTACCAACGAAAATTGTTTTGAACGAGATCTAGTAAGTAGTTTTTTTTAATACCTATTAATACCTAACTTTGCACCTAATTTATATGGGGCGCTATACATACCAGGTGCAAACTTAACTTAACCACTTAGGGATGGAAAGTGTTTGTACGGAACCCTCGGTGCGCGAGTCCGACTCGCACTTGGCCGGTTTTTATTCATCATGAAATATTCGCGACCATCAAAAAGATGGACCATCATCCAGCGAATTTGATGATTACATAATAGTAATATCTGTGGGTAAATGCAAATAAGATCTTCGACGTCATAACAGTTGTTTACGTCTTAGCCTTACTTATCTCTCAATTTGAGTACAATTACGAAGGCCCCTTGTCAAAGTTTTTGTGATGCTGACGTAACATCTAATTCCACCCGGTTCAGTGCGACAGGTTTGGGAATTTCCTGTTATAATTCGAAACCGTTATTAATTCAATAAAACTCAATAATGAACGACAGTAGATTGAACAAAGTCAATTATTTAATTTCGACAAATTGTTTACAATGAAATAAATTGTTATTTCATATTTTAATTGTTATTCAAATTTCGGTTAACAAATTGAATCTACAAAGTTGGGTCGAGAGAATGAAAGAGGATTGTGCGGCCATAAAAGTTTGCCTAAAATGTCCTAATAATCCTTGGGGCGACCCAAAAAGCCTTGTGCCAGCTTTAATGGGCCGATTTTCATTACCAACAAGCTGTATAAGACGAAGTCTCTCTGTGGTCCATTCATGTCTGAAGATCGTGATTATTGGAAAGGACGACTTGTCTCCAACGGCTTCTGTTTGTGGCCATTCGCACCACGTCCCATAGCTTGGTTTTTTTTCCTTTAACTGGTCTGTCCACCTAGGCAGAGATCTACCACGTAATCTTCTTCCTTCTACCTTTCCGACTATAAGCAGTTTTTCCAGGTTGTTACCAAATAGTTATAAGGCTGAGTAGGATGGTCAAATAAGGTATCACTTCGATTAACCTAGCGAGTACAGCAATTATGTAAAGTTGTGTCTTACCGAGATCATGTTGCTGGATAGGTTGAGATGTTTAAGCGCCGCAAAAGATTTAAGAGCAACTGTAGGGAAATCTGTTATGAAGTTTTCGGATAGATCTAACTTCTCCAGATTCTCGGTGCCCTGGAAGACGTCGCTGTTGAACTTGGAGAGCCTATTTCTTCCCAGGTCGAGGGTCTGGAGCTGGCTCAAACCAGCAAAAGCACCGCCTTCGATGGCCGAGATCATGTTTCCGTGTAAATCTATTTCTTCTAAAGTCTTTTGCGAGATGAATGAGCCTTGGCGGATGAGAGCTGAAAAGAAACAGAAAGATTTATATAGCTCATTATGCTCCAGATTTTCTGTTGTGATACTTTCTTAAAAAAACCGACTTATAAAAGGAAAGTTCATTATTTTTATTATTTTTATTTTCGACATAGTTTCCGCAAAAACCAACATGCAAACGAAAATTGGTTCATTCTGCCAAATCAAACTATGAAACCAATATAGGAAATGCCAAAATTTTTAATATAAAAAACTTATCAGCCTCTTTAGATACGTACATAATTATTATGCTTATTAATGAGCGGATGGGCTCTTCCAATGTTTCTATACTGTTATATAAATAAAAAACTTTTCTAAAATCAAAAGTATAAAATTTAATAGGCAAACACAATTAGTTAATTTCTACTAGAACCTAATATTGTTTTCCATCGTTAATTTACTTACCTAATAAAATATCGTGAATTTAACTAAGATTTATTTAAGAGGCTCTGAGGACGCTATCCAATTTCCCGATAGACATTTCCCATTTATTTGCCAGTATTGGTAACAGTTTCTTGTTTACCTTAGCAATTTGTACGTACCGATTCTGTTTCCCCTTAGCGAGAGCACTTTGAGCGACCGCGGGCCGTTGAGCGAGGCCGACGGGACGGAGTTCATATTGTTTCGGTCGAGCCGCAATACCTGGAAATGTTTTGCTTCGATAACACATCTATACGGCGGGTGGATCAATTTGGATTGTCTATATTTGTAAAGGGAATTTTATTTAGCAGACCCGCAATATTTTTTGGGTGGCCTTAGCGTTTGAAACCTGCTGTTAGAATATAATGAATATATGTAAGTTCCTAACCTTTATTATCAATTTGTCCAGTCACATAAGTTGGGTAGTTAATATATGCATATTTAATGTACAAAGCGAGAAGCTAGTGGAGCTACTAGAAATTAAATATACGATATATATAATTATGTATTTATCTTAAGAAATAATTCAAAAAACTTATTGAGCATTGTTCATGATTTTATTTCTGTATAGAAGTATCCATACTCTATAAAGCATTGTTGGAAAAGCTTTTCGATATGCTCGTAAATTCATATTCAAATAACAACTAACCTTCAAAAGGCCACATCCAATCAGTAAACCTTCCTCCAATCCTCTTATGCTATTCCCGCTTAAATCCAGTTCTTCCAAGGCCGGCAGATTGTGGATCTCTGTCGTCGAAAAAATTGGGTTGAGGTTGTCACCAAGAAGGTTGTCAGCTAATGCCAACTTGGTCAAATTGCCGCGGACTCCCGCCAGGAGACGATCGGGCAACCGACGTAAGCTGTTGTAGGAGAAGTCTAGTTCTTTTAGAGGAAGCCCGTATGATGAGAAGATCTGGAACCAAAGAAAAAATAAATGTAAAAACGATATAGTCGTGTTGTGTGAGGTGTGTAATAAATTACCAAGCTTTAACTTATACCGTGAATGTATTATTCACAGCTAAAACAAAAGATATACCTGAACCGTAATAAATGTGTGGTTATCACTCATATTGTTCTTTCGGCTCATATTGGTCTAACTAAATCATGACAAGACCTTAGTGCAAAGTTTCAGTTCTTTCTACGAATTCTAGGAATTCGGCTAGGCATTACTGACCTATTATATAAAAACAAATGATCAAAACCGTTACGTATACTATTTTGAGAGCAAAACGGCTTTGAAATGTCAGTGCTTTGATGCCTTAGCATGTATTGTTCAAACTCTGAAACCAACGGTCTGTAGAGCCCTTTTACAGTCACAGAAAAGGCTCATGTTATCCACTATATGCACTCGCATTGTCTACCTAAGCGTTGTTGTCGCGTCAATGGAGGCGGGCCACCACTTGTGTCACTTGTGGTGTAGTTGCGGCAAGTGCGGAGTGGAGCGTCAGTTAGATAATGTATTCGAGATCACAAGTTTGTGAACTCCCGGGTCGGCGTCCCAACACGATACCAAGTACCAAATCTTGGAGATTTGCTTTCAAACTATTCTCAAGTTAGTTTGACAATCGAGATGAGTAGTTTAGAATAATAGAATCTGTGCTCAAAAGGAAGACTTGGCACGGTTTGACGTAAGTTTGATCGGCTGTCTCGCAGTTGATTTGCCAAACAGTTGAATGTGCGCAACGTTAGAACGTTAGAATTATTAACCAGCTCGGTATCATACAATTTGACACAAACAAACTTCCTAAACAAACAACCGCAACCAACAAAGCAAACTGTGAAATAGCACAACTAATCGTATTTGCCAAAACGGAATTGTCTAAAACCACGTATATAGATTGGCCTCGGGGAAATGGTTGTTGATTTCATTGGAGTCTGTGGTTGTGACAAATCAAAACGAAGTAAATTAGTAAATATTTTTGTCGATTAACTTTAACTAAATGTTGAACAAGACCTAAAAATACTTTCAGGCATTTTGAATAAAACTCGCGAGGTCTTCAGCTCACATTCATATCGGTTTTACTCGAGGGAAATAGGATTTCGACATTTCGACGGCAAAACTGGCTAACAAATCGAACAAAATTATAAGAAAATAGCTAAGGAGATTAAAGAGAGTTTTCGCCATCGCCTTTTCTATTGATACATTTTTCATTTGTTTCAGAAACGGAATAAATTTATTAACCCGAATATATAACGACATTCAGCAGAGCTCGGGATGATTTATACATCAGAGTAATCCAATTCAATGAAAAATTCTATGAACAAAATAGTTGCTACCATACATTTTGTAATCCGAAATAGAAAAGTTTATTTTTCGCTCTTTGTCATAGTAGTGTCCGGTACCATGTATTGATTTAACGCAGACATCGTTCCTATTGAATTTATGTGGTTATCAGATCATGAACGGTTGCGTGCAGAAATAGAAATTGGCGGACATTTTATCGCGTTGATTTTTTAATCGGACATCCAATAACTGGGGACGGATAATGTATCACACGAAACCATTTCTGCTACCTTATAATCTGATTTCAATGTAATTATTTTTTTTGTGTTATTGGCTCATATGCATTTATATTAACACCTTTTCTTTGCCTTACTCGTATAAAAAATATCCTAGAACCATCTTTCGATGTCTACCGATGTTTTATCCCTGTTCCAAAATTTGTTAAAATCTTAAACCTTTGATACAAACATCAAAGCTCAAAGAACTAAAATGCGTAACCTGGTAGAAGAGACCGGGAGTCAAACCCGGTACCTCTGGGTTGTGGGTCCAGCGCGTTAACCTTTCCGCCACCCTAACACCCAGGAAACCCTTCGAATTTTTCCTTATGCTTTGTGTGTCGATCTTTGGATTGCTTATTTGAAATTCTTTACACTTTAGCGTGGTTTAATATAAAAATTAATTGTGGTGTGCCGTTTTGACAAGATGAGGTGTCAAAATATTTCGACTGAAAGATAAGCTGTAATTAGAGATGTGGCGTTTCCGAAAATTTCTGGAAACTTCTTTTATTTTCAATGGGAAATGAGGAATGTTTTCGGAAATTTTCTGTAAAGACACATCACTAGTTGTAAACAAATATAAATACTCATACGAAACAAAATAAAACAAGCATAGCGCTGTTAAGTATTTCCCAGAATTATAACCTCTCCGTCAAAAATGTGTTCAATAAAATTTAGAATTTTATAATCGCATATCCACTAATATTTATAATGTAAACCAAGAATCTCGGCTTTATTAGAAATTCTAGCAGGAGCAAAGCCGCAGGGAAAAGCTAATTTTCACAAGATACAATAACAATTCTCATAAATACCATCTCTGGTAATAAATATCTGTACAATTTTGTATATTCAGACTAGCTGAGGACAGAGAGAGCTCCGAGAAATTAATTTATATTCCGCTGACAAGGAAAATAATATTTTAGGTTCTATTTATTGAAATAATAACCTAGGGTAAGTACGCAAATAGAGATAATGATATAATAAATTCTATATACCTGGGTGGGTAATGTCTGATGTCCAGCATGCCGCTGCCTGAACGAAACTATCGGAGCCGCATACGGCAGTGGAGGGAAGTCACCAGCAAAGACCACCCGGTCGCAGTCCATGTGGATGGTGAGCTGCAGGCTTTTGTCCACCTTCACCGCGCAGCGGCAGGGGTACCGGACATCGTCGTGAAGCTCGGAGCATGGGTACCATGGGTGCTTCGCGATGACAAGCGGTAGCAACGCGAGGATGAATAACTTCCACATTGTGATCTGAAAACAAACGACTCTTTAATATTTGGCACATCACACACAATATTATAATGGATGTAAAGATAAAATATAACTTTTATGTCATTCGTTCATGTCTATTGGGAACAGAACTTTGGAAATCTCATGTTCTCTCGTGAGCAGGCAAGTAAAAAATAGTTTATCAACCATGGCATCCACTAAAATCACTAGTATTGGATGAATAACGTCAAATATATTTTATGATATTACCCAGGTGTTCGACCATTACACGCTGTGTCGCTGCGACCGACCCTCTGGGTGACTTTAATGGACAGATCAGACCTCCTCTAGAATCATTTAAAGAATCATTTTTTGATCTCTGAGCTATCCTACTGGATATACATATGTCCACCAAAATCTCCCGGAGGATCCTGCTGGACATAGCTTCCATAAGAATCATCTGGGTGGTCTCATAAGATATATTCGTCCAATCACAAAATAACATTGCTTTGCTAATACGCGATACAAGAACGTGTCAATAATGTGCCCATTTGGTTAGTGGACGTCGGGCGTTCACGAGAATCGGTTGAAAAATTGTGACCTGTAGGGGAATACAGACGAAAATCTGAAAGGAGATGCATCACTCGCTTTGATCAGTCGGTCAATAACACCGTACTTTCGCATGTATAGTAGGGGTAAGAATAAGGCTTATCTTATAATATAACCATGTACACGGTTGTAGGGTTAAAACATAATTCGACTTTACGTTGACGTCACGTGAAACATATTAATATAACAAAACGGGACTTAATCGCGTTCAAAAGTCTTTATTTAATTACCTCGACGTTTCCAACGTGATGTTACGTTCGTGGTCTTGAAGGGACTCAATAATATCATAATATTTTTCAATCAATATTTAAGTAAACACTTTTTGAAGGCGATTAAGTCCCGTTTCCTTATAATAATTGAAACTTTGTGTCGACGTCGGTTAAAATAGGGTTTTTTTTTGTATTCTGTACGTTAGTTATTTTTGTTAATGATTTTAATGAGTGCGAAAGACGTTACTTTTAATGTACGTTTGACGTTTGAAGTATTTGACTTTTAGGGTTCCGTAGTCAACTAGGAACCCTTATAGTTTCGCCATGTCCGTCTGTCCGTCTGTCCGTCCGCGGCTTAGCTCCGTGATCATTAGTACTAGAAAGCTAAAATTTGGTATGAGTATGTGTATGTATAACGCCGACAGAACGGTAAAATAAAAATTAAAAAAGAAAATTTTTTTCGGGTACCTCTAGAACACCTAAAGTGGGGGTGAATTTTTTTTTTCGTTTCCACACTAGTGTGTGGGGTATCGTTGAATAGGTCTTTAAAAATAATAGGGGTCTTTAAATATTATTTTTTGATAAAGTCAGCAGTTTTGTAAATATTCGCTCTGAAAATAAAAAAATAGCGCCCCCCCCCCTCTAACTTTTCAACCACGGGTCAAAAAAATATGGAAAAATTCATGAACATGAGGCCTTATAAGTACTTTCAATGAAAACTATATTGAACAAAATCGGTCGAGCCGTTTTTGAGTTATCGCCAAATTTCATATTTTTTCTTTAAAAGGACGTAAGTTGACTTCCAGAAGGTAATAAGTGATTACAGTTTCTAGGGCGTTTACGACCTTTTTATAGAGCTTAAAATCTTTCTTAACTTAAACCTCGGGCTTAAAACAGCAGTTTATTGTGTAGGATGAGCAACTACGGAACCCTACACTGAGCGTGGCCCGACATGCTCTTGGCCGATTTTTTTGTTATGAAAAGAAAATGTTCCTCGTTTTCAAATATTATAACCAGACTCCACTTAAGTTTCAAGAACCAGAATATAATAGAAAAACGGCGAGTTTTTTGTATAATATTAAAATATCAGTCTAGTCTATATTTTGACCTTGAAGATATTATTTAAGGTTCAATGTTAAGTTACTTACTGAATAGGTAGATAGACTAATTAATATTTAGTTATTTCAGTTATAGTAGATTCCTTAACACGGGGCTAAAATAAGCCATATCGACACGAAGTGATTATTTGGACGAGCGAACGCGAGCGCTTGCCGGTACGTGGTCTCCACTCAAGGACATTTCTGGCCCGACGGCCATCGGTTCTTCGAGCTAAGTGCCCCGCCCATTGCCACAGCATTATGTATGCATTATGTACTAAGTTTTCTATTAAAAAGTTCATGAGTAATAAAATTATACAGAGTGAATATACTATTATTTGTTTTCAACGCCCAGTGAAGAATAAAGCCTTGTGTAAGTAAAAAAAGTACAACGACTTTTTTGGCATTAAAACTTTGTCTACTTTAGTACAAAATTAATTGTTTCAACTTTTATAACGTCAGACGGAGACGATCTTAAAATAAGTATACGGAAACGACCAAAGGTTTAATATTTTATCACATTAACAATATAAAGGCGAAAGTTTGTGAGTGTATTTATGTTTTTGTACGTTTGTTACTTCTTCACGCTCAAATGGCTGGACCAATTTTTGTATGGAGGTAGCCGACGCCGTGGTTTAACACATTAGGCTACTCTTTATTCCGGAAAAATATAGTGTTCCCGTGGGATGAGCGAGTAACACCGTTCAACATACAAATATAGATGTACAATATCAATATAGATGTATACAGCGTATAGATTGAATGTAGGTAATATATATATTATGTATACAACACAACAAAAATGGAATACCTACTTGCTTTTGAATGTTTTGACCTTTTCAATCTATATTTATTTGATGATCCACCGATATCATCGATAGACCTACGCTTCAGTATTGTCTCACCAACTGTTCGCAATCGGTATTCATTACCATAAACGAGACCTCAAAAGCCAATACAAACATACAGGTCTGCCAACTTATCAGAACTAATGTTATAGTTCTTAAAACATTGCTAGAAGGTCGATTGTTCCTTGATTCATATGATGGGTAAGATGGCGTGTGTAGAAACGGTTTGAGACCAAGGAACACCTCGTAAACAAACTCGTCGTAAGCAGAATTTACGAGGGCACCATTGTTTGTTTGTAACGTCGCTTTAACTTCAGCTTATTTGACCGAAGTTTCGTGATTGATGAAATTCGAGACAAGCGTGGCGTTTTAAATGTAAACTCGTGAATGTTTTATTTGTTTACAGTTTAAATCGGTACTTAACGAAGTAAAACAACACAAATACGGCAATATTAATCGAGTTAGAACCCAAGTCAACTTTCAGACAAAATAATAACGAAATCAAGATCTTTGCATTCATTTAGGACAGGGCCTAAATTTGGCGTTTAGAGTGTAGAATTAAAACGCTACGTCAATATATTCAAAAGTGTCCGTTGAAAGGCGTTAGGTACTCGTAAATTAGTGTATTCAACAGTAGTTACGTTTCCTAGCAATTGTTTGTTTATTATTTTTTAATAAATGTTATCGTGAAGGAACCTATACTTCTTCCTGTATTTACTACTCTGGTCACCAAAAATATTAAATTTTTCCACCCAACACAATTCACTCCGTCTAAAACTGCGTTTTTTTTCAAGAGAGCAATTTTATTATTTAATGCGTATCGCTTGACACTATTTCTAATATTTCCCCATAATATAGGACTTTGTTCCGTTCAATTCACCACTCCATTATTTTGCGTTTACACTGACATCTTTCCGAGATCCCACCAGTACATGTCTACTTTGGTTATATGCTTTATTGTACTCAACCATTATGGTAATGACATTATGACACTTTCTTTTCATTGAGATGAATGTACTATATTTTGATAGGCTAACGTTGAAAATGACAGAAGTTTACAATGTCTCATTGTACCATAATTATCTCTTTTAAAATATCAACTTGACAGTATCGTTCGAATAGCGGAAATGGATGTATATTTCCGATAAAAATAGTATCGTAATATTCGTAATATAAGCCCCAGATGAGATATTGCTAAATTTGGGATATCGTAATGCGTTGTCAAATTTAGTCGTGATGGAAGCAAAACCATTCCGTTATCGTCAGACAAACAGATGAAATTCTGTTCCGCACAAATTCCTCGTTAATTACATTCAAATCCTGTCTTTTGTTGTTTGAATTTAATAATTCAGTCAAGTCTCCAATCAAAATCTAAGACCTATTCATAGGCTGACTACAAACGGATTTCGAAATGGTTTTAATACCAAATAACACTGATCAACAGAGGATTTGGTACTATTCATTTAAATTGTATTTTATGCAACCGTTGTATAAGAGGGGGCAAAAAACGCGAGTGGCACGGGTTACGATGTGAGCGTAGCGAACATCGTAAGAAAGATGCCACGAGCGTTTTTTGACCTACTTATACAACGTTGCATACAATACTTTTTCTACGACTCGACATTTCATAAATAAAATGTAAATAAACAACAAAGAATATAATTACATGCTCCCGCTCGGAAACAACAAAATTAAAAAAAAAATACCTAGTCTTGATAAACTTTTTTTTTATTGACGTCCATCTGTCAAAAAAATATGAACTTATACATAAAGGTATACGTTCACTATAAACTAAACATCTGTCAAAAAAATATGAACTTATACATAAAGGTATACGTTCACTATACTAAACATCCATGCACTGAAGATAAAACTTTTCTATTTTATGTTGGCAGCAACGTCTTTGTACAATAAGTTTTTTTTTAATTGCAAATAGTGTGAATGCAGCTGATTATCTTGTAATATGTGGTACTAAGTGATGCTTTTTTGGCGACATTATAACATCGTTTAGCAGAGTTTTTTTGGGCAGTAGAGTATAGACTTTTACAGACTTTCATAATTTATGTCTTTATTATTTTTTTTTTTTTTTTTTATTTGTTTATTAGGTTACACAGTATTACAGTCTTAAAACTAATTCACTGTGAAACTTAAAATAACATAAATTGTAACTAACTAAATTACAATATGTTCAACAATAAATACGTAACATCAAACATTTTTAACATTAAAACATTATGCGAATACACTGGATTGCCTTTTATCCATCATCTCACAAAACTTCAAGCATTCATAACATACAGCCGCCCATCGCCACGCAAACAGATCACATTCCGGTGCTGATACCAGGAGCGCATTCAGTAGGGTCAGAGCGCGAAGGAGAGGCGAGTTTTTATGTGCCACTGTGCGCGCCGGTGGCACTGCCAACAGGGGCCGTGCACGCGGCCTGAGGGTAATCCTCGAGACATCTGGGACAAACAATCTCGCCAATTTCTCCACTAGTTGCGGACAGTCCGACTCTCCACGTAAGACACGACATGCAGACACAAGCGAGCTGGAGTTGCGCCTGATCTCTAAGGAGTTAAATCCCAACATGCCGAGAAGAAACTTAGAAGGGTAGAGGTATGGGTAGTATCCATAAATTTTCTTGTAAAGCATTCTTAGGAAAGCTTTTTGGACTTTCTCTAATAGAAGAATATAGCTGTATTCGAAAGGGTTCCAAACAAGAGCCGATGCCTCCAGCTTGCTTCGCACTAAAGCGTTGTACAGAACTTTTATAGCACCTGCATCGTAAAAATCCCTGACGTTACGAGCAACGAAGCCGAGCCTACGAAAGCTGCTCGTGGCAAGCGCTTTAATGTGGTCGTGAAAAGTAAGTCGTGGGTCAAATACAACTCCAAGATCTTTCACTGAAAATACTCTCGAGATGGGCTCTGTTCCAAGAAGGTATTCGGCAAGTATTGGGACGCATGCACGGCTATAGGTACACACTTGACACTTAGCTGGATTGAAACAGAGACGATTGTCTTGGCTCCATCTGAAAACTGATTTTATATCCTCCTGCAAGGATACGCAATCCGCAGCGTTCTCAACCCCGTACACCAACTTCAGGTCATCAGCATAAAGGAGACATCTCGCATTACGGACTACTGAATCTAGGTCGTTAATCATGATCCCAAATAGTTAGGAATGGGCCCAGAATGGAACCTTGGCTGACACCAGAACGCGTGTGGTATGGATCGGACACAAAATTTATATTAGAGTTAGTAACTATATAAATGACAGAAAATAGTACTACCTACTGGAGTAGAAAAATACATTTTTGACAATCAAAACAGTCTTTTATTATTAGAGATTGTCTAGTATTTTATTTAACGTGGTTGGCCAAGTTGTACTTCAGCTGCCTACTGAGTTGACGGTCCTGAGTTTGAAACTCGGCATGGGCAATTATTTGTGTGAACTGATGAATCCGAATATTTGTTGGGTCGTGAATGCTTTCTATGTATTTACCTATATAAGTAGGTATGTATATTGTATATCGTCGTCTAGTTCCCATAACACAAGCCTATTCGAGCTTACTGTAGGGCTAGATCACTTTGTGTAATTGTCTTAGACTGTCTTTTCTCTAATACTCGGTTTTACTATAAAATAGTAACGCAATAAGTCTCAAATGCGCAAAGAAGCAAATCTTTGCCCTCATAATTAAAACAAGTATTTATTCCAATAAATACTTGTTTTAATTATGAGGCAACACTAAACGCCAGCATAAAGCAAAAATAAATAGGTACTTATTTACAACTAAACGCCAGCATAAAGCAAAAATAAATACTTATTTAAAGAATGTTAAGCAATCGACGCTATTAAGAACCAATACAAATCTATTATTCAATAATAAAAACCTCATTATGGCAATTTAGGAACTGTTCCGTTCGATCCACTCAAGCCGAGCGTAACTGCTGCATGAATAATTCCTTGATGTAACTATTATGACTGTTAACTAAGTCTTCACGCTGCTTAGTTATTCGGTGCCGACCGGAATAGGTAAACGCAGTTTCTAAGCGCGTGGAAAGCATGACATTCTACACAAGACTTTCCTTATTAAACTTTCAAAGAATCTCGTAAATTAATACTTAAGAGGACGCTTGAGATAATATACAGGAAAACTTGTCTATAAAGTTATCTTGTTCTTAGGGTGCGTTCTCACTAGCACGACGTAACCGAGCGGGCCGCAAGTTGAACTCCTCCTCTTGAGATTTGTCTGTGTCAGTCAAAACGGTGTAAGTCAAGTGGAGCGGGGCAGTGCGGACTGTCGAGGGGTGAACAGTTCCCTAAGTCTGTACGCGTATCAGCAGGAGAATCGGAGCAGATTTTCAAATAAAACGTGCCGTCTAGCTCCGTTCCAGGTAAAACATGCTATCCATACCACGTTATCGAAGTCTAAACGCTACGTTGCAGATAGTAAAACTTGTGGTTCATGTTCTAAAACCTCGTGACTTCAACTGTAGGAAAATGAGAAAACTAGTATACTTTAGTGTCTTTGGTGCTCGGATGAAAGTATCGAGGAATACCAAATGGGTAAATTATTAATGTAGCTAGATTTATGTGCAAAGTTGGCCCGCCGGATCCGAAACTGGCTTGGCTTGTTCTGAACTCCGCCCGCCATCATCGGGGCTGCATCGCGAATATTCTTTGATATTTCAAGACATGAAATTTTAACGAGAAAATGAAACTTTTAACTGACGTATATCATTGTGGCGTTTATCTGAGCTGCATTTTGAAAGTTAATGTTGTGTATTGACGTGAAATGGAATTAAAGAGATAAAATATTATAAGACGATTTTATGATTCTACTGGAATGTTACAAAAATAGGTTTGGTGTACTTAGTAACTTAAATAAACTTTTCACATGCTTAAGACATGGTATTTTAAGGAAAGCTTATGTTTATTTGTTAGTGTTGTTTTTGCACTGTAGTAACGGTCGTGCTTTTTTTTTTTCGTTGAAGCAGAATTTATTCGGCAGAGTTCATATGGGCTCCTTTTGTCTTGGAAAATTAACAGTACACATAACACGCTTGTCACTGGGAATGGAATATACATCTTAAATATATAATAATAGCTTGCTTAACACGTACACATGCACTCCGACCCCAGCTTGCACGTTGCTGCAGGAAACAAAGGCGAATTCACCGTGGATACACGCAACACATTTCAGGGCATAAGTCACAGAGATCCATATTACAATATTTACATGTGTAATAGCTTGCTTAACAGTTAACACGTTTACGTACGTACACTCCGAGCCCAGCTGGCACATTGCTGCACGGAACAAAGGCGATAATTTACCTCGGAGACACGCAACAAATTTCAGGGCATCCACGGGCACGTCCAACTACAGAGCATACACAGATTTCATACCATTCAACGTGGAATATGGAACACGAATATTGATTTTGAGTTTTGAATATTTTCTGTGTGTATACGCATATATACGTCAAGTCTTATTAGATCAATTGCCAATTCAAAGTATAAGCCTGACTTATTTGATCTATGAGTTAGCGGTTGATTTGATGACAATATTGCCTCGTGATATTTTGATACAAAAGGAAGAAAAAATATTAAAATATATTTCATTTTGACTCCTTTTAAATGTTAACATCAAGGTATCAAGGCAAGGCGAGGGAAAAGGTAAGGTCTCAAAGAGCGAAAATCGTTGTAGGATCGCGATAGTTCATGAAGTCGATTACAAATTGGAGATATCGCATAGTCTCGTAAAAAAGGGTCCCAGGCAGCGTCTTTGCGGCTGCAATAAGCTGAAAAGGGGTTGTATAAGTGCTTAAACATCCTGTGCTGCGTGGGAAAATAAATATACCCAATTATTCATCGCGACTGCGTTTTATACAAGACATAACATCACCCATCACTCCCACACTGTACTGATTGGAAAAGGGATAGATAATATTTTGTCAAGTGAATTACAGCTGCACGTTGTCTGTGACGGTAGTGTAAGTGTAACTCATAAAGTTTGCCGCCTGCACCGCCAGCTAAAACTCTGGGCGCGGGCCAAATTGCTACATTACACTAATATTTGATATACACGGGGGACAATATTAGCTTAGATAGCCAAGTAGCTTAGATATTATTCAGAAAATGGAAATTATTTCATAAGTTTTGATTAGCATTATTTTTTTACGAACGCGATGCGGCCAACTGCGGTGAAGTAAGAGGCCAACTTTGACTTTTCTCATGATATCTGTGCAAAAGAACTACTTTAGTGTTGTGCTTTATTTTATTTTTAATTCAAAATCAAAATTGTTTATTTGCATGAATAGGTACAGTTTTCACATAACAGATCTTAATATTAAGTACGTATAAAAGTTCTTCCGCCATGTATTCTGCCTGCAAGCAGGCGTGCAAACATTTGAGCGCGCTCCATTTATTGAAATTAAATTAAATAATAATTATAAGAAAAAGTTAAATTAAAATAAATACAATGTCAGAAAATAATAATAATAATTCAAATTAATAAAGGAAATAATAATAAATAAGCCAAAATAACAATAGAATTAAATATTAAAAGTCAGGTACGGTTTAAATAGCTATTCACACTATAAAAGCATTGCTCTAGATCTAGAAGCCAAGCGGTGAGTTTAGTAAAAACATCTCGTTGATGTAATTTATTGCAGGATAAAAGAATGACATTAAATTTCAAATACCATGCCACTACATTTTTACATTTTAAGCTACCTATGTGCTCTATTCGAAGTAACGGTTGCGATTAGGACATTTTATTTCCCATTGAGATGATTATTCTATATATTTTTTTAATACACGCATTAAGGCCAGAGTCTAACCTCGACGTTTATATTATGGTGCCCGCCCGAAATGTACAATCGCCCGTAATTTAGCGATGTGCTCTATGGCCGTAGAATAAGATACTAAGGTTATCGCCACTTCGGAGTTCTATCGAGATATCAGAGATTAATAATATCCATATGGAATTAGGGCCCAGGGCCGAAATTCGACGTTTGGCACTGACAGACATCTTCCGAGATCCCACCAGTATAAATTTATAGTGGCATAATAATATACATATCATGTAATGAACATTTACCGGAGTAAGTTATTTAAATTAAACATTTAACACACAAACTTTATACGAGAAACGTTATAAGTGTTATAAATTACTTACATTACTCGCAATTTCTTTTAAAGCACACCTATGTAAAAAGTAACTATTAATGAATCACTGAACAGGATTTCGTTATCACATAATCACTAGGACGTAAAACAAATCACAATTAACTCTAAATTAAACTGTCAGATTTGGCCATATCTGACTAACATACTTGACAGACTGCAGACAGTACATATTATTATTAGCTTGCTCAAGTTTTGGCCAATCCATTTAATCTGGTTTCGTAAATAACTTGAAGTGCAAACTCGTCACTGTATCATTAATTGTTAATAAATTTCACAACGACTTAAGAGAGTCTACTGATTTTATTTACTGTTTAATTAGGGGGAAAGTGCTATGAAAGGGACAGGTTATGAATGGGACAAATTCATTTTACCGCGGCAGGAACCAATTAGTAGATTTTTGTTTTCTGCATTTTGCCAACACTGACCTATAGACAATATTGTCGTAAATGTGACTTGGTTGTCGTGAGAAACAAAACAGCGAAACGTGGTTGAGTTTTTGTGTGCTTGAAAGTATTCTGTTTTGTTGTTTTTGGGAATCATTTACGAGATCGTTGTGACAGTAATCCGCTTTCATTGTAAGACAAAATTATTAGTGGTTTAACTAGCTATCAGGTGAGTAGACATTTGTACAAACTTATTCAATAATATTTTTGGTGTGAGGATATTTTAAAAAATGCACGAAAGTCTTGTTTGGGACAGCTGGGCGAGTCTTGAAAGGGACGTCCCTTTCATGACTGCCCCCTTCATAGTTTGTGGAATGTGTGCTGGTGCTTGCTTATGAATGCTTATTTGTTTCAGGATAAATGATTGAAAGTACGAGTATTATAAAATAAAACTTAAAATCCTAAGAAAAGGGTCCGAGTTGATCAGTAGGCAGGCAGTAGGCAGACTTGTTACAAAGGCTAAAGAATCGGAGAATGACTTCCAGTAGGTACTGTCCCAATATCGAAAATCGCTCTCGCTCGAATTTTTACTGTAGAACAAGAGAATATGCCTCGGCTAAAATGTTAGGTTTACCCAAATCTTAATAATTATTATTGTGATCTCATAAATGTGATAAAAATGTTCAAAATAATAAATACGTGTTATTAGATGATTATAAAACAAAGTTCGTATGATAACTGTTTTAAATTGTTAATTTAAGTTTTTTATTTAAACGTGTCCCTTTCATGACTATCAATGTCCCATTCATGACCACCTGGTCATGAATGGGACATATGTTAAGTTTTTTTTATCTGGCTTTAATGCTAAAAAGGCTTGAGATAATATTATTGTATTTGGTTGATTCTTTTAAAGATAAATAAATATATAGTTACGTCGTAAACAAAATTATATTTTATTAAGCTTTATATATTACTTAAAATCTTTGACTAATTAAAATTGTCCCATTCATGGCACCTCTCCCCTACTATCTCAATATAGCAAGACCTTTTGGTCGCTAAGAAATAATTCGCGAAAAAGTAGGTAGGCACCTATATTATTTTATACTAGAAACCGGCTTTAAAAATGATTTCCTCAGTCATAAAACACATTTATGATACCGCATATATATAAATAAATAAATAATAAATAAATAAATATTAAGGGACAATCATACACAAATCGACCTAGTCCCAAACTAAGCAAAGCTTGTACTATGGGTACTAGACGACGATATACATAATATATAAATACATATATAGATAACATCCATGACCCAAGAACAAATATTTTGCACAAATATTTGCCCCGGCCGGGATTCGAACCCGGGACCGCCGACTCAGTAGGCAGGTGTCTACCAACCGAGCCAAACGCGTCGTCAACGATATATTATTACTAACAAAATATGAGTTCCGTGGTACGAAATGAATGCATTTTATTTTTATTTTATTAATAAATTATACATATCTTTTTAAATAAGATTTAGGTAATAATTAATTACGAATAGATTACATCACACTATAATTTGATTAGGAATGGATTACATTACACTATAAAAAAGGCGAAAGTTTGTGAGTGTGTTTGTATGTTTGTTACTGCTTCACGCTTAAACCTTACTTTGATAAAAAATTTGGTACGGATGTAGCTTACGCCCTGGATGTTAATCCAGGTCTATGTGTTAACTATAGATAGGTAAATACTCACATACTTCCACAAAAAATTGGTTTAAGACAATCTACCAAATATTAATTCATAATAATTTTTTTTCATCAACATCAGTCTTCACCTCTATTAAGCAATTGAATAATAAACTTCATAAGAATGTAAAAATATTGGTTTAGTAAACAACCATAATTGACATTATTAACATTACGACTATTAACAATGATTATAAAGAACATTACGCTACTAAAACAAGAACATTTCTCTTGTGTACCCGTTTTTAAGTTTTAATCATTTTTTTTATTATAGAGAGGCGTTTCACAAAATCGACTATTTACATTTCGTGTTTTACTTAAGCCGGATTCAACCAAATTTTTATTCCGAGAATAACGCTTACAGATGTAGTGAATAATAATAATAAAATAAGTTTTCCATTGTATTCTGTCGCAAAAGTTGGTTTCAGCATGTTTTCTCTATCGACTTTGGTGAAAAAGTAGATCGAAATATTAAAACGAGCTTACACGCCAAAATACGATGGAAAACTATTATTCACTACATCTGTACTTCCAGAAAGTATAGTACATTACATCAAAGGCCAGGAAAATGAGGATTTCCGGCCAAGTAGGTATATACGGCCGAGCGAGCGTGCGAGCGAGGCCGGCTAGTGATACGAGGCCGGGAATGCGTTTTCACGAATAGGCATGTATAGTGCTTTTCTCAAACATACAATGAAATAAAAAAATATACTTCAAAGAACAACATTTTATGTTGTTGAAACAAAAAAAAAGTTACTTTGCAGGCCTAGGCCTGAAAAGCAGTATGAAACCCTTTACAGTCCTCTCGAGTTGTTGCGCCCAAAAAGCGATACTTCCGAGCCTATTATAAGGAACGTAAAGACAATATTTCATTGCATGTTTGAGAAAATGTAATTTTTTATGGGGTTTTGACATTACGATACGAGAGTAAGCGTTATTCTTGGAATTAAAGTTTGATTATATCGAGCCTGAGACATTTATTTCCAAAGTATATATCCACATAAAATTATTTCCTACAAATGACTGTATACGGACACACAAATAACCAAACGCACACTCTATTCCATCTCTGCTAAATAACTGAGGACTACCTTTGATGGGAATTTGCAACGAAAACTAACAACTACTAGCGTCACAGACCAAACTTTAATATCGTTTCCAATACATCAGGCGCAGAGTGGAGCCAGCCACAACCAGCAGAAAGATTTGATAGCTTTTGCCTTTCGGGAGCAATCAGTCTATCACTATTGACTGCCGCTGCACTTTTGACTTCGCTTTTGGCTCTGGAATTGACTATCTGAAGCATTCTATTGTATAGGTATGAAGGTTTGCAAGAAATAAATGAAAAACTGAAACGAATCGCGAGGTCCGTTCATTTTTTAAATGTGTTAGTCATTAATTCAGTACTAACACCAGATCATCTATTAACTAAGGAAACAGTAACCAAGCATTTATTAACCAAAAATGCGGTAAATAAATGGTGGCTAATGTCGGTTGCAGGGAAATATGGCTCCTTTGCAATAGCTAAAATTGTCAAAAATCACTACTATTTGCAATATACAGAGTTATATATCTGATGTGAAGTAATTTATGATTATGCATTTGTTTTGATGACAACTCACAAAAGTAACATCGCTTATATAATATTATGTACATATCGGTATGGCCACCAACCAACATAATATTTTTTTTTTATTAAAGCAGTAACGTCTGTTAGCGTAAACCAAATGTTTATATTGAAGTCCACAATTGAAATTTTAGATAGAGCTACGATGCATGCCACTCTAAGGCGTATAAGAAATGCAGCAACTGGTTGAAAAAATCCATGCTTTAGCTACACAATAAGATAGAGACTTTGTTATAACAATTAGTAGTTGTTCCTGGCCGGGAAAACCGCGGATATTTGGGTTTAAATCCCGCTGAAAGCATACAATTTTGAAATTTTTCGCTTTTTATTTGCCATGAGTTACAGGGCTGAGTGAACCACACAGCTTGTAGAAAGAGAGCCTTTTGACAGCTGTGCCTTTTCGGTGCAATCTCTCATCGATCACGGTTGATCCTTCAGTCATGCCCGCACTTTGGCTGCATATCTGCAAAATGCGTTAGGTATACCGTAAAAGATGCCGTGGTAAAGAAGTGAAGTGATTGTTGTTGTTGAAACGAGTAAGGCAGTAGGGCGTTTCGTAATGAAAAAATGAAAATGAAAATGAAAAATGTTTATTTCGGTTTTTGCAGTTTAACAACACAGTAAAGGTTGGGAAATTCTATTAAGCATTAAATATGCTTGTGCCAGAATGACCCGCTCTTCCATCACTCGGACATTGAAAAAATAAAAAGAAAAACCAAAACAAAACAATCATACTTAATAACTTAATAATAATTGCGTGCGTGTGTGTGTGTGTGTGTGTATGTGTGTGTGTGTGTGTGTGTGTGTGTGTGTGTGTGTGTGTGTGTGTGTGTGTGTGTGTGTGTGTGTGTGTGTGTGCGTGTGTGTGTGTGTGTGTGTGTGTGTGTGTGTGTGTGTGTGTGTGTATGTGTGCGTGTGTGTGTGTGTGTGTGTGTGTGTGTGTGTGCGTGTCTGTGTGCAAGTTGTCATTATTACATACTTATATTGATATTAAATATGTATATTAGTTTCATTAATATCTCTAGCTTGAGTAGGTAATGAGTAGCTCCGTCTCTTCATAGTTAAGATTTTGTAACCATTCAATTACAGCTACTTTACAGGAATGGCGGTGTAGCGGATAAATGTCGATTGCGTTATTGATACGATTATATAAATAAGCAGATTGGACATAAAATTGCTTCCTTGCAAAGTTGGACTTGCAGACCGGTATGGGGGCGACTTTGTCTTGCCTTCTACGAGTAGATATCAACGGATGATACGTCAATTTACTATGCAAACGCATCGTTGCATTTATTATGTACAATTTTCTCATAGAAAGCAAGGCGCAGTCGCTATACAACTCAGTGGTAGGGTACCTAAATGGTTTGGAGAAGATGACTTTAAGTAAGCACCTTTGTGCCCTTTCTACTTCTAAAAATTTTGATTTGTTTGCTCCCCCCCATATCGGTATGCAATAACACATGATCGATTGTGCTAAAGCTGTATACAACTGCTTAAGGAGATCATTAGAGGCAACATGCTTTAGTATTTTGAAGATCCATATCAACTTACGAATGCGACCATTTAAGTGTTCTATATGGTCGTACCACGATAGTCTTTGGTCAAGTATTATACCAAGGTACTTCGTTGAGGATACTTTCTTAATTAAAGTGCAGTCACAATGTTGAGGGTGAGTTAAGTTACAGTGGTGTCCGTGTATTATAAGCTCGAGGTTCCTAGAGGGCTGTGTATTTTCATACTTCGAAAAACACATGTAGTTTGTCTTGGTGGCATTAAGCGTGAGCAGGTAATAAAGTTTCTGTATAGCATAATCTGTAGTGTACTTATCTGATGTTGTAGTATTCTAGTTTTTGTTGCAATACATGATTTCTTTATTTTTTTACTCTTCGGGAAAATAACTACTTACTAATCAGGAGAATTAAAATCAGAAATCAACAGAAATACGATCCACGATGGTGGTTAATCAATTATTGAATGTCCTTTTTATACACATATTCAATTAACTTTCGGCATCAATTATCCCATTAAATTAGTTACATAATATTCAAACCAAAGTGGCGTGTTGATGCCAATTTGTGTGTAAAATTAATTGTTTCCATTAAAATGTAAATAATGAAATAGGTAGGTATAAATAGTTTTCTGTACGTTCGAAACAAAAGTGATCATTTTATCCTTAGTCTATTATGAAGCTTAGATAAATACTCCTAACAATGATAAAAACCTATTAAAAAATCTTTTTGCCACTAAAAATCGTATCATATTTTAAAAAAGCATTTTATATCTAGTCATTTGTTGTATTACAATTTCCGAAAGAATAGGCGTTCCTAGTAAGTGTCAGACTATTAAGAATAATTTGATGCAATTTCCGTGCAGCGACGTCGGCTTGCAGTTAGTTTACTCAGACTTCATGTGTTATGTGACCACGTACCGGAAGACACAGTGTTCCTGCCCCCAACAAGGTGAACCATCACGGATATCCGTTGGATGAGGATTGGCGCAACTGGCCAAGACCAGTCGTGGAGAGCCCCAGGCTAGGAATTTGTCCAGTAGTGCAGCTCATACAATTAAAATACAACTTCACTTAAGGTAACTTCGATTAATTTCAAATACTTAAGGTAAATAACTTATTGTTTGATTAGATACAAAGTATATAATATTTTCTTCTGTTTCCGCGACTGTCACACATTTAAATAAAACAATTTAAACGGATTATATCGCGTATATTAATTATTCGAGCCTCCCTGACGTTTCAGTACCTTTACAGATACCGTTGTCAAAGGTTGACTGAGAAAAACATAATTTTTCTCTGTCAAAGTTACATTTGTGCAAACTACCCATTTTGTAAATATTAATTTAAAATAAAGGTGTTCATACATGCCAGATGGGCCTAATGTGTAAAGACAGTTACACCTGTGCCAGAAGGGCATTTATTATTTTATTTAAAATATCTACCAGCGGTTCACAAAAGGCTTACTGAGGAGAAAGAACCGCCAAAGAAAACTCCCAGATTGCCTTATTTATTACTATGAAATACTTTTAAACAAAAACTCTATATATACTACTTTAAACACTAATTTGTTTTACACCGTTCGAGGCCCAAGGTTTCCAGTCTTGTGTCTTGCTTGATCCTTGATAAGACGTACAACAGGATCCCAAGCCGGTGGTAATGACAAACCATCTTCTCTATTGAAATTGGTATATTTTTTGATTTCAATAGCCTCGCGCAACATTCTGGGAAAACGTCGTTTCTCCCTGGCAAGGATTGAAGTGTTGTCAAACTTAATTGAATGGTTTGGTTTGTCCATGACATGCTCGCAGACCGCAGACCTGTTGCAACGACGGTGCTTGACATCGGCTACATGCTCCTTAACCCGTGTAGCTATACTACGTTTCGTTTGGCCAATGTATGATAGACCACACTCACAGTCCAGCTTGTAAACACCAGCACTCTGCAGAGGGATGCTGCACTTCACGGGCCTCAGGTATTGAGACATCTTCTTCATCGGCTTGAAATATGTTTTAATGGAAGCCCGTCTCAAGATGTTTCCAATCCTATCCGTGACCCCTTTCACATATGGCAGGACCGCAGGTTTACGCTCGACTGTAGGAATCTTCACACGGGGTTTCTGGTTGAGGCGTGGTATCTTGAGCCCATTGGCCCAAAGCGCACGCTTGACATGCTGTAGTTCATCAGTCAAATGTTGGTCGTCACAGATTCCCTTGGCTCCCTGAAACAAAGATTTACCCATATATCGGCGACAACAGGAGATACTGGAGACCCCATAGCCACACTATCCACTTGCATGTAGAATTCACCGTTCCATAGCATATAGCCAGATGTAAGGCAGTGTTCTAATAATTCAGCATATTTCATTGCCATATTCTGTTCACGTAGCCTCCTCCTCACAATATTGATGCAATCCTGTACTGGTAGGCATGTAAAGAGGGACTGGACATCAAAACTAACCATAATTTCATCATCAGTTAGTATCAAATCTTTAATTTCAGTGATGAAATGGCATACACACGGGATTCATACCATATGTTCATGGAGTTCGAGGAGAAAGCACTCTCATCGTCACCTGTCAAGCCGAGGATCTTTAAAAGATACGTAGATGATACCTTTACTATTTTACCTAAATCTAGTGTTTCAGTTTTCCTAGGCCATTTAAACTCCATTCATGAGAAAATAAAGTTTACAATGGAGTTAGAAAATGACAATTCACTAGCCTTCTTAGATGTCAGTGTGTTGAGAAGGTCTGATAATACAATAGGTCATACTGTGTATAGGAAACCTACTCACACTGATAGGTATTTAAATGGCAAATCATCACATCACGATCCTAATCAACTTGCTACAGTGGGTAAATCTTTGCTTCAGAGAGCCAAGGGAATCTGTGACGACCAACATTTGACTGATGAACTACAGCATGTCAAGCGTGCGCTTTGGGCCAATGGGCTCAAGATACCACGCCTCAACCAGAAACCCCGTGTGAAGATTCCTACAGTCGAGCGTAAACCTGCGGTCCTGCCATATGTGAAAGGGGTCACGGATAGGATTGGAAACATCTTGAGACGGGCTTCCATTAAAACATATTTCAAGCCGATGAAGAAGATGTCTCAATACCTGAGGCCCGTGAAGTGCAGCATCCCTCTGCAGAGTGCTGGTGTTTACAAGCTGGACTGCGAGTGTGGTCTATCATACATTGGCCAAACGAAACGTAGTATAGCTACACGGGTTAAGGAGCATGTAGCCGATGTCAAGCACCGTCGTTGCAACAGGTCTGCGGTCTGTGAGCATGTCATGGACAAACCAAACCATTCAATTAAGTTTGACAACACTTCAATCCTTGCCAGGGAGAAACGACGTTTTCCCAGAATGTTGCGCGAGGCTATTGAAATCAAAAAATATCCCAATTTCAATAGAGAAGATGGTTTGTCATTACCACTGGCTTGGGATCCTGTTGTACATCTTATCAAGGATTAAGCAAGACACAAGACTGGAAATCTTGGGCCTCGAACGGTGTAAAACAAATTACTGTTAAAAGTAGTATATATAGAGTTTTTGTATTTCATAGTAATAAATAAGGCAATCTGGGAGTTTTCTTTGGCGGTTCTTTCTCCTCAGTAAGCCTTTAGTGAACCGCTGGTAGATATTTTAAATAAAATAATAAATGCCCTTCTGGCACAGGTGTAACTGTCTTTACACATTAGGCCCATCTGGCATGTATGAACACCTTTATTTTAAATTAATATTTACAAAATGGGTAGTTTGCACAAATGTAACTTTGACAGAGAAAAATTTTGTTTTTCTCAGTCAACCTTTGACGACGGTATCTGTAAAGGTACTGTAACATCACGGAGGCTCAAATAATTAATATACGCGATATAATCCGTTTAAATTGTTTTATTTAAATAGATACAAAGTACTTTTAGACTAGTTCATCAATAGCTGAATTTGTTATTTAATAACCTTCAGTATAATAAATAATGCGAGCGTCTTATACTAACGACGATTCGAGTCGGAATTATTTTTAATGGAATATGGAATTTGGAAATTAGAATTTGGAAAAATATGTACTTACTAATAAATTGACTCGTAACTACATTAGTTATGTGGTGATATTATTTGTGGCATAGATATTTTTTGTGACAATTTATAATAAGTACATATTTAACATGTAACTATTTGAAGACATTAACTTTATTTTGAGCTAGGAAATATTTTTTTAAAGTTCTGATATCGCAGAATAAACAATATCTCAGGTAACATATAACAGTGACAGGAAAAGGTAACAATTTAATGGTTTATATTATTGCCTTTTATTGTCAACTGAACGGCAATAATAAGTAACATGTGGAAACTTAAATTTGAAACGGCCTAGGCATTATTGACTGGCTGACTTTAAACAGTTGGGTAATGTCGATGTTGGGTTTTACATGTAGATCCGAAAAAGATGGCAAAATGGCTCATTAGGCATCCATACAAATTGACGCAAGTTCAGTAGTACGGCCAACAGGAAATCTAATTACCCAGTCGGTACGCATAATGACGTACAGTTGCGAAGCGGTTGTTGCCCCCCCGCTAATGAACCGATGTGCAACTGCTGAGGAAGTTGATTGGCTGTTATCTAGTTACCGTGTAACCTTCTGTAATGCCTGTTATAAAATTACTAGCTTACCTACCTTCCTCTTGAATCACTCTATCTAGTTATTAAGTTATTATAAAAGCCGCATCAAAGTCCATTGCGTAGTTTTAAAGATCTAAGCATACATAAGGTACAGACAGCAGCAAGCGACTTTGTTTTATAGAGGTACTATGAAGTGATAGTGATAGTGATGATGATAATTGACTAGGCGTCAGATTTGATGCTACATGTGTACTTTAGCGATATGCTTTATTAAAATACTTAAACGGGTTAACTCACGTCGTAGAAGTCGAATAACGCTCGACATGTTTCGAATCGGTACGCGATTCATCATCAGGAGAGACGATCAGTCGCGGCGGCGGCCAATCGAACCCGTTTAAGTATTTTAATATGTCTGAGACTCACGATAGTTTTCTATGTAAAATATGCTTTATTAAACTCTGAACGACAACTTGTCTTTACAAAATGGTTATGCTATGTCTTGTTCCTCCTCTCTCTCCTCTCTTCTAGTTATTTAATTAGTTGGCGCACCTATATACGTCACGAATACATACAATACGTGGTTGTTTTCACCTAAAAAAATATTATTGCTTCGATGTATCACGCTTCGGACGAAACAAGTCGAGAGAACTGTAAAGGAATTTCATACAAAATTGAAGGCCTAGGCCGGGAAGTTTGTTTTATTTAAACTAAACAGCTGAATTGTATTTAATTGAGTGGCATATTTTTTATTTCATTGCATTATGTTTGAGATATATATGTATACATGCCTTAGCCGTGAAAAGCTCTTCTTTTCCGTCTTCTGCCGTAATGTACTATTAATTATTTTCATTATGAAAAATAGTTGAAAGTTACAGAAATGTATTACCCGACGATTATTAGTTCATAACGCTCAAAAAAAGCTATATTACGAGTATCATTAGGTACCGCAACATTAACTAACATCTTCACCCCAGAAAATAGTTGAAGATAGAGATCTTAAAGTCAATATGATGTCGCGCTTGTTCCGACAGGACATAACCGTTAAATTTTATTATGATAGCGCTACAATACTTAAATTTTACGGCTCGCTATAAAAGACGTCAGATTTTGATATACAAGTTGACCTATATTCACTGCGGGAGTGTTCAGCCCTCGTCACTCAAACGGTCATTCCCAGGAGGCTGGTCTGATGAGGAACCAGAGGGACACAGTGACAACGGTTTGTCATTGTGAATGTATTTATAATACGTAAATAGATGTACCCTACTTATAATAAATAGGGTACTTGCATGAATTTAAAATCCATAGTTATTTTAGTTATACCAGTTTATAAACTGTAAATGAACTCAAATAAATATATCCTTACAATAAATACTAGAGTCTACTTCAGTAAAGAGTAAAGGAACTTAAATTAAAAATAAAAGATGTGCGCCTCAATCGCAGTCTCGAATATAAAATAAATGAATAAATTAAATAAATATCAGACAACCTCACACAAATCGATCTAGTCCCAAATTAATCTCAAGAAGGCTTGTGTTATGGGTACAAGACGATAATATTACATACTTATATAGATAAATATATAATATTCGAGTTCGTCACACAAATATTTTCCCTGGCCAGGATTCGAACCCGGGACCACCGGCTCAGTAGGCAAGGTCTCTACAAACTGCGCCAACCGTGTCATCTATATTATCCTGAGCACGGTAGCCTACCTCTGGGACTCGCTGCTGTTGCAGAGTTGTGCCTGTATAGCCAGTGCCCAGGCGCCTTTAATAGTTTCAGTGAGCATAATTATAACAATACTAACCAAAGCTCTAAGTTTATAAACAATCGGATTCAAAGTCCGAAAGAAATTATTTGCATTTGTATAATACTATCAAATTCTTCACACAAAAACGTAAACATAAAGTATGACAGCTATATACTTCACCGCAATATTTTCAGAACTAGATTGCAAAAATTGGTCAGTATGAGTTATATGAAATTTTCATATGTTGCATGTTCCCTATTATTGTGATAATTGTCAGGTTAAATTTCCCATGAATAATTAAGTACCAGGAATTGTTGTCGCAATATTGAATACTAAATAAAGGTTGGCACAGGGCAGCGCACGTTGTACAATGATATTTTATTAAGTAGATAAGTACGTTACTAGCACTCCAAAAGTGAAGCACTTAATTGGAGTGAAATGGCCCAATGCCATTAGTCTAAGATCCCGATATAGAACTACCTTCACCGAGATGTTAATTTGATGAAATGTATTTTATATTTAATTTAATATGTCAATAAATATATTGCATATGGGTCGCCTAACAAATTTTAGTCCAGGGTATGTTTAATTCATTATTAAAAAAAAATGTTTTTAAACATTTCACCGGTTTGATTAATATTAGATAAATTCTATACCAATCGAAAGTATGAAGCCCATAGAATATGCAAACGTTAGGTTACCTATTCTTTTCCCGTCACAACTATCGGGTTGCCAGGTATAAACATGCATTTTGCAACGGTCTGATTATTGAATTGAATTTAAATAAAATTAAGATTATTTTATTATGAATTTATCTAATAATCAAACCGGTGAAATGTTTAAAAAAAATTTTAATTAATTTTTAACAAAACATACCCTGGACTAAAATTTGTTAGGCAACCCATATGCAATATATTTATTGACATATTAAACTAAATATAAAATACATTTCATCAAATAAACATCTCGGTGAAGGTCGTTCTATATTGGGATCCTCTACTACATGGCGACAATTTTGTTGATCTCCGGAAAGTGACGACGTATGCGTTTGTACATACTCGTAATGTGTCAAATTAAATTCTAGTTGTGTTTTTTTGTTTATTCTTATAGGAATGGCTTCTCTATTACGCAATTTGATAACTTAGGGGTATTTAAACAACAATATGTGCTGCCGTGTAGGAAGTAACAATTGCAGCTGTCATGTTAGTGTGTGTATAACGTATCATATTTATAAAGTGGACAAGGATTTCCAAAATAATAATAAATACACACAAGAATTTAGCCTTTTCGAACTCCGTACCCAGGACCGCTATTAGCTATAGACAGACATCAACTTTCAAGGAGCTGACCACGTCGATAATATAGCTATTTGAAGGCAGATTAAGTTACCTAGCAACCTTCGTTTTGACATAGATGAGAAAAAGCAGCCAGGACAGAACGACGGTGTCGGCAAAAAATATCCCTCTTTTTCGACTAAATCCTCGTATAAAGATTTCGACAAGATATTTAACACGCCTCTTACAAGTTTAGGTCCGAGGTCTACCCTTGGTTTTTGTGGTGTAAAAGATGGTTAAAGCAGAACACACATTTGTGTAAATAATGTGAGTGAACAAAGTCGTTCGATGTTTGAAATTTACCTTTCGTCCATCGTTCATGTTGTACTGTACCTACTGCTCACATAAACAAACTAAGAGGTTCATGACACATATATGAAAGAGTTCATCAGACATATACTTATTATTAAAATTATCGATGTTTGAGAGTTTGTGAGAACCAGTGCCGCCAGTGCACTGACTTCAAAATAGCTTTGAAATGAAACTGGGTTCATGTCTTATTTGGATCGCTAAAAATATTTCGTAAGTTTCCAATGGGACTTGTATTTTCATCGGATAGCATAATCTGTCCCAGAATTTTTAGGATTTTTCTATCAGTTACAAAGAAAAACTTTAGAAATATCAAACAAAGGACGCCAAATTACAAACATTGTCATCATCGTAATGACCGGACAAATATTGTTTCCGGCATAAAATCAAATTGCATAATGTCGGATACAAAATAGGTTTTGGCTACAGCGCAAACAGCCCGGTATTAACGAATCAACATAAATAATCAATGCAAATACCTTATTGTTGACTCCCGCTATCTAATAATGTTAAACCATTAATGATCTATTGTGAGCTGCAACTAAAGCCAATATTTTGGGTTATCTGTTAAAACCGATAGTTATTTGGAGTCAGGTACGTAATATACATTACATTTTGTGGTAGATATGTAGGTACCTAATGTTATCATTTTATATTTTGCTTCCAGGACAAAGGGGAATCTTTGAGATACTTAAGCGGAGCTCAAGCCAGTGCGTAGGGTACCTATCTTTCAACCTGAAGTTCGTATCGACATTGTATGTATAGGTATGTCAATAAAAATTATATTATTAATAGTTTAAGTTCAAATAGTATTTTCGTTGATGTACGCCAGACCGTTAACATTTCCAAAACAGAGGCAGAAACGTGGTTGTAAATTTATTTGCTTATTTTTTTTTGCAAACAGAAAGAGAAGGTGTTAACATTAAATGCATAAGAAAATACGCAAGTATAACGCAAACCAATATTATCGTTTTAATTAATATGGATTTCCGCAAAGTAGCGCCTGATTCAATTAATGACTCATGGAAATGCGACTCAATTTACAACATCAGATTTTTACGAATAGATACTCGTTGGCCCTAATATGACCGATTAGTGTGACAACCTATCAGTGCGGACACATCATATGGATACGATAGCATAGTTAATCATTATTACTGTACAATTATAAATAGCGACAGAGGCTACAATGATTTCGTTCCATACGCAACTTATCGACATGTTCCGAGTGATTGATTCCAGCGGAACCACGAGGCGTTGATGGATGCCCGCGCCCTTTGATTGATACAGACCCACCAACATAACTGTACCACCATTAGCATGATACAGACTTTATCCCAACGTGATAAGAACAGGAACGTGATACAGGTATTTTGGTCGACCTGTGCGTTGTTCTTGATTGAACTACACGTATTAGATTGATGTTGTTTGTTTAAAAATACTGGCTAAAATATGAGAGGAGGCTTTGACTGTATGTTACATGGTACCTGTTTGACGCATAGGATATTCATTAATTCGATTTCCAGAGGAGTCTGTTTTTTACGTCGGTGTTCCAGTTCCGTCGGCGCCTAATAGTTTTTCCACTTTCAGTCTGTGGACTCAATATTGAGTTATTTTTATTTTATATACACTATAAACACTGCAAGATATCTTACAAATAAACTAGAATAAGATAACACAAGATGTCCACTGCACCATTAGACCTTCCCTAACACCAGCTAAGCCATTTTCTGTGTCACTTGCATCTACTAGACTCATAATTATATACATCACTATAAATTATCACTATATTATTATGAATCCACCTTCTTGGTGAGTTATCCTCAACTGTAACCAGTACATACTTATTTGGAAATACGGTTAATTATGTACACAAAGGTTAAGCCAAGATCAGTGGCCAAGCCGGGCAGCCAGAGTCCCCTTATTTTATAAACAAAAGTTGAGAAGAAGAACAAGAATGTTTATTTCTTAAAAAAAATACTTTTGAAGTCATACTTAAGTATCTCGTCATCACATATATCGAAAAAAGATGATATTTGGAAGGTAGAATGGTGTAACTAGGTAAAACACCTTATTTGCCTGCGACAGATGTGCATAACAATTGTTCAGGTCTGTTTGACCGCCGGTCATTATCGAATGCCTAATTAGAGTGATTGATTCGTTCTGCCAATACAATATGAACGGATTGCAAAGCTTGCGTTAAACAATGCGCCCGGTCATAATTCACTGCTTTCGGGACAATGCTAACGGACTGATTCTGTCGATGCTGCAAAAAAACTGTTACAGAATAAGTTTTTGACAAAAAGATATAATTTATTTATTAAAGTATACAACTTGAGTATATACAGTTCCCTGCAAAACTCTTTGTACAGTTTGTCTGCAGGTGCGAGTCTCCATACAATACTTAAAACAAAGGTTATTGCTAAAAACTTGAGTGACACTTTGAATAAACAACTTTATCACTTAAGTGTATACAAAAGATGCTTTTTAAGTACTTTTATAATTTAGACTTACTTGGCTCGTGTCAGATTTTCTCTGGCAAACTATTGAGTGTGTAGGGAATTATTTTGCTTAAAGTTTTATTTCCATAGTGACCCTTGGTAGGTACCCCAAATTTGCCCGTGGACACCGACCTTGTACCATGCTTATTATGTTCGATTAGTATTGGGTTATGGTTATAATATATTGCCCACAAGCTTTACTAAACATCCATTTATGATTTATTTAATTAGCGTTTGTGGGATTGTTTCGTTATTCCACAGTTTGCTAAAATTAATCGTGCATTGCTAAAAAAACAATTGATGCTTTGTTTTAAGAAAATGCAGAAAAAAGTTACCAAAAGTATACCGTATACCGTAATTAAACTGAGTTAGAACAATTTAAATACAAATTTCATTACGCATCATTCTTCAAACCAAGCGTTAATTGTTTCAGTGACTGATTAATTTTTAATAGTTCATAAATCATAACGTAAATTCCAACTAATTAAATATATTTTTTTATAACCTAAGTCAATATACTTTTCAACTATTGAAACTTTCGAAGAATTAAGGCTAAATATAACAAAAGAATGTAAGTCTTTTGAAATACTGCAGCTTAATTCGACATTATATATCTCGCCCCTATATTATGACGGTGTGAACTATGAAGTATGAAGCTTAGGACAAGCTTGACTGTGCGCAAGTCGAAGTAAGTGACCGTAACGAAATTTTCTTCTCATGGAAATTAATGCCATGGAAATAGGCTACGCGAGCAATATAGTATATAATTTTGACATATTCCTTTTGAGGTCACTCAATCCAGCTTGAATGAATAGTGAAAATCTTTCTAAAGAGCGCTTAATGTAAAATGAGCTAACTTAAGGATTTAAGGCCTTGCCTCCCCAGGAACCATCTCTCCCCGGTTTTCCCCGGGGGCTACAGTATGCGGTTCTTCAAGAGGGGAATAAATAGGTTCTTTAAGCTCCTGGCATGGCATGGACGCATAGGCGATGGTAACTGCTTAACATCAAGCGGTCCGCAATATGCTTGTTTGCCACCGTCGTAGTAATTTTTTTTTGCGCACATGTCCGTGGTCCGTGTATAAAGTCAATATATTATTAAAATGGGAATGTCGCAAAGCTTTGCCGAACTGGGGCGCTTACGGTGTAAACCGTACTTTGTTTTTGTGTCAGAATCAGCGCTCTGTTTGCCCGAGCCTCGAGCTCTCGATATTGTATCGAAATTGTAAACCCAGAGTTATCGTGCCGGAGCTATCGTGTCCCGATTTAACGGGAAATGTTTTCCGTCAGCGCCATAC
The DNA here is from genome assembly GCA_947623375.1 of Apotomis capreana. Classification (NCBI taxonomy): domain Eukaryota; kingdom Metazoa; phylum Arthropoda; class Insecta; order Lepidoptera; family Tortricidae; genus Apotomis; species Apotomis capreana. Next base: position 7,394,100 of record OX392500.1, read on the forward strand.
GGCGCCTTTTATTATCAGATGAGTTGATAGACCCGAATCCGGCCCCGCGTACCGAACGACGTAAATATGAGAACTTATTTACGGCTTCCAACAATTAACGGAGTTTTTTACCATACGAAACTAACTTGACAGTAATTATGTACGGTGATCTATCTGGAGACAAATCGGTTATTTAAATCAATATATATAAATCCGTCATATTTCAACTCCATGCTTCAAAATTCCAGTATCGTCAATCCATTAGTCAATGGATTGATGATATTTTCGTGTACTGGAATATAGGTTGTAGTTACAATACTCTAGAATGATGCCTGGTATGAAAATCCTACAAATATTATGAATTTTGGTAAAATTTGACCCCTAACCTTAATTCTAACCAAACTTCCTAATCTGCTTTAAGGATTATTTCAACGTATGATCTAGAACACGTGTACTCTAACGTAGAGCCCTGATTTCATATATGTCTCCCTGATATCTCGGAAGCGGAGATATACGAGTACCTAATACATCGCCACTTCAGCAAACCAGTCGCGTTAAGTTTGCGCCTTATTTTGACGTCGCCATAAATATCAGGAAAGGTTGCCTTTTGACCGGGTAGTAACGTGAAATGTCACTTTATGCAGGTCGATTCGCAGACACCGCGTTTTAATGATATTTAAAGGCATTTATTTATTTTATTAACTGCACCTCCAGAATAACTGCGACACGGGACTATTTGTCGCGCGACAAATACTAGGTAGTATCACTTTCCTTTCAATACCGTGCGAGCAAGACAGTTGATGCTGAGTCGCGTGAGAAGCGGAGTCACAGCCAGATATGCTAGCCACTATGCGGCTATTACACTTTCCTAAGTTAGTCACTAACGAGAGAGATGCAGTAATATGAGAGACACGTCTATGACTCCATCTCACTCCTTCGTACTGCTGCATCCCTCACTTAGGATGCTAAATTTAGCAAAGTGTGATAAGCCTTTAAACAATACCTAGGACATGCCCAATATGTGATATCTCAAAGTATTTTTCTGCTAGTGGTATAAAGTTAGTTTGAAATAAACTAATAAATAAACTATTCCGTGCCTATTGCAATGTTGCACAACAGTAGTGCCGTAAATAACAGTTATTTATATACTTAAAATAAGGCGCACGGGTGTGTAGTTCAATAAAGGTTTTTTTTATAAGTACACCTCAGTATTGCCATGACTGCCAGAATAAATTAGACCTTAAATAATTTTGTACATTAGAATATGATTTTAATAAAATGATATCTCGATATTTTGTTTCTAACACAGCGATACTAAGAAAATAAAAATTAAATATTCAAAGAGATTTATTTCAAAGCGGCTTAAATCTATTTAACCACATTTGAAAAGATTCTAACTTAATACAGGCATTATTCAAAAATAATTTGATGTTTTTTTTTCCTGACGGTCTTTCTCGTTCAGCTTGTTATTTTAACAAAAGATTAAGCAACAAAACACGTTATGCATAAGATTTAAGCAGACGCATTAGAGTCCCTCATGGAAATTTTATTTAAAAAATACGCAACATATTTGAGAAATGTTTACAAATGCGCCCATAATATACGCCGATTATAATAACAGCTTTTTAGAACAAAATGAAAAGAAAACATTCTTTCGGCATTGTTATTCACGAGCGTAAACTGAAAAGCTGGGAGATAAGGCACGTATTTCACAGCGTACTAACCTTATGGAATATTACTCGGAATCTTGAGAAGAATGAATAGAGCTTACCTGATGCTAAGTAACCTTGTAATAAAATATTTTTTCGTAGATGTTTCCCGTATATCGTTTCACAGAATAATCATTTCATATAATTTTAGTTCTACGAAATTTGTACAAGGAGTATTCATTGATCTTGCATCTATCTCTCTGGCTATACCTACTCGGCAGGCAATCCCCATCTTCCATACCGCTGTAATAATGTCCTATTAAAAAAAAATATATATAGGTAACGTTGTTGGTCAAGTATAATTTTTAGGGCACTATTTTTGTTTTAATCATCAACACTGACATAGCTGCGAAAATTTTCCTCATCTCGGCAAACTTTGTTTGTTATTACATAAAAATCTTTCCCTAAATACCCCGGCAGGTGAACTTGTTGTATCCTCCTATAAGTAACTTCGATTACACCCGGACCGATCATCGATCATGTTTAAGGAAAACGTAACGAGACACGTGCCAAAACAAAATCTATTCCCGGGACAACCAATAATTCTTCCTGATTCTCCCTTCTGGCCCCTGGAGAGAACAACTGAGCTTAATTTGACGTGTGGTTATACGTACACTCCAAAATATCGTATATCGTATTTAATTAACCGTTTATTTTGCTTGTGTAACCCTATAAACGTAATTTGAAGGGCATGGAATTAACTGCTACAATACAAACGCCTACTTTGTCGGATCATGACGTTTGCTGTAATGTTTTTCTCTCGTTTAGAAATGCTTTTGAAAGGAAAATCTGTTGGCGTTGCCCACAATCCAGGCGTAAGCCTAGCGATATTCGTTTTCTACTTGTTTGGAAAAACAACGAAATATTCTACTTAAAGTAAAACCAAGAAGCTTAGATTTCTGCCGTTTTTCTGAATGAGGTCGCTGCAAAATCCCGCTGATGGTTCTTTGACTAAGAGCCTTTTGTTCGTCGTAAGGGTAGAGTATAATCTTGGGACTGCTTACTAACTCCAAGACGACAGCCTATCATTTTGTTTATTAATCAAATGTCATAAAATCAGTGGTCATGTTACTTAACGATTTTTTTAAAACCGGGCACCCTTGTACTTGCTAGCCAATGTAGACCTTTTTATAGCATAACTGGTTACAAGATTTAATTGAAATATCTTTGAATGGTAACGTACCTCATTAAATTATAAGTTAAATTCTGAATCTGTAATATTGTACCAGATTGATGTACGTCACAAATTTGAAAGAGATTTATTGTGAATATGTTATCAGTAATATAGTGATGGATGTTCACACATCAAGTCCGCTCGGGCCTTTATTAGGATTTATGGCTTATTTATTTATGCTTTATTTGGTGAACAGACATGCCTAAATTTCTGCATATTTCAAAAGGTATTTCTAAGCATTTGGTACTTATTTTATATAATAACTACGAACCCACTAACTACACAAAATATTGACGGCTAAATTATTCTAACATTTATTTCACATATTAATATAGGTACGATTTTACGTTACCCATTTCTATAGATTTATCTCTTTCAGATGTTTTGCTTCCTGTTATATTTACTGATGTTCAACCTAACGTTAAAAACCAAACACTCCCTCCGATCGCCTATCTTCAGTAAAACAAGGACTCAACGTACTACGACAATGATATTGACATACGCCTCTGTAGTTCTAAGACTACGATCTAACAAACTCCTTATCATAATTCACATCGCACCTTCAACTTTTTCCGAGCCGAGTAGCATCGACAAAAAATGGCCTCTCACGCAATTCTCCGATCCTCCCCAGGAATGCCTTCACGGCACATAAACCCTTTACAGAGAATGTATGTGTAGAATGGTCAGGTATTCGAGATGTTGAGAGTACAGGCGGGCTTGATTTATTCAAACATCTATTCTTTAGTTTGCTACAATATACATGACATTCTGAAATAAGTCAGCTTGACCTTACCTTCCATTTGATACCAAAATATAGAATTTCGTGGGATTGAAAAAGATTCGATTAAGGGTCAGCTCACACCGAGACGCGACGCGACGCGACACGACGCGACGATACTGGAAGAGGCCGGTGATTTCGCGCTGCGCCGCGCGGCGCCGCGAGACGCATCGCGGCGTAGCGAGGCCCATCGTAAAATCGTTGGCAGCACGACGCCTCGCTGCGCAGCGAGACGCCGCGCGGTGCCGCGTCCAACCGCCCCGCAGTCTACCTATTGCAAGCGCATGAGAATGGCGGCCTCAGGCTGCGCCTCGCGGCGTCGCGCTGCGTCGCGCGGCTTCGCGAGGCGCAGCGCCGCTCTCACACGCCGCGCGTACCGGCGATGCAGCGCTGCGTCTCGCGAAGCCGCGCGGCGCAGCGCGGCGCCGCGAGGCGCAGCGCTGCGTGGCGCAACGTATTTTGAATTCTAACGATGAAATGTGTCCCTTTTAATGTAGTAAATAAAGTATACATTTGAGTCACTCTATTGAAATGTGCGCGCAGCGTCGCGTCGCGTCGCGTCTCGGTGTGAGCTGACCCTAATCGTGTTAATTTTAATTAAAGGTATGTAATAATTAAATTGTGATTGGTTACTTGCATGTCACTCGAACGTGTCATGATTGGTACCTTTATACTCGTACAATAAAAAAGGTCCACCATAGTTGCACGTGTGAGGTACAAATGCTGAGTGTTTTAATAAATAAATATAACTTAATTATTATCCTATTCAACACATACGAAAAAAAAGTAGTGTTTAACTCTAAATAAAATACATCAATTTCACTCTCGAACGATTGGCGCTCTCACTGCGCTTGCGTGCCAAAATATCTCAAATGAAATTGGTGTATTTCGGGGTATCCCAACTCCGAAATATTGTTTCCCATCTGCCATACATACGTTTCGCCAAATTTTCATTTGTCCGAAAGTATTTTTTTCCTGAAACCCGTAATATTTTCAGGATGTTATAAACATCGTCTTAACGAACGCATTAAGGTTAGGTGAGGTAAGTTTTATAATTACTCTAAAAAATGAACGGTTATGGAAAGAAATGGCTTTCGGACAAATGAAAATTTGGCGAAACGTTACAGATGGGAAACAAAAATTAGTATTTCAGATGTCTAACATTCTACTATTTTATGACTACCTGTTTTGATAACCGCACTCAAACAGTTGCCGTCTTGCCGACCTGAAACAAATAAACATAATTCTGAAACATTACAAATTAAAATGTCTGCGTTGAATTTAAAATAAGGACTTTTATATAAATTACCACAATTGACACAATTGAATATTTATATAAATTACCTACGATGCTTCTAATCGAGATGTTTTGTCGAAGTGTTTTATATACATTCACATCAATGTGAACTCAAAACTCAATGAAAAGCTAAATTCGATATATATGAATCGCTCAAATGGCTATACATGAAAAAAAAAGCTTATATCGCACTTATTTAGACTGTGTATCTAACAGTAAAGGCTGATCATAATGAAAACGAATGTTCCCAAAGCAATCGTTTATCATCAATCAGTTCCTTCCGTCACGGTCCTAATGAGTATGTAGGTATTCGCGACTTGGCCCTAACGAAAATGATCTAAAAATAATTTATTATAAAATTTATAAGTAAGAAACCTATTGAATGCCTCGCTTGCATTTCCTTGCCGGACGTCTGTCAATCTATTGAGATTATTGGGTACCATTTATACCTATAAAGTGTATTGACACTTTATAGGTATAAATGGTACCTATAATGAATATCCTATACTTCTGTTCGAGGGCTAGTTCCCTCACACTCTTTTAGCTAGGAACTGAACAGTGGAAGAGATAAGAACAAGGATAGACAACTGAAACTAGGAGAACGAAGTAAAGAAACCGTCTATTCAGCAGCACAACTATCCATATCTTATCTACAAAACGAATGTCTTTTAAGTATAGTGCAATAGCTTTTTAAATATTGTAAATTTTAATTCAATTTCGTGTTATTTTTTTTTTTCTATGTTACCTATTGAACATAAAGTCAGTTATTAACGTAAGCGAATTTTTGTTCATAACGCACGTTGTGTTTGCCTGTAATTGGGTAAATACTCTGATATGTTTCGTACTTGCATTTGTTTTTTATGTATGTTATATAGTATTGTACCTGTTGGCAAACCTAATAAATAAAATAAAATAAAAATAATACAGGCCTAAAGAATTCCTAAGATGTCTACAATGAAGCGAAAAATTGAAAAATTTAAAGGTTCAGACAGGATTCGAACCTGCGTTTCTAACGGCTTTCCGGTCCAACACGGGCGTCCTACCAACTGGACCACCGAACCAGATGTCAGAGCCATTAAATCTTTCAACCAGTTGCTTCAACATGCCTTAGGGTGGCATCGTAGCGCCATCTACCGTAAAGATATAGACTTTATCGTCGGCACCATCGTCACAAATTTGTTGAGAATCGATAGTAACGATGTGCTTTCGCTTCATTGTAAACATTTGGTTTACGTTAGCAAACGTTACTGCTTTAATAAAAATAATGAATTCCTCAGATGTTTCCCTAACTTAAACATTTTACTGATAATAAAAAATTCAGCCAATGCAGTTATCGTGATTTTATTTATTGTCTGATCAGTGCCCTAGATTGATGAGGAGAGTGGGTGATGTCATGGTACCTAGGACCTACCGAATTATATTTTACCCTTTAGTACATTTTCAATAAAACCGTTTAACTTAAAAAACTTTTTTACTCATTTTTTATTATCTTGCCTAGCTGTTTGACCTGGTGTACTGTGACGTAGTCAGATTGCAAGCTGGGCGGCAGTTGTATCCAAGCGTTTTATGACTGGCTAGTAGGATCTCCTAAGTTAGGAGTCCTAGCCTCTTGCACCGGATGGCTGATATTAAATGTTTTATAGCTTCCTAGACTGCCCAGAGATTTAATCTACGTAGATTTTTGAAGTTTTGCGTGTCTGGTACTATGAAGGATTATGTGTTAACTATGAATATTTATACGGAAAATTTTTAAAAATAGGTTAAATTAAAAATTGAGACATTTCGTATTAGCGAAATGGAAATTATTGTTTAGTTAAAAAGTAAACAACTGATTGTAATTTTTCATTCATAACTCACTGCAAGTGTAAATTAAATTAAATGTACAAGAAGCTTAAGAGGATATTATCAGTGCTCCTTTTCCCATACTATCAGTTTACGTTAAGATTGCACCTGGTAACTATGGCGTTTTACAATGGAAAATAAATTAAAAATATACATGCTAAAACTTAAAATTAAAAAGAATCCCCCAGTACTGAAGCCGTCTGAGGCATCGTCCCCAGCACGCTCGCCGCGTTTCCCCTTTGAATGGCGAGGCTCAGTCTTTGAGCGAAAAAGGAGCCCGCTCTGATATTACCCGATATTCCGATTAATTTTTGTGAAATTTCTTTCTTTTGCATCCGAAGACCACGGGCCAAATGTTTCCACCGCCAGTGCCGCAGATTCGTAATTTTTATTTAAGAAGGCGTATTTGCGGCGCTTGACGATTTGGGCATCTTCTGCGGCCATCCCCGGTTTTCTGGCGGAACGTTGGACATGGGACAGGGCTAGGTGTCCATGGCGTTGCATACAAATGAGGTCCAAACTTAACGTAACCGCGCTATATAAATTGAGGTAGGTGTCCTTCTCCAAAACTTAACCAATCTTTACGAATTTTTAGGAATGGAATGGGAAAAAAAGGTCTGAGTTGGACTGTTATGATTTTTGCGCAGATGATTATAGAATTTGTGTAACTAGGCGTCCGTTGCGGCGGCAATTTGGCCAAAAACAGACGCATACTTCACAAGTTGTATTATGATACGCGCAAAAATCGAAACAGTTTTTAAAAATTGGTCAAGTTTTGGAGGAGAACTAACCCTCAATTTTTTTAAAAAAACGGGGGAAGTTTCCTCTTCACACTCTCATTTGTTGCACCTCTCATAATGTATGCTCGAGCATATTCCCTGCAGGTACACAAGCGCAGCAATTTGCGTACCGCCCGAGGAATAATATCCGCTCCGTAAACGCTTACGTGGAAGACAGTGAGCGAGGTAATTTGCAGTTTAGTATTTCATTCAAACTTCTTACACACTTTATTAGTCTAACCCGTGTAGTTTGTGTAAGCGCGCGTGTAAAACGATATTTTGTGGTATATTCACGAATAGAAAATTAATTCTTGTTAACATTAAATGTTGTTCAATCGATCATCATGTTGGTTGTGTTTACGGAATACGGATCTTGGTTACTACTTAATTTATATTTACTGTGAAAATACTGTGAACTTATCAACGCCAAAATATTTCAGCCGAAAATAACAATGCAAATATTTCGATAGGTATTATTTTAATCATAAAAAAGACAGCTTTCTCGCGCAAAGGCTTTCCGTAGCATGGAAATACTGCCTTTGTCATGGGCACCCATAAAAGAGTTCTAGCTTTATAGGATTTTCAGGGTTCCGTTCTCAAAGGATGCTGCACGATAGTAAATAGACTTGATTTTTTTTGCATAATTTGTATTAGTTTGGCTGCTATAAAAACAAATACTGAAAATAAAAATCAATTCTTAAGGAGTAAACTCCAAAAAGTTTAAAAGTAAAACGTATTTTTATAGGTATTATTTCGTAAAATTAGTACAGAATCCTCCGTGTTAGAATCCGACTCTTAGTGTACATCTTAAGTAAAACCTCGGATCGGAGGTTGAAATCTGTGAAGCTACTTCAAATTCAATTACCTGACAAGAATGAGGCTCCAGACTTGAATCGATTTCTTGTGCGGGGATACAATACCTGGGACAAAAAACTCCGAATAAAATGTTTTGTTTGAATGAATGTTTGTGTTATACTAACATCCCGTTTCACACAAACAAATTTACTTGGTCCTGTTACAACACAGACAACCCCCACTAGAGCATGTAAGGCGACCCGCGCGCACCAACGATATGGTACGGCAGAACATTAAAGTACCAACACGGCGGCCACCGTTTAGTTGCGTCCTTGTTTATGATCCATGCGTAAGTCAACGAAAAAAGAAATTAAATAAATAACATGGTAAATTGTAGTGTTAAGTGGTGTAGAGAGACCTCATAAACATGGACGCAACTAAACGGTTGACGCCGTGTTGATACTTTAATGTTCTGCCGTACCATATCGTTGGTGCGCGCGGGTCGCCTTATATGTGCCTTACATGCTCCGTCTAGTGGGGGTTGTCTGTGTGTTACAATGAACAATACGAGTACATTTATGTAAATAATTCAAAGGAAGCTTTGCAATTTAGGCACATTTATGTTACGCTGCAACTAGGACAATCAGCATCAAATAGTTGCCACCAAAGTAGCTAAATATATACGAACAAATCTTTATTTCATATTTCCTTCGGTTTCCGCGACTGTCACACACATTTAAAAAGACAATTTTTTTTATCTCAGTCACCCTGTAACAACGGTAACTGGAAAGTTGCCGAAACGTTAGGGGGGCTCAAATAATGCGCGATATAACCCGCTGAAATTGTTTTATTTAGATCTTTTATTTGTATAGCTGTAAGCATGTACTGTACTATACAAATGTTATATATACTTATTTTTATTAAAGCAGTAACGTCTGCTAACGTAAACTAAATGTTTACAAATAAAGCGAAAATTGAAGAATTTAATGGTTCGGACAGGTTTCGAACCTGCGTTTCCAACGGCTTTCCGGGCCAACACGGGCGTCCTCCCAATTGGACCACCGAATCAGATGTCAGAGCCATTTAATTTTTCAACCAGTTGCTTCGACATGCCTTAGGGTGGCATCGTAGCGCCAATTTTTTTCAATTTTCGCTTTCTTTTGTAAATATTTAATGTTATATATATACTAAGGAAAAGTTAGTGTGTGTGTTGCGTGTATGTATGTGTATGTTTGTTACTTCTTCACGCTGAAACGGCTCGATGGATTTGGATGAAATTGAGAACAGGAGATAGTTTATATTCCAACTTAACACGTTTAGTACTTTTTATCCCGATAAAAAAAAATATTACAAAAAAATGGTGTATTTTATTTTAAGTCTTCTAATACAATTTGGACACTTATAAAGGTATACCCTCATGGTACCGACGTCAAAACATTTACTTCATAGTATTTGAAAATGCGAGTTGATTACACTCGTAGGTTAAAAAAACTGGCCAAGTGCGAGTCGGACTCGCGCACCGTGGGTTCCGTACAATCTCATGTAACAAAAAATTTAAGTTTTTCGCAATTGGTCCTTTATCTGTACTATAAGAGGTTGATTCGTACCAACTTTCAAGATTCTGAATTCACGGGAAGTACCCTGTAGGTTTTGGTCCGTTTGCGAGTGTCGATTTAAATAAATAAATAAATAAATATTAAGGGACAATCTTACACAAATCGACCTAGTCCCAAACTAAGCAAAGCTTGTACTATAATGGATACTAGACGACGACATACATAAACATAACATATATAAATACATATACGAGTATGTATAGATACGAGTAACATCCATGAGCCAGGAAAAAATATTCGAGTTAATCACACAAATATTTGCCCTAGCCGGGATTCGAACCCAGGACCGCCGGCTCTGTAGGCAGCTGCACTACAAACCGAGCCAACCGCGTCGTCAAAAATTTGATTGCGTTGGCTTAAAAGTTTGATTTTTTCACAGCTCCAGGGGAAGGAAGGGAAGTAGACCTAAGTATTTGATATAAATTTCAGCTTGATACGCGTACCTGAGAAAAAAGGTCTTGCCAGACAGACGGACAAGAAAGTGATCCTATAAGGGTTCCGTTTTTTCCTTTTGACGTACGGAACCCTAAAAAAGCGCTAGTTGTTTGACTTAACTGACGGGTTTTTTTTACCTAACCGTGTATCAGTATAGTGATTTATTTATTGCTAAAACTGCCCATTTATAAAAAAAAAAAGAAAAAAAAAAAAAAAAAAAACACCGTTTATTACAGACCTGAACGATCCATATTAAGTTAGTAACACAACAAGACTTATTAAATAATATATTAATACATGATTAACTGAAATAAATAAAACAAGAAAATACCTATACATACATAAATACCTATAACTATTACAGAGAGAGGCAGCTAGTCACAGGAGCAACCAGCGCTTTTGCTCTATTTGGCCCTGCCAATAACTACCTCTACCCAGTATTTAGTTATTGGACAATCGAGACGCCCATCTAACGCCCTAAGAAGGTTGTTGCTGCTACCGCGCACTCTTCTCAGCAAAGACGCTATTCTCTTCCGCCTAATGGCAAAAAAGTCGTCTACGTGCGCTTCGGCAAACATGCCGGACGCACTGCAGTGCTTAGGCAGCCTCAACAATATCCTTAAGGCGTTATTATACTGCACTCGCAACGTGTTATATGCCCTCTGCGTAAATCTTACCCAGAGACTGCACGTGTAAAAGGTCTGACAGTACCTATGCTTTAAATAGCGTCAATTTTACTTCCTTGTTACACCGTGCAAATCTGCAGGCAAGCATATTAGCACGTACTGACATCGCTCTCCTCTCTCTCTCGAGATCGTGGTCATCGCTTAAGTCTTCCGTGAGTATATGCCCCAGGTACTTAAACTTATCCACTCGCTTTAAAGGTACGCCGCACAGCACGATCCTAGGCTCCGTTGTTGGGTTATATTTGCGTGCTTTGAATACGACAACCTCACTTTTAGCAGCGTTGTACCTAAGACCATGCCGCTCGGCGTACCTCTCACATACTGCGATAAGTTGCCGCACCGAGTCGACTGAGGGGCCCAGCAGCACCATATCGTCCGCATAGCTAATGTTGTTAAAGCATGTCCCAGTGATATGGCAACCAACGCGCGTCCCACTGAGCTCCTCAATCAATTCGTCGACATATAAGTTAAACAATATAGGCGATGTCAGACCACCCTGCCTTACACCACACTGGAGCGTATACTCATCCGACTCCTCTCCCGCCCATTTCACTCGGTTGACCTGGTTGTTGTACCAGTATTTTAGTAAGGCAACACATTCTCTCGGTACTCCGGTTTTGTCTAATTTATCCCACAGTACGTCGTACACAACCAGGTCAAATGCCTTAGATAAATCCAGAAAGCACGCATAAATAGTTGTGTTTCTGTCTTTATAGTACCTGACAGCTTGCTTAAGGCACAAAATTGCACTCTCCGTTGATAGTCCCGGCCTAAAGCCGAACTGACCGTCATGCAACTTTATATGTTTACAAAGTTGTGCATTAAGCAAGCCGTCCAGCACCTTAGCGAGTATTGTAGCGAGTGAGATGGGCCTATAATTACTAGGGTCAGATAGATCTCCAGTCTTATTTTTCACAAGAGGCATTACCACTGTTCTCGCGAGTGACTGTGGAATATAAGCGTGTCTAAGGCACAGAGTATAAAACATTGCCAGTACACGAGGCAAGTGCACCCCAGCAGACTAAAGGTGCTCAATGCTGAGGCCATCATGCCCTGGCGATTTGCCCCTCTGCATATTTTTTATGACTGTATCCACCTCCTTAGCTGTGCGATGTTATTATGCGATGCCTGTGAATACTGAAACCAGATAACTTAATTAATTACACCTCAAAGGTTTCACAAGCCTGTTACATTTTCCCAGTATTTCCTTTATAATCTTAAGCTCCCAAATGAACCGTTTCTGACCAGTCCTATATACCAGCCGTCAAGTCACCCCCGTGGTTTGGCAATGTGCTGAGTGGACTCCTTTTTCGCACAATACTTACTTATAATCTTTATGTTGTAATATGTAACACTAATTGCGGCGAAATAAATTTTCTTTCTTTCTTTCTTTCTTTCTATATTGTATTTCAATTTGTCAGAATGTCTATTCAAATTAATTTTAAAGACGTAATAAATGCTATTCGTCATCGTTACTTACTTGGTTGTGTAATACCCCATTTTAGACTATTACCTATGTGGGGAAATTATTCTAGAGGTCTATGATGGTTGCGTTTATCACGTGATAAATAAGTGACAAAGCATCTGTCCTTTGTACGATACTAGCGACCCACCCCGGCTTCGCACGAGTGCAATGCTGATAAAACCTTCCTCTTGAATCACTCTATCTATTAAAAAAACCGCAAAATCCGTTGCGTTAAAGATCTAAGCATACATCAGCAGGAAACAACGTTGTTTTATACTAAGTAGAGAAGTTTTCTTTTGTGCAATGAAGATTTAATAAAAACATACTATGATAAAATTCTAAAATTGTAAATATGTTTTCAATGGAGATGAATCATTACTTAAAAAAAAAACTTAACAACACGATGCAGCTACATGGCGTTAGCCATACAGCGCCATCTGGAGATAAAATTATGTTTGTCTTCTCATCACGCCGAACCAATTTTAGCACAGGAATAGCTGGATATCCAAAGGTGGTTAAATTAGGATAATTTTGACCCGACTTTGGTAAAGAAATAAAAAATACGCGGACCAAATTGCGGACATTTTAAACACTTAAGTACAGCGGAAGGCTTACTGATTGGCAATCTTGTACCTGAAGGAGTATTTTTCTTCGACAAATGGATAAATTATTTTGTATACGTCTAATGAAAACTCCGCCTTACCTCTACTCCAATGACAAAGTGACATAAACAGTTATGCAAGTAATTCCGTCAGCTCGGGACTTTTGTAAATGAAGTGTGAAAGTTTAAAGTACCTGCTTACTCCTTAAAAGTAATTTAGCTGCGCTTCTTTCTTGAAAATGTAAATGGCTATTATAAAAGTTTGTTAGAAATCTGTCGTCACTCTTCTTTAGTTCGCTTCTGTAACAGTTTCTGAAGAGACAATGTTTTCTTTAGAATTTTAAATGTGATAGTTTTAAAACTGAAATTGTAAAACTGTTTCAATTAAAATGTTTTCTGTATTAAGTGACTCAAGCGACCATTAGTATAGTTGGATAGATGGAGTGAGTATATTGAGTGTTTACTTACAATGGATTTGTGTGGATATAGATATTTTCCCATTAAACAGTGGTGTAAATAACAATCTATATACTATTCTATACCATTAATTCTCGATAATTTCAACCCTTGAAACAGTCCCAGCTAACAGGCTATGTGCTACTTGGAGTAAAACGTTCCACATTGTCTGTTTTGTTCATAGCTTTTAAAATACCCAGTCAAGTGCTGTTGGAACCACTCCAGGACGAGCTTAGTTCTAACTAGGGTGTCCAAGCAATTTCCCGGGACTTCGCGAGTGCCGTGTTATAACACTACTTACGGACGTCGAGATTCCGTCCGTGGAATACGGAATAGTGTGAGCACCATTTCATGACTTAAGCGCCCCACAGATTTTCAGTACGATGGATAGGCACCAAGTGGTTGGGTGTTGATATATAAGTTAATATCTATCAAACAATATTAAATGATGCAGTGCTACTGAGAAATCATTTCAAGGTATGACTGTCAATAATTGCGTTATAAAATTGTTCTTAATTTAACTCTTACACCGTTCTGTCAATAGGACGTTTTGAAAAGAGAAACGGTTTTTACGTTTTCCCGGGTAATTTTTCATAAAAACTTTTCTTGTACCTCAAAGAATAATCTTAAAAATAACCAAATTGGCCCACCCTGTGCTTGCGCTTGGCGAAACATTAATTTTAATTTACGAAGTATAGTGATGTTTAATTTAAGTATAGATATTAAGTAAGGATATAGATCAGGGGGCCTATGATAATTGCGTTTATCACGGGATAAAATAGGTGACAAATCATCTGCCACTCGCACTCGCATTTTGTCAAAACGTATCAAACGTTTGTCACTTATTTATCGCGTGATAAAAGCAACCATCAAAGGCACGCAGGGCATTAATATTTTTGACACATTCCATTTGGTCAGAAATATAAACGCCCACGATATCCCTGTCGTAAAGTGATCGTATGGGAATAGCAGTGGAATGTCCTCTTAATTGTCTTCTTTAGTGCTAAGGCCGCACCCGGCACCGTCACCCGGGTTCAGCGGACCGTGCACTCAATACGGTGTATTGTGCATTATCGAACGAAGGTTGACTGGAGAGATCTCTTTCAAGCACTATGGTGTGTATGTAGGTACTTGATGTTCACAATGGAAGATCATTTGTTTGTGGATATCCATCCGTATAATTTACAAGTTTTAAAAGTAACAGTTTATTCATAATATTTTCTTCGGTTTCCGCGACTGTCACACATTTAAATAAAACAATTTAAACGGATTATATCGCGTATATTAATTATTTGAGCCTCCCTCAAATAATTAATATACGCGATATAATCCGTTTAAATTGTTTTATTTAACAGTTTATTCGTCTAATTTAGTAAATGAAATTCATACCTTTTCTGTCGAAAATTCCTTTCACGGAGCCCTATTTTTTTTTGGGATTTAAAGTGGCCTATGTGTTATTCTAGGGTATCAGATACCTCCATGGCTAATTGTATCAAATTTTGTCCAGGCGTTTAAGTGTGAAGAGGTAACAGACATACAGATACAAAAACTTTCACTATTATAATATTATATGTGTGATTACAAGTAAGAAGGAATAGACTGTAGTTGCAGTGAGACAGATAGATGATAAAAAAAAACGAATGGCTCTATCAGCTTTACACCCCGCGATTTTTTTACATTTGCAACCCCTATATATCCGCCATTTTGAATAATGTCTTAATACTACCCTAGACCGTGAGAATTAGAATTTATATCAGTATCGGACGACGAACTGATGATAGTATATGTAGGTACTTTAGACATATATTATGTCACGTCTTCTACATAAAGACTGACTGTCGAAGCTCGGCATTGATAGTGTGTTGACGTTATTGGGAGCATTCTTCATTTTACTTGCAATTTATTTCATCAGTTTAAAGGTACCTATAATTTTTCATGTTTAATTAGAATCATTTCCCATTTGTGATATAGTAGTATATCAAAGAAAATATTTATACTGAAACATATAACTAGGTTTCAACATAACATGTCCGCTTGCGCTCGATTCCGACACGTCTAATTATTTTATTACCTATACAATTCATAAAGTTATTTTAACGAATAAACTGAACGAAGAGAAACTCTGGTTCCGTCTTATTTATAAGAATAAATTTAAACTAAATTTTTTTTATCCGATCCGCGTGCCGCGCCGGAGATTTAGTAACTAAGATTTCTAAACACATTTATTAAATTGTGTGTATGAATCAACCAGTAAATTTTATAATGCATTGCTCTAATGATGTTATTTTTATATTTAAGTATAATAATGAGAAGTACTTAGTCTAGACAAGGTTTAAATTAGTCTATGCCATATGGCAATCTAAAATACATAGATTTAATTTTATTAAAACTTTCGTGAGACATATTTAATTATTGTATTAAGCGGTTTACACTCACGTGAAACCATACGAGTTCGAAACATGTCGGGCCGTTCCTGACAATTTCACGTGAGTGTAAACCGCTTAATACAATAATTACATAGATTTATTTTCTAAAACAGATAATTAAAATTCGGACACAGGCCCAGCCTTTATATAAAAAAAATATGAGTAATATTCGGCTGTACACAGAGTGGCTGTTATGCAAAGGTAAATGTGACACTCCACAGACGTTACAATGCTCCTAATTTACGTCCCTCGACGTACTGCCCGTAAAAGTGTTAAATTGCACTATTTCTAATCTCTCGCCGTATCAACAGGTGACTTAATTACATAACATTAGTACTACTGTGCTATACTGTGTGCTCTCTCATTTGCTCAATGGCTAACTGGAAGAAATCAGATACAGGGATAAGTTCGCCTTTGTAAAATAAAGAGTTTAAATACATACCTACATACCAAAAACGCAATATATATAACCACTGAACTCTCTCAAAAACACCAAGCACTCGCAATATGAAAATGAGTTGAGAAGTGCCGCGGGCGACACCATACCAAACTTTGATGAGCGCGCGCCATTTAGATTCATAGCGTTTGTGATGGCATCTGGATTGCTTATTCGGGATTCTAGTTTTCTATTTACATTGAGATTCGCGTGATAGTTTACTGATGACTTATTACCTACGAAATCGCACATAAGTTCTCTTCGGCACAAATATACGTGTTGCGTAGCTTTTGTTTTCTTTGCCAAAAGAAAGAATTTATTTTATGAATATTGATACAGAGGTCAAATACTCGTATAAATACAAAATTTTACGCCATCTACTTCATTGCAGGTGGGGATTGAACCCTTATCCGGAGTAGTGCTCTGACCCCTGACCTACCGTGACGAAATTAAACAATGTCACATATACTTGTCATAACACACAAGGGAATTAAAAAAACAACTAAAATAGTTTTTTTTGGTTCCGTACCTCAATCGGAAAAAACGGAACCCTTATAGGATCACTTTGTTGTCCGTCTGTCCGTATGTCTGTCTGTCAAGACCCTTTATCTCGAGAACGCGTGTAAGTATCGAGTTGAAATTTAAACCATATACGTAAATCTACGGTCCTTTGAAGCTGTGAAAAAATCAAACTTCTAGATTAACGTCAAAAAAAGATACGGCCGTTCATGTCGCAAAAAACGTACATTTTAACACTCTCGAGGGAATCAAAATGATAGGGTACTTCCCGATGACATAGAACTAAATTTGGCAAGTAGGTAATATCGTCACATACTACAAATACTTATATGAATCTGAAAACTATACATTTGTAATAAAATCATAAAGAATATAGTCCTTTTCAAACATCATATTTGGAGAACTCGGTTGCGTTAAGTTTGCACCTCGTTTGTATGGGGCGCCATACATTTCAGGTGCAAACTTGACCAGGCCAATAAGGATGGGATAAGTGAAAGTTTGTACGGAACCCTCGGTGCACGAGTCAGACTCGCACTTGCCCGTTTTTTTATTTAGAACATTTTTTTATCATTTGCTTATTATGTTATGAACAATGAAACGTCTCTTAATTATCTCACCAGCATCGACTTAATTAATTAGTAATTTGTTTACGGACGAAGTTCCGCAACAATTTGATAAAATAAAAGAAACGGCTATTGTTGTTCTAATTTCGACATTTTGTAATCCGTCGGACTATAAATAGAATACGATAGGGATGAAGGCACTAACTAAGTAACTTTGATTAAACGCTGCAGAAAATGCACATCGCATTTCTAATTGACAACATTTAAAATAATTAAAAATAGTGTTCAGTTTAAACTAAAATCCTAGTTACCTAAATATAGAAAAAATGTTAAGGCGACGTCATGTAAGAATCGGAAATTTTCCACATGACACAACACACAAAAAAAACAATGGTACAATTTCCGTACCAAATCTGCCTTAGTAATAGTCCGACTGTAAGATTTTTTGCGCTGTGACCTACTGGTTGCCTACTGGTTGCCTTCGCTCTTTCAGAATGACTTATCAAATGAATTTTTCAATCACAAATTGGGATATTTTCGAAAATGTAAAATGTGGTAATATATATTTTTTGGGAACACCCAAATATTCCGAAATATTTTATTCCGAATTTATTAATTCCGATTTTTAAAACTCCGAATTTCATAATTCCTAGGAAATAAAATTCCGATTACTAAGAAACACGAAATTTATTTAACCGAATTTCAAAATTCCGATTGTATATTATTCCGATCTTTATAACTCCGAATAATGAAAAGCCCGAAGTGTCATTGGCCTGAAAAACAAAATTCCGATTGTTAATTTTCCGAAACTTCATTACTTATTCGGAAATTTGATATTCGGGATATTGACATTCGTATTTTCAATAATCGGAAAATTATTTCTTAGGAATTATGAAATTCGGAGTTTTAAAATCGGAATTAGTAAATTCGGAATAAAATATTTCTGAGTATTTGGGTAAAGATTATATACTTAACCGATTTTATACGTTAAAACAAAAATAGAAAACCGGATTTGGACAAATATCGAATTGGCTGAACCCCGAAAACTGTAGGTTAGGTTATTGGCTGAACCCCGAAAACTGTAGGTTAGGTTAGGTTTGTATTGTGACCACGTATAGCGGAGCGAGCGAAGCGAGCGGAGCGTCAGACTTGCTGAACGCCGAAAACTATAGGTTAGGTTATTGGCTGAACCCCGAAAACTGTAGGTTAGGTTAGGTTTGTATTGTAACCACGTATAGCGGAGCAAGCGAAGCGAGCGGAGCGTCAAAAGACTTGCTGAACCCCGAAAACTGTAAGTTGGGTTATTGGCTGAACCCCGAAAACTGTAGGTTAGCTTAGGTTTGTATTGTGACCACGTATAGCGGAGCGTCAAAAGACTTGCTGAACCCCGAAAACTGTAGGTTGGGTTATTGGCTGAACCCCGAAAACTGTAGGTTAGGTTAGGTTTGTATTGTGACCACGTATAGCGGAGCGTCAAAAGACTTGCTAAACCCCGAAAACTATAGGTTAGGTTATTGGCTGAACCCCGAAAACTGTAGGTTAGGTTGTTTTGTTTGTGCGTCAAAAGACTTGCTGAACCCCGAAAACTGTAGGTTGGGTTATTGGCTGAACCCCGAAAACTGTAGGTTAGCTTAGGTTTGTATTGTGACCACGTATAGCGGAGCGTCAAAAGACTTGCTGAACCCCGAAAACTGTAGGTTGGGTTATTGGCTGAACCCCGAAAACTGTAGGTTAGGTTAGGTTTGTATTGTGACCACGTATAGCGGAGCGAGCGAAGCGAGCGGAGCGTCAAAAGACTTGCTGAACCCCGAAAACTATAGGTTAGGTTATTGGCTGAACCCCGAAAACTGTAGGTTAGGTTGTTTTGTTTGTGCGTCAAAAGACTTGCTGAACCCCCAAAACTATAGGTTAGGTTATTGGCTGAACCCCGAAAACTGTAGGTTAGGTTGTTTTGTTTGTGCGTCAAAAGAATTACTGAACCCCGAAAACTATAGGTTATTGGCTGAACCCCGAAAACTGTAGGTTAGGTTAGGTTTGTGACCACGTATAGCGGAGCGTCAGACTTGCTGAACCCCGAAAACTATAGGTTAGGTATTGTGACCACGTATAGCGGAGCGAGCGAAGCAAGCGGAGCGTCAGACTTGCTGAACCCCGAAAACTATAGGTTAGGTTATTGGCTGAACCCCGAAAACTGTAGGTTAGGTTAGGTTTGTATTGTGACCACGTATAGCGGAGCGAGCGAAGCGAGCGGAGCGTCAGACTTTGCTGAACCCCGAAAACTATAGGTTAGGTTATTGGCTGAACCCCGAAAACTGTAGGTTAGGTTAGGTTTGTATTGTGACCACGTATAGCGGGGCGAGCGAAGCGAGCGGAGCGTCAAAAGTCTTGCTGAACCCCGAAAACTGTAGGTTAGGTTAAATCTTAACATTACCTATTTCACCTTGAGGCAGGCCTCCGTTAGCCTGAAAAACTGTCATATATTTAGGTTTATATTTTATACTTATTAATAACAGCAATTCGTAATTTTGATGTTTCGGACTTTTGATTAGTCGGGTTTATTATTGGTCGGTGTAATGATATTCGGAATTTCGAAAATCGGTATTTTTATAATCGGAATTCGTATTTATGATATTTCGGATTATTATTCATTCGGACTACTTATTTTTCGGTGTGTTGAAATTCGGAATTTTGAAAACCGTGATTGTAAACGTTAGACATTTTGAAATTTCGGAGTTATAAAAATCGGAAAAATGAAAAATCGAAATACTTATATTCGGAGTTTTAAAACATTCGGAATTATAACAATCGGTATTATGAAATTCGTGATTCCGATAATCGGAATTTAGTTTTTCGTATTTATGTAGTGTACCCATATTTTTTATTATATTTTTATTTGAATATTATGTATATCGATAAAAAGCCTGGTTAAAAACTAATTTTGTCAATTGATATTAAATTTTTTTACGACCTACGTTAATTTAGATAATATTTCTGGGAATAGGGCCAAAATAAACAATAGGCTAGTTGACCCAGTTTCGAAATATTTTTGAAATGGTTAATAATGATCTTACTAGCTCTTAAAAAAATGTCTTGTATTTTTGTGAAAGCTAGAAAGCTAAATTTTATCAATTGAAAATTAGAAATTCCATAAACAGTCAAAAACGCCGTCCGCCATTTTTCCCTTTTGCTAATCTGTGGCGTGATGTAGAATTGCCTGTAAATATTCGAAATTCGACCGTCGTATAGTGCCATTCCGCTCACTCCAATATACTTTGACAGGAGATCGAGAGGGACGGCACTATTCGAAGTCGTCAAAGTAGACTTTCAGTTTTGTTTACATGACCGATGACGTCACTATCATAAGCGAAAATGACGGACAGCGTTTTAAGCATTTCAAAATACAGATTAAAAACCATATTTTCAAATTAAATTTTTTCAGCCGTCTTCCACTTTTATGAATTGAAAAATATATATTTAGGTTTCCTTTGCTAAATACTATACGGAATAAAAATTAGTTTATAACAATTTGATATGAGTCAACTAGCCTATTAGATTGTGACAATATCACTCGTGTGAAAAGTTATTCATATTTGATTTTTCGACTTTTACATGTCCTTGCCTTCTTGCAGCACAAATAAGTCAATAGTGACGTCATTGTGAAAAATGAAACGTATGAAATTATTATATTAATTTGGACTACATTTACGATTTTAATAAAAAGGGGGCCTTTATTTTGTACGTTACCCTGATTCAATGGAAAATAGAAATTAATATCAACATGTATAATATTACTGGGATATAATTAGAAAAGTATGTATTTAAACAGCATTTTAAGCCGTTGGAAAAATCATAAAACAAATCAGTTTAGGTTACGATTCTTATTCCATTACACTTGTTTCTGTTTTAGCAGCAAACACGGCAGCTACCGACTCAATTTCATTCCTTTCCCGGAACACTGTAAACAAAGTTATTGTAAGTACATTTTTCATTGGCATAAATTATACAGAATGAGGAAAATATGTGAACATTTTAAGCAAAAAAGCAATTGCTAACAAGATAGGCGGAGATGTTAAACATCGTGGTTTGGTAGAAAAGCTTACCCGCTTTGAACATATCTTTTTAACTCATATTCATTTATTTATAAAATCTTTTTCAATTTTACACGTCACATATTAAATTATCAAATTAAATTAGATTAGCACCTGGTATGTATGGCGCCGGATACAAATAAGGCGTAAAGTTAACGCAACCAATCATGGTTGTTGTAGGGAAGCCCCACATAAGTATTAATTTTATTCTGTTTTTATATCAGCAATAGAAATACATCATCTTTAAAAAATTCAACTGTCTAGCTATCGTTTCATGGAATACAGCCTGGTGACAGACGGACGGATAGTGGAGTCTTAGTTAATACTATTAACTAAGACTCCACTATCCGTCCGTCTGTGTCCGTGTGTCGTCGTTTTAGGGTAAAAACGGGGCCCTTATTAACGTAATAGGGCCCCGTTTTTACCCTAAAAATGGTTTAAATGACTTGTATTGAAACAAATTACTAATAGAAATAATCACGCGATTCACAAGGCTCGTTTATGCCAATTGAATGAATTCATGAATGCTGGGAGTTTGAAAAACAGTTTCCCGAGTACTTATTTAATCAACTTGTGTACTGGTAAGTAATAATTCAATCAGTCCGACGGCGTCGCCGGCAGCCGGCGCATGACGAAGCACCGCCCAATATGAACGTTGCAGTTTAGATAAACATGGGCCTAGGAATTTATAGCATTGTTTTAATATACGACGACTTTGATAGACAGAATTCGCTGCGACCTTGTTATGTTACGCTGCAACGATGAAACCTAACGGTTGATTATTTTTATATCAATTAAGCCGAAAACTGCAGCCCCAGTTAATAAGGGACAATAGTATAATTGTATTAATTATTACTATTTATTATTTTGGAAACTTTTTTGATTAACTTATTTTCAATTTTATAATAATATATTTATATTATTTATTCGGAATGTTATTGCCAACCCCTTTCAACGTGATCGTAGTGAGCAGGTTCTACTGTATCGAGAAGGTTCACGCCTTAATGATCATAATCCAGCTAACACCGTAATATATCCTTTTTTAATTTCAACAAGTTGGTCTAAGGTGAACATAATATATGCTGAACTGCGTGTTTAGTGGATATCAGTAATTTTAATTAATTATCCGAGTAATTACACCTTACTCGACTACTGCTTTTATTTTTAGTGTGGACATATTAATGCCGAGGGCCTGAAAAAAGGTAATATTACACACAAACAGGACACGTTGAAGTTGTTTTTTAATTCGCATTTTCATTCTCTCGTTATATTAAGGCTTGGCTCCGTCAATTAATAGGCTGGTTTTTTTTGTGATAGACTACTACTACTCGTACTGTAACTCGTAATGTAACTCTGTATGTTATTATTGTTTTCTAAAAATTCGTTCTCTGCTTTACATTTCCTTTACTTAAACGTTACGAAATCATAAAATGAAGAAAGATGCCATTACAAATAAATCTTCGCAAGTCTCTCAAAGATCCAGAAAGTGTTTGACTTTAATATTTCCAGTATTATTGGAAATTCAGTGGGAACTCATCTCTGCCAATACTCACTGGCCGTGTCGAGGCAAACACAAAATATACAAATAGCTTTTTAATTGACTTGGCGCTGTTTTGAATACTTCTCGCTCCAGCTTGAATAATGCTGTAGACGTATAAATATCACTACATTATGTTTTGCTTTAACGTACCGTTGTAAAATTATTATTAAAATGCGCATTTGACTTCGCCCGTACGGACGAGAAAATCATAATCCTCTTTTTGCTTTTTAGTTAGCCCAGCTAGTTTAAATAAATCTCTAATTAAACTTAATGTAACACGTGTTTTTAAATAAGTTGAAGTGTTCGAGTTTAGTTTAATTTTTAGCATAGTTTTCTTGTAAGTATTTAAAGTTGTATTCCTTGGACTTTATTTTGTACTAATAAATGAGCTTAATTTTTAAATTTCTTTTGATGATAATGTTCTTTAAATATACGGTAATTTGAGAATCCCATCAAGGGCACATATCTGTGCGATGAACTCGAATATTATTCGTGGGTCATGATGGAACTTTTCTATGTATTTATACATATATGTTTAATGTAGAGTCAGATATGTATTAATACAAAAGGAGATAAATCTTTATTTTATATATTTTTCGCTGAACACAAAATATATAATGGTCTAGGTGAACGTAGTAGAACTTCTCAAAAGAGGCGAACGCGTAAAACAACTGAAGACATAGGTAAGGCATTGTTTTGCGAAAAACAAAAGCCAAAAGAGCAAACGCTCATTAAAATAATGAGCGAGTTTTTCCCCAAAAATTGCTCACACTGAGAGGTCTTCTGTTTTAATATGGGTATCAGAATAGTACATAGCTACAATGTATAAGTATATTCTTTTGTAATTTAAGACACCGTCGGACAAGTAGGTGATCATTATGAGAACTAGCTATAGTAGCTAGGTGGTTCAGCAATAGACTCTTATTTGGAAGTTTTAGTTGCAATATAGGGTGAGATCAATGTTGAACAATGTTTTGATGAAATATTTGTTATTTTCATCATATAGGCCTGACTTCAAACTAATTATATTATTGTGTAACATACTATTTATACCAAATATGATATTTTGGAGTAATATGTTACAAAAAAAGAAAAGCGCACTCGAATCGGTCCATCGAATTTGCAAATACATATGTTGGGGGTGAGCAAAACAGGAGTTGAAAGTGTATAGGCACACTTTTTCCTTATATGATTGTTCAAGTCGGAGTTGCACTAATTTACCTCATTTAGAAAAGTTACTTCACAATCCCAATAAATACCTATATACACTTTGGCAAAAACATATTATTGTGTACCGATGTGTATGTTCCAAACAAAAACCTGGCGCAGGGTCAGCCCACCGTCGATATTGCCCCGCTTCGGACAACCAAATACCTATAAAGTAAACAACACGGTGATGGCCGTAAACATTAATATAGACGTGGATGAACGGTTCCAGTGAAATTAATAACGGATACGCGGTGTTCGATTTTATTTGATGATTTCAACTCAACAAAAAATCAACGAATCGAGCAATGATTGCTTATCACAAGTATGATTGCTTATCACAAGTATGATTTGCAATCGATGGTGTTGGTCTTTTTATAAAATGAACACTAAATATCTTTAAATAAAATGCAATAAATAGAGGTACTTTGGGAAAAAACATATTATTGTGTAGAGCGATACTCCACGGCTGTGCTTCAAATGAAAACCTCCTGGCGCCGCGCCAGCCCGGCGACGATATTGCCCCGCTTCGCACAACCAAATACCTATTAGAATAAACAACACGGTGATGGCCGTAAACATACGTGTAGTCATGTATACCGTACTTCGGCAGAAATACCAGTAACGAGAACATCGGCGTAATGTAAGTATTTAATGGTTTTTTGGTGTATAGTGCAAACATACCTATATAAGCAACCAGATAATTATTATCTGGTTGCTTATATAGGTATGTTACTTACATTACGCCGATGTTCTCGTTACTGGTATAAGTGACTGTTGAAGTCAGTGCGAAGGAAATGCTGGAAGAAATGCCCAGATAATCCGTGTATTATACACGATTAACCATGGCATAATACGTGTATTATACACGGATTATGCCATGGTTGTCTGGGCATTTCTTCCAGCGTTTCCTTCGCACTGACTTCAACAGTCACTTTATTTCCGGAATTCCGTGTGTTTCAGTTTAGTCTCTTTTGGCAATTTAGTAAAAAAAAAACACTATAAGATAGCAGAAAAAAACACCAATTTCAAGGAATCCCGTCGAACATGGAACTAGTTTGCGATATAGCAATATATCTAGAAAATTATGAATCCCTATGCGGTTTTTGGGATTTTCAAGTTCTTTTAACAAGGGCTAGGACGTGGTTTCCAGGAAGGAAACAGAAAATAATAGACATACAATTCGATACATTTGTCGGATGCCCGCAGGTTTGAATACTTTACGCCTAAAATATGTTTATTTACCAATTCCATGCCATAACATTTGTTCTGAAAACTAATTGTAGTTTCTGTTGCACCAAACAATATCGCCTAGGGTGACGGCACCATGGACATGATAAGCACACATAGTACTTACCAGTAATAGACAGAAAAGGTCTAATGCCTTATAGCCCACCATTTATGATCTTCACTAGTTACGACCATCATTACCTTCACTAGTTATGAAGATAGTGTAGTAAGTTACGGTTACGATACGGAAAAAAATACCATATTATTTCTTGTCAATTACTGGTGCCGTCACCTTATATAAGTTTTGAGGTTAAAATTATTGCGATTTATTTTGGTTTCCTCAATTTTTCAAATTAAATCGTAAATTTAATTAAAATCAACGAACCCTCGACTATTCTGTTCCTCGGCTCATAAATGTTTTATTACAATCCCACACTTTTAACAGCTGCCGACTGCGTGGGTGACTTCGAAGTTGCGATTAACCCTTGCTCCCAAAGTCAGTTATATCCTAATGTAGTCAACAGACCCAGCCAATGCGACTATTTTTAGAAGGGTGTTCACCCTCGATATTCTGTATGGCTTTACGTCACTTGTGTCTCGAGGTTACGTTACGTTTTGGATAAAAGCGTGGGTGCTAATTGAAGTGTAATATATATCTCCAACCCAGATATAATATCACCTTCAGCTATCATTAAAATGCGATGTTTCCGATTCAAGCTGCGTAAGATGAATTTTCCGGGATTGCCCGGACAATTGAAGTGTGCGTTTGATATCTAATGGCGTCGCATATAAGTAAGGCGCAACGCAATCTTAACGCGGATATCTCGCTGAGATAATATCATAGAAATATAATATATGGAATTAGGATACTGAAAGCTAACCGAGATCAATCCGCTATACTTTTACTTAATGCGCTGTCCAACCCTTAAGGGTTGGATACTTCTACTATTAGGCGTACTTCTACCATAATAATATATGTCTGGCCATGTTAAATTTCACACCTATACTTTATTAAAATAGAATAAGTAGGTATAGTTATCTCAATGATAATTATGCTCTAACGGATAATTCGTATACACATCAGTAAAGTGTCTACTTTACTGATGTGTACGAATTATCTGTTAATAACATATTAACATTATAATAATATAATAAGCTAATAACATTTTATGTCCAAAACATCACTATTTATGTCTATAAATATAAAATATCACTATTTATGTCTATAAATATAATATATCACTATTTAGAAACGTCGTAGTTACTCCTTTGTATTTCCTTTTCAGCGTTATGAACCCTAACTGCTTATGGATACAGTTCCTCAATTTGTTACCAGTATATTAAATCAAATCTACTACGTAATATCGTCGAACCAAACAATAAGCTAATTTGCTGTGCTTTTATTGGGCTGTGTTATTCCCAATTTCACATATTTCCACTCGGCTTACCTTCTGAACGAAAGCAAATAATACGAGTATAGGTATCTTAGATTTACTCATTTTAGTAACGTATATACCTAACGTACCTACCTTGCTTCTAATATAATAATTACCTACATTTACAGATATAGTGGAATGAGATCCGCGAGGCAGTATTGATCACAATTTTTAAACTATAAATAAAGTTTAATTAATTGGATGCAAAAGGATGGGCACCGTCTCTCCATCTCCGAAGGCATATAGGCGGAGATGGCGCGACGATCTGGACACCTCACGAGCTGGCCGGAGGAGGCATCTAACCGGGAGTCGTGGAAATTAAGGATAGAGAGGCTTTCGCCCAGCAGTGAGGCTCATTTGCTAACTAAAAAAATAGAAGTTTGTTTCAGAACGTTAACGTACACGTGACTTTCGCTAAGATCAAAAGGAGAACCTCCTGTACTGATGTAATTACTAGATAATGCCAGCAGCAGCTTTGCTTGCGTTTAAATTACATAGACTATTCTACGGAAACCTTTTTTTTCTAACCTATCTCCGTTCCAAATTTCATGTAAATTCGCCCAGGCGTTTCAGCGTGAAGAAATAGTAAAAAAGTACACACGTCCAAACTTTTGTAATATAAGTGAGATTTATTCTGTGATATGATATGACAAACGAGCAATGTTTATCATATCATATAGAGCACCGTGCAATGAATTTAAGTAATTTCACAGCGCAATGAGCCAAAACTTTGAATTGAAATTGGCATTTCAGAATTGAAACTGAAAACTAATGTTATCAAATTTGTCATTTTAGTGTAGTATATATTTAGAGAGAGCGAAAACGAGAATGTTCACAGTGTTTGGCCTACGCATTTTTTTTTCTGGTAATACAGTTTCGAATAATAAGAAGATTATGTATCTAGTTATGTTCATCAGGTTCTAAGCTATCTGTCTATATTTGTTGATGCGGGTCCTTTGTAGTAACTATACCTCACGTATTTGTGCAGAAATCGTTGTCAATCACTTCTTTTACTCATAATGTGGACTGGTAACTTCTGCCGTGAGAAACTTTTTTCTTCATCATACTCTGTTTTGGCGTGATAAGAGGACAAAGAAACTTTCACTAACAGATCGCCTTACAAATCCTTGGAATTATTTCTCTTTGAATTTACGAAAAAAAAACAATACAGTTTTATGACTTTATATATAGATAAGACTATCGAGAGCTGAGTAAAACAGGGGGGGTATTCGACCAATTTTAGAGATATAATGGAGATCTCTCCTTTTCATCGCCATCCGTCACTTTTGACGTGTGCCTACTTGACAAGTGGCGATATCCCTAGAACATCGCAACTTCGTCAATTCGGACGCGCAAATTTTCGTTTCCTTTGTATATGACGGCATAAATAACAGGTGCATACTTTAAATTGACCGCGTAGTACGTGAAATTAGTCCGTTACGTTTCGTTCAAAACAGAAATTTATATACATGAATAACATTTTTGACAATCATTATCGCCTTCGTATTTCCAAAATTGAGATGAGATATGTCACTTTTAAGCTCATCGCGTTTTAATGACAGTTCAAAGGCGAGATCACGGAGAGATGACTGTTATCTAACGGTGATCTGACGTTTGGCGATCGACACTCGAATTAGGCCCCTGGTCTATAACATAAGAACTCTATGCGAATTACATATAAATAGTTCCTTTATCAATAATATTTTTTTCGACTTATCGGGTTTGACTACACACGCAACCCTTGCTATGTTTTTTTAATTTAAGGTAGATACATAAATGTTATAGGTATATGTTAAAAAAGTTATGGCTTCTAGACCCCTAATTTCGTCGAGTGATGTATTTATTGTTAAAATTGAATACCTATTTTATTATTATTATTATATATTTATTACTTTGTTTAAGTATATTATAATCATAATGTGTAAGTTCATGTAGGTATATTTAAGATTTTGTTTTTTTTACGTAATTAGCCTTTAGTGTCTCTGTGCATTTTTAATAGTTTTGCCTATCTTCTTGGATCTTTACTGTTCTCTCTCATTTGCTCAAAGGTTAACTGGAAGAAGGGATAAGTTCGCCTTTATACATATCATTAGTTTAATGTCCTTGCTGTCTATATATGTATATATATTTTAATGTACAATAAAGAGTTTAAATACATACACATACATACATACATAAATAACTACCCCGAATCGGTTAGCACTCTTACCATGAGTTTGCAGTGAGTGTACTCGCTAAGCGTAAACGATGTGTATGGAGGATTGTAGTTGTACAAAGTAATCGCTAGGGGCACTGTACTATTCTCCATACATATACATATTGATCACGCTATCGCTGGCGAGTACGGTCACGTTAACTCATGGTAACGGTAGTGACACCCATTGCAGCATTTCACCTCGAATTACTACTCTAAAACGTCGGATTGGAAAGTACGAGGGCAGATATTGGTCCGATAGAGGAGCGAATCCGAGACAAATAGGTGAAATAAATTTAACCCGGACAAGTTTCAGTGCAGAAATTGAAAGCTTTACGTCCTTCTTGGTTTTTACTTCGCTTGGAGGTAGCTTAGAAAGTGATTTGATAGTTACATTAAATTCATAAAGTATTTTTATTAAAGGCTATGAAAATGCCCACAAATTCGTCCGCGCAATTTTTTTTATGTAAAAAAAATCCTTTGGATGTCCAGCTATCCCTGTACCAAAGCTGAACCACATCCAGCCGTTTCAGCGTGATGAAAGGATAATAGTTATTTACGATACAAGTGTGGAAGGTAGGTGATTTCAGACGAGTGTGATTTTTAGTCACGAGCGAGGTACGAGCGAGTGATTAAACAAACACGAGTCGGAAATCATCTTACACACGAGTTCCGTACAAAACTGTATTATGCATGTACGAGAAAATAGAAAATACTTTAATACTCACAAAGACTGTTTACATTGGAAAAAAAAGTATTTTGATTTGATTGATTTATCCAACAAGAAGCCGCCGTTCACATTTTTTACTTCTTCAATAACATTTTACGGGTTTAATTAAATTCATGATTCGTCCCTTTATCTCGCCATTATTTCAGCAGATTTGCACAAAACAACTTCAAAATAAGCTAGACATCAATAAAAAATGGCGGAGTTATTTGTAAACCGCGCTCGACATATTTACTACCTACTGCGTATGTGCAAAAGTATTTTTTTTAATATTCGTCTTAGTCAAAATGGCACAAGCGCGTGTACATTCAGCCAAATTTATTTAATGAATAACGATTTAAAGTTCGTTTATTAATCAAATTTTATATCTAATGTAATTAATGACGTGTTAAATGAATGAATTAATGAAATATTGGTTTTATTGTACTTTTATACGTGGTAATAATCGGTATTTGACTTATTTATCAAACTTTTTGTAAATAATAAAACCTCTTTGTGTCAGGCCGTCAGATACGGCTATAAAAAAAAATTTAAAAGTAAAAAGCACTAGTGCGGAAAAGTAGTACTTTCCGCACAGTTTGAATGCCTAGAATACGCTCTTTTCGAGCACATGCATTGTAAATGTGTTTTTACCAATAGATGGCGCTGAACAACAAGACCTGTATCCCGCTGTTAAGTTTTCCCTGCTATCTGTAGAAACCTGATTTTCAACACAATTTTAGAATGTTATAGTAGTATTAGATAATCATTATTTTTCGTACCTAGTTACATAAGTAAAAAGTATAATATAACCATATCTAGGTCTCTAGCTATTCCTGTACGAAATTCGGTTAAAACCCGTCAAGCCATTTGAGCGTGATGCTTCATCACACAACGAATTTTGATAAGAAAATTTATCTTCTGATATGAGACAAAAGAAACCTATGGAAATTATTATTTATATCATGCGTATACTAACTTTTGTAATAGTATAGATTACAGCAAATAAGTTGCCTTGGTTCTGATCCTTATTACACGGCTGTAGGGAGCACCAAATATCGGGTTATTTGCAGAATGTACGAGAAATAAAAATATCCCCCATCTTATATTAATCGATCATAATCCGCTTAAACGTTCCGAGTTTACCCGTTCATTAATTAAATAACTTAAGTTACTAAGTTAATAATCTCGTTAAGGTAAGCAGACTTAATAAAATGGCACTCAAACTGCGCTTAATGCTAGAGTGGATATGACACTTCGTTGTTTCGTCTAAGGGTTCCGAAGTTTTGCAGTTCATTATGTGTAATTAGGCGGCGTAATCGCACCAGCTTCTATACTAAAGTATGTTTAATTATAAGGGGTTTTAATTACTCTAGAGTTGCTTACATGAACAATTTTAAGGCATTTATACACATATGTAATGAGTAAATAGTTGGAATATACCAATTTTTACGACACATTCAGAAACCATTTCGCGGAATAGGGCGCTATTATACGGCAATAAAATAAAAAGATAGTGAGATTTATGACACTTGTTAAAAGTTATTAATTTTTATTAGACCTTATTCCTTATAATTATTTTTTAATATATGACAATGGCATGGAGGCAATGCTGATGAAGAACCAACTGAGATGGTGTGGCCATATCGTCCGTATGGAGGATAACCGTCTGCCGAAAGCAATCTTCTACTCTCAACTTTCAGAAGGCACGCGTAAAGCTGGGGGACAGCATCTCCGTTACAAGGATGTACTTAAGAGACACCTTACCGCCAGCAGTATATCTCCTGATGGATGGGAAGCCATGAGTCGTAAACGGGATGTTTGGCGGTCCACTGTACGCGTTAGAGTGAAGGAGTTTGAAGAGGCGCGTCTCGAAGCGCTGGATATGAAACGTCAAGAGCGTAAGGCGCGACCGAGGCCATCTTATGCATACACTTACAATGTCCGTGGTGAGCTCCACTGCCCGCGTTGTGACCGGATTTTCACCAACAAACTGGGTTTTGCGACTCATATCCGCGCCCACCGTCGTAGGAGTCCTACGAGCCCTACAACTTGAAGTCGCTGTCATCGGACCCGATGAAGAGGACATCATCATCATCAACATAGCTATTTCATGCTTTCATTGCGTGTAGTCGAAAATAAGTTTTTGGAACAAAAATTATCAATGAAAAATTCAAACTGTAGGTTTTAAATATATACCAATAAATCACAATAGCCCAGTTCTAGGTAGTAACATCAATAATATGTTAAGAAACATGTTTGATCATAAAGAAAAATGTCTAAAACAATCAGCATTTTAAAAGAAATAAGATTTTTTGAATTTGTTTTAATTTTAGGTTTTTTGTACATAGCTGTTAGTAGTATTTAAGCTTGCCTGGCAAGCCGGTGAAAATCAAGTTCTATGGACGCTATGTATTTAGTACGTAATCACTGCTTGTCTTGGGGCAAAACTGAAGTAGAAATAAACAAGTTTCCGATAGTAAAAGTTGGTTTACTCGATACTTTTTAAATTGGTCTTGCTTCAAAGAGAATATTCCAGCTATTAGTGGTAGTATTAGCCCTGCTAGGAAGCGGCGCGGGTAGCCGGATATTGGCCACGAGCACATACCCGTTATTGCCATTCTTCATATTTTCAAGGAAATTATCATAGACTGCTTTGTTAAGCACGTTTTTAAATATTTAGTGAGTTAGAATATTTGAGGGTTTAAATTAAAATAAGTACCAACTTCCATCCGTGATTAAGACTATATAAGAAATATAAGTTCAGTATCAGTTGTAAAAAAACTTACTATCTCACAGTAATGGCTGACAAATCAGTTCACAGATTATAGCTTAGAAACACGTGAAGGAATGCGTGTGTAAATTTCGTAGTCGGACACGTTTCTAACTGAACACATGAATTCTTTCACAACTATATACTCGTTCTCTCGTATATAGTTGTGACACAACATTTTTCAACTATATACTCTCGAACTAGTCTCGTATGTAGATGTGAAAAAATGCGTATATATGTAAATTTCGTAGACTAGAATTTGTGAACAAATATTGTTAGCGATTACTGTGAAAAGTTGCTGTTAACGATATTTCGCATTGAAGTTTTAGAATTTACCCAAGATATGTATTTCTCGGACTTAACTTGCAATTCCGGAATTGGCTTGTATGGCCAGTATCGAATTTTCCGGAATTTCCCATACTGGCCATACTAACCAATTCCGGACTTAACCACTTAATATTGATTTCGCTCAGAGATAGGTCAACTAAATGAAATCTTCAGCCCAAACCTAGCTACCAGCAAACGTCCAAAACGGCCCAAATAACTAGAACCCTGACCAGTGACCACTAACCATCGCCGGTGCGGTTGCGGTCGGGCCGCTAAGTACAATGTTCACTCACTATCATTACACGATTACACGTTTCTTATTAATAGCCCATATAGTGACATTGCCGTTTTACAAATAACTGTAAATATTTTAATGAAAATTAATTATAGGTATTACAGCTCAATATAAATTCTGACAGAAGTGACATTCTCTATCCAAATAATCGCAGGCGAAATTCAATATTACAGATCTTTTTCATTAGATTAGGACAATAAGTAGATTTACGGCAAAGATATCAACCAAAATTTTAAGCATAAGGGGTCGTCCACAAATTACGTAACGCAAATTGGAGGTAGGGGGGGGGTCCGGCCAAGCGTTACGGTCCTGTTACATTGGGGGAGGGGGGGTGTCAAGGTTTGCGTTACGTCACGCACGATTTTATAATTGTATACCTACATTAAAAAAAATGTTTTTCACATCCCTAATTTGCGACTACTGAGAAAATACTGGCAATAGAATGTATTAAGAAATGGAACCGAAACCCGTTCATAGATGATTAAACTTCTTGATACCTTGAAACCACACTTTAATGTTATAATAAAAAATGCAGATTCTTGATTAAAAAGTATGTATACTACCACCTATCTTTCTTTTCTGAATATTAACCCTAAAGATTTTTACAAAGCACTTGTTACGTAACGGTATTGAGGGGGGGGGGGGGGGGAGGGTCCCCAGCTAAGCGTGACGCACCTGTTACATGAGGGGAGGGGGGGGTAAAAAAATTAAGAATTTTGCGTTACGTAATTTGTGGACAACCCCTAATGCCATGAAGACATTGTTTACATCATATTGATGGGTCATCTTTACTTAACTTTTTAACGTAAGTTTTGTTTATCATTTCTTTACTTGTATGGCAGGGTTTACATCGATGCAGTTTATCTAAAATAAAATAAATAAATAAATCTATATATTAAGTTTGAGTTTCTTTATCATTAAGAAAGTAGAACATCATATTCGCGTGTTATCGACGTTACACGAAGTCTATTTCTAAACCCGAATTGCATTCTGACTGCATACGGACTGTATCTTATCTTATGTTTATATATTTGCTTTATAAATAGTGCACCAGCTGAATATATCTGTGGTAAGCAGATCGCTACAAACGGCTACGAGTGTAGCAATACACCTCCGAATCACTCATGAAGGCGCACTCTTTTGTGTCAATGGGAATATTGTCGGGAGCTTCTCGAACAGGCGCCGTCAGCAATACAGCGCCCTGTGGGAGACAACGCTGCAAATTGAAAACTGAACGAGTTACCGAAGCCGGGTGCGACTCCAGTTATAGCGGCCAGAGTGGATAGATGTAAGTGACACGGTTTAAGAAAGATACGCATTTTTGGAAAACCGACAACAGATGGCGTTACTATTGTCACTCTTTTGTGGCAATGCGAATATTGTTGGGAGCTCGTCTAAAAGGTCCCGTCAGCGATGCAGCCGAGTGCCCTGTGAGAGACAACGCTGCAAATTGAAAACTGAACGAGTCACCAAAACCCACCTGTCACAGTGGACAGGTAAATGGAACAATGTATGGAGGATAATGACGCTGTTCAAAAATATAAGGATATCTGGAAAACTATAAAAAATGGTTTTAATATCGTAGTCAGTCACTGTCTTTACATTCATTGCATTAATTAAAAGCCCGTAAAATCGTCTCATGCAAGTTTGTTTGTCTCCGAGTTTTTGTCGTCACAAATCATGTTCACGGCATCAAGTACAGCACCTCTGTCGCAACGGTGACACGCGAGTCTTTGTCGCCAGACAAACATTGCTTATTTCGTTCTTTACACCATGTAAGCAAAAGTTATGTTACTAAGTCGCACGACAAACGAAGTCGCCCCAAAGTATTCTAACCCCGCGGGTTCATTTATTTTCCTGAGAAGCATAAATTCTGTTTGAAGTATAACAATGAATAAATAAATAAATAATAAATCATATTGTGTCGTTCGGAATACATAGATCGCTTTTTAGCGATAAGATCGCCTATTGTTTGCCTCTATTGTAATGTTCAGTGTCATCTGTATTTGTATTTCAGTTCTTTCTTCTTGAGGTGTGCAATAAAGAGTATTCTATTCTATTATATTCTATAAATATGTCTCAAAATTTAAGTTTAATCTACTACTAGTAATAAGAATCTACTAAACGCTATATAAGCTGTATCAATAATACAATAAGTCATAATGTCTAACCTATTTTATACATGACATGTATACTTCATCCGCTATAATAGTGACTCAACCCTATGCGATACCTATGGGGGGGAAATTGCACCTCTTCCATCGCAGTGTCCTGATGCTGCATACAGGAACAGCGGATACAAGAAACACCGCCTCCGCGAACTATATCCGATTGTCAGCTGACATCGATAATTCAGTGTTAGGGTTGTGTTTTGATCTTCAGATGTTTGTAGGTACCTAGCCATACCTATGTTAAAACTTTTATTTTTGGAGTGCATACTTAGTTCATAAGAAAAAGTCGAAAAACTTATTTCTAGTATCGGACAGCTTTTGATCTTTGCGAAAATTCAAGAAAAAAAGCCGGTCAAGTGCTAGTCGAACTCGCGCACCGAGGCTTCCGTATGAACTATGAAAGCATTGATTATTGATTATTGCTCTAACGAAAATATAAACTGTACTGAGCGAAAAACTTTACCGTTGGAATACTGTTTTACTTACTTTAAAGTTTTTTTTTAATTTAATTATAAATATTTGGTTTCACTCTTCCCAATACTTGTAGTATAAAGCGGTCCTCCTCCTTGCATCAGTAGCGGGTAACACCATGCGGCACTAGTTTAATATAATTTCAACAACATAATGAGAATCAAGTTATCATTTATTCGCCTTAATAGATTAGATTAGATTTATTTATTTCATAATATAATATGTCAGTATAAATAACGCTAAGACAATTTACATGCATTTATACTATGAACGTCATAAAAATAAAATATTAGTTATAATAATAGTAAAAACACAACAATTGATTGCAATAGAGTTTAAAAAGCCACGGTTCATACCACCAGCATAGCTACGTATACTTATTTAAACAATGTTGAACTTTGAACTTTAAAAATAGAAGGCAAACAGAGAATTCCTGGCTCGCTTGACACAAGCTGCACAAATTAAAGGCAAGCGACACAGCTCACTAAAAACCTTTGCCAAATTTGCTTTATCGACCTCCTGGTTCGAAATTTTGCTGTACAACGGTGTTTGGATTTTAAGTCGAAACCTTTGATGAATCAAATTTTTGGACCGGCACTATTTGGTCCTGTAACTACTACTGACTGTAAAAATAGGCGTGCGGACAACTTTTTTTTTCAATCGATTCTATTTTTTTATTGGGATTAAATGTCTATATGGGACTAGGTACATACACTTAGACTGCTTCAAAGTCAGAAATGACCCTCAATGTTCAACATTCCTACAGAGGACTAAAACGCTCTGAAAAAGGGCGTTTAAGTTCATGGATGGCATACAATTGTTTTGTTAAATTAGGAGGATTTTAAAAACAATTTCAAAATTTCTTTTGGATTAAAGAAAACAAAACATAATATTTTGGTACCTTTGAAGTCACATATTTCAAAAAACAGTTTTGTTTTTA
The DNA here is from genome assembly GCA_947623375.1 of Apotomis capreana. Lineage (NCBI taxonomy): Eukaryota > Metazoa > Arthropoda > Insecta > Lepidoptera > Tortricidae > Apotomis > Apotomis capreana. Next base: position 7,431,033 of record OX392500.1, read on the forward strand.
TTTTTTTTCTTTGTTTCATGACATATTGAGCTAATTTTATTCATATAACTACACTATGTTGTATAATTCAACATCAGTCGCATCCCCTATTGTATTGTTGTTGTTGTTGTCCTAAGGCACCCCGGAGGTGCAAAGGGCCTTCATCAGCTCGCGCCACGCCTTTCTATCCTCAGCAACTTTTTTGGTCTCGCTCCAGCTCATTCCAACGGCTCGCAGCTCGCTCTCCACGGTGATCCGCCATGAGTGTACAGGACGTCCGCGTCTGCGCCTTCCGTCCGGCGGCTTCCACTCGAAAGCAATACTTGCGTTGTTCGCTCCTCCACGTCGAAAAGTGTGGCCTATCCATCTCCATTTTCGCGTCGCGATGTCCACACTTATGGGAGACTGGTGGCATATCCTCCACAGGTCGTCGTTACGCATCGTCCTCGGCCAGAATACGCGGAGAATAGACCTCAGGGACTTGTTAACGAAGACTTGCAGCTTGTTCGTCAGGCCTTTAGTCACCCTCCACGTCTCACAGCCAAACAACAATACTGACTTGACGATCGACTCGAAAAGGGAGACTTTAACACGACGAGTGAGGACGTTGGACTCCCAAACAGGCTTTAGTTGGGCATACGCAGCCCTGGCTTTCTTTATTCTGCTGTCGACGTCATCGTCTGAACCTCCTTGGCATGTTAATACGCTGCCTAGGTACACAAACTTGGGAACAGAGTCTAGGCTTTCTCCTCTCAACGCCAGTGTACTTGTTGTGCTGGACTTAATACGCATGTCAACCGTTTTGCGTCAGTTGATACGCAGGCCCATAGCTTCAGCTTCATCTTGAAGGCTCTCAAGCTTAGCTTCCTATTGTATTAATGTATGATAAATCGGTTTAAACTCGTAAAAATTGTCAGGAGCGGTATGAGTTCGAAACATATCGGATGTTTCGAACTCATATAGAGCTCTAGGTACATCAGGGGCAGCTGTCGGGCCGTTCCTGTCAATTATACGTGAGTTTAAACCGTTTTTACAAAAGATTGAACTACAAATCTACCTGGGGGATCCAAAAACGTGTTTTGGTTATAGAAAAACCGGCATAAAACCCTGTTTAACAATGACAAAAACCGGGTTTAGATCCCCTACATCTAACGTAAATAAATTTGTCTCTGGACATTCATTTGGTTTTGTCTGCGTCGCACCCAACAGACACGTATTTATATTTTCCCTATACCTGAAAATATTTCTATTTTTCTCAACAAAGGTTTGAGTATAATCTTATGAAGTGCTAAATAACAGTGTAATAAAAGATGATGTTAGCACGTTACGAGGTTGCGTTTCACATTATGTTTATTATATTTTCTGATAAGAAAGTAAAATACATACATACATGAGTATACCTACCAACGTATATTAAAGTGAATCTACATTATACATGAACAGGTAAAAATATCACACCAAATTTAAAAAATGTGTAAATATAGGGTTGAAACTTGAAACTTGATATTAATCATCACGTTATAAACAACATGATGTAAACTCCGAACGTGATTGACGACGCGGTATTGCAGCTGCTTACTGAGCCGACGGTCCTGGGTTTGAATCCTGGCAAGGGCAAATATTTGTGTTAATTACTCGAACGATCGTTCCTGATTCCTGATTGTTTCTATTTATTTAAGTATGGATTTACCTAGATAAAGTATGCATACCACCATACTAGGACCTACCCATAACACAAGCCTACTACTAGAGTTTACTTTGCGACTAGATCCATTATTGTGTCGTTGTCTGATTCTTCCAACAAATTCAAATTCAATTCAAAATATTTTATTTCGGATAAAGATCCATATCAGGTTAGTAACATAAAAACTTATAAATTATATGTTAGTAAAACTTAATACTAGTTTAGCTACATACATAATATAAGTATGATGCACAACTGGTATGACACAGATCACGGCTATTTAATATATCTTACAAATGTCCGGATCTGTGCCACCCAGTGACACAGAATGGGACAATTGTACCTATCTGCTATCACCTTCAGAATGCTGTTTTGACTCTTTCTGACACGGTCCATCAACGACGCAATTTTTTTCCTCATGATCGCGTGGAACCCGTCCGTGTGGGCGTCCGCGAACATTCCTGAGGCACTGCACCACCTAGGTAGCCTCAACAGCATTCTGAAGGCGTTATTGTATTGGATGCGAAGGGCGTTATAAGCTCGTTTTGTATATCGAAACCACAGGCCTCTTGAGTAAAATGATTGGCAATATGCTTTGAATAGCGTCACTTTTACTTCGACTGAACATCTCGCGAACCTGCGGGCCAACATATTACTCCTCACTGATAACGCCCTCCGCTCCCTCTCCAAATCACGGTCATCACATAAGTCACTAGAGACTATGTGGCCCAAGTATTTAAAAGTGTCCACTACCCTTAGCACTTCTCCACCAAGAGTTACTGGCGGAATAAAGTAAGGCTTAATTCTTCCCGCCTTAAAAACCATCACTTCACTCTTGCTGGAGTTGTACATGAGCCCATGACTAGTGGCATATTCTTCACATCTGGCCACCAACTGCCTAAGTGCCCCAATAGACGGACTCAGCAGCACCATGTCATCTGCATAGATTATATTATTGACACATGTATTTTCGATATGGCATCCCGCATACATGCTACTGAGTCCGGCTATCAGGTCATTAATATACCAGTTGAATAGCCTCGGAGACGTTCCAACGTGACAGCTTATTTTTTCATAACATAACATGACACAGGTATATTCCCACAAAAGGTGTCGTTCACTTCTTGTCATATTAGAAACCTCTATTACATCTTCCACTTTACCCGCTGTCCGCCCAATATTGTTTTAGGACCGCTCTGTTTACAAAGGATACCCAGAAATACATTCAAAACCTAGTGTTGATCGATCTCTTTCGCTACTCGTGGATCAAGACATAACAAAGACGAGTTGGGACCTGTGTCAACGTCTACTATCAGGACGTAAATCAATTTACACTAGATTTGAGCGCACCGAACAATACGTGCAACCGCCTTTGTCTCGCGATCATGTCGTATTGAGTAATACTTCACGCTCCGTGTACCGCGTCCATTGTGCTCCCGATTATTGGAGAAATTTTATTTCAAATATTAAATCCCGAAACAATTTTATTTCGCAGTCCTTATTTAGCCGACGTGTGGGCGGAATCCGCTAAATAAAAGAGAAATCCAAACTCCCTGAACTGGTATCGAATTCAATAATGAATCCAAATAAATATATCCTAAAATCTGAGCTCGCGTATTAATTTAATAGCTAAAATGATTTTCCAATGGACGGAAATTTGAAATCAAAAATCAAATCAAATTAACGTTGACCCACAATAAAACAAAGCCAATATAATGGACGGGAAGTGACATTTGAATTTAATTAACTTCACAATTTACGTCTGAATGTAATAATTCGTTTATTTAATCCTCTTGCTTAATGGAACATAATAAATTTCTTAGATCTTATCTTTGGTTTATTTAATTATATTTTCATACGACTTCAGAAACGAGGAGATTTTTCGCCTTCGGTAATATAGGCATGGTGAAAGAGGTAAGTATAGAGGAAGTGAATATGGCAGTGCAGAGTATGAAAAATGGAAAAGCAGTTGGGCCAGATGGTATACCAGCGGAAGTATGGAAGTTTTTGAGAGCGGATGGATGGAAGTGGCTGACTTTGTTCTTTAATAAGTTGTTGCAAGAAGAGGTAATCCCTGAGGAATGGTGCAACAGTTCACTGGTGCCCATCTTCAAGAAAAAAGGTGACGTACAGGATTGCAACAACTATCAGGGAATAAAGCTCATGTCATGGTTCATCATATGGGAGAAAGTGATAGCGAAACGAATGAGAGAAGAAAGTGAGGCAACACAGAACCAATTTGGGTTTATGCCGGGCCGGGGAACTATGGACGCCATATTTGCACTCCACCAACTTTGCGAAAAATACCGACTTGGACAAAAGGACTTGCATATGGTGTTCATAGATCTGGAAAAAGCATACGATATGGTCCCCCGTAAGGTTCTGTGGTGGGCTATGAAAGGGAAAGGTGTGCCAGAGAAGTATGTTCGAATTGTTCAGGCGACGTATGATAGAGCTAGTACTCACGTGCGGTCCGAAGCTGGAATAACTGGCAATTTCAACGTGGCTGTAGGTTTGCACCAGGGGTCAGCTTTATGCTCGTATTTGTTCCTCCTAGTTATGGATGCTCTAACATCAGGAGGAATCACCCTGGTGCATGCTGTTTTCCGACGACGTTGTTCTTGTCGGGGATAATGCTCTTGAGGTCCAGAGCAGACTGGGAAAATGGCAAGAAAGACTGGAGAACGTAGAATTAAAAATCAGTAGAACCAAAACTGAGCACTTGTTCAGCGGCTTATCCAGTTTTTCCCATATTGCCTTGGATGGTGTATACCAGTCTGCTCCCACTTCCGGTACCTCGGGTCATTAATCCAACATGACGGTAATATAGACCGTGACGTGAAAAATAGAACGAATGCGGGATGGATGCAATGGCGACAGGACTCTGGAACAGCTTGTGATCCACGAATACGAATGCCCCTTAAACTTAAGGGGAAAATCTATAAAATGATCATAAGACCTGTCGTAATGTATGGATCAGAGTGTTGGGCAACGAAAGTGACGGATGAAAGAAGAATGCACGCAGCCGAGATAAGAATGTTGAGATGGATGTGTTAAGTGACGAGGAAAGATCAGATTAGAAATGAGTACATAAGAGGAAGTTTGAAAGTAGCACCTGTGACGGACAAAATGAGGAGCAGTAGGTTAGCGTGGTACGGGCATGTAATGAGGAGGGATGAACGTCATATTGGTAAAACAATGTTAGGGATGAATGTCGAAGGACGAAGAGCGATAGGTAGGCCAAGAAAGCGATGGATGGATTTTGTGAGAGAGAACATGAGAAAGAAAGGAGTAAGCGCTGAAATGACGAATAATAGAGGTGAATGGAAGAAGAAAACATGTTGTGCCGACCCTACATAAGTGGGATAAGGGCAGGGAGATGATGATGATGATATTGATACAAAAGATATCAAAGCTCAAAGAAAAATTAAAATGAGTTACCTGGAGGACGGGGACTTATTAGGTCAAATATTACCTACATTAAATGAATGATATGTCTAACACAAAATATTATTTGGCAAATCGAGCAATTTCACAAGTCTGAGTAAATGTAAACTAGACAAATAAAATTTTATTCAGTTACTGACCTTTGATTCAGCTTTGACTCGGATATGTGTAATCTGAAACAAATAAAAAGTTATTAATATTAGCCGTATAACACGATACAATCACTTGTGTTGAATCAATTTAATCGAGTGAATCTTTGTATTTTTGTCTATCAGCTAACGGACGTTTTAACAGATCTGTAACATAATCATAATTCCATAAAGTAAGTATTCAAGTACCATATATTGAAATAAGTACACTTATAAATGATAGATTAAAGAATAACCACGTAAAGCACGGTAGGTATGACTTATGACTACAACACAAATTGCAAGTTACATTACCAACATATTACCAAAACTGTTAATTACCAGCGCAAATACAACTACCCTCATAATGAGGTACGAACAATATGAACATGCAACACGCAAGCTCAGCTGTTTATGATGCAACTTACAAATAGTGCGGTTAATAGTTATAGTTCACGAACATTCGCCTGAGACCTAAACAACTTCTGCGATCAAGTCTTGAACTCAGATCGCTCAATCTTGACAAGTTTAACACAACTATTTAGCAACATATAACTTTATACAGAAGTTGGAAACTTATGATAAGTTTTTGAAAATTGAGAGAAGCTTAGTAAATACTTATCAAACTGTTAATGATTTCTGAGGCATAAGGGATTTAAAATTAAAAGAAAGTGATTTGAACCAATTATTTACTATACCTAAGTAGTTTTTGTATGTATTAATTATTTGGTTTCTTGGAAACGGCTAGCGATTTCAATTAAATGTGTAACAATGCCCACCCAGGATTATTAGATTCCAGGTTTTGTACCTATCTTTAAACCGGGTGTTTAAATTAAGCCCAAGGTTGTATGAGAACGTCATTAAATAAAAACAATAAAAATATAAATAGGTACTGGATAAATTCAAACAAATAAATAGCAGGGTCGCATTTATCACGTAATGGATAAATGACAATGCACTCGTCACTTTCTGTCAAGTATAAGAGTGTAAGAGAGAAGGATGTAACATTATCAGCGATTATTTATATCGCGTGAGAAAGACAACCACCATATACCTGGAAATGCAATTCTGACAGATATGTATATGAATTCGCACGTTTGCAGTTTATTTTCGAAACACGAAACAATACAAACATTTACTTGGTAATACGATGAATTTAAATTTTAAACTTGCGTTTTAACTTTTTGTACGCTCCATAAAAGTTGAGCTCGTAACAGTCGAGCTTAATTTTATTTTTACGGGCGTAATTAGTGGACGGCGTGCATGCTATTTTATTGTCCGGTCGTGGTCAAATTTATTATTTGGATGGTTTCTATCAAGTATATATTGATTTAAACACATGTCTTTCATACATGTGGTCATTATGAGAGTCGCGTCGAGGTACTTAAATAGACACCTTCTTGAACGCGATTAAGTCCCGTTTTGTTATAATTATCTTGAATTATACTCTAAAAATATGAAAATAAAATGAAGTAAGGTACTTAACGAAAAAGTATGAACCAATGAAATACGATACGAGGCCACTGCTGCCGCGCTGTGGTAGAAAGTCGTATTAAACTATGAAATCCATTTAGAGATACGGCCTTTTACCACATCGAGGGAAAATCTTATACAAATCTACCTCATCCCATTCTAAACTCTAATAGACTTGTTTATTAGACACAGATATACAGACGCTAAATAAGTAGCAGGGGAAGTGTAAAGTACAATAGTGAGCGGATTCGTTTTTTTCTACCGATTTTAAAAAGGAGGTTCTCAAATCGGTTGTATTTGTTACCGCAGAACTCCGTTATTCAAAATTGGTCTCATACTATTTTGGGGAAGATCCGATGACAAGATCCATGAGGAATTGAGGGAATTCCTCAAATATTATAGATACACCATACAAATATAATTTCTTCCCTTTGAAGTCAGTTTTTTAGGGTTATTGACCCAAAGAGTAATAAATGTAAAAATTGGGCAAGTGCGAGCCCGACTCGCGCATGAAGGGTTCCGTACCTATACATATATATATTTAATCTATAACAAGTTTGTTGTATGGGAGCCCCCCTTAAATTCGTCCGTCCGTCTGTCACCAGGCATGTATCTCAAGAACGGTGATAGCTAGACAGTTGAAATTTTCACAGATGATGTCGATACCTCCTACGTATACTGATACAAGTGCAAAATCACGATTTTACAGGACGGCTGTTCAAAGGTATGAAGTGCCATAACTAACTCATACGTTGAAATAATGTAATGAAAATTTCAAATACTTTTAATGAATATATTTTCCTTAAATCTACATATTTACTATTTCAAAATTAATTGTACTTTTAGTAAAAAAGGTAGTTATACCAGTATACGTGAAATTTACTAGTTCTAAGTTGTTGGTATACTGATACAACTACCACTTGATCCAGTATACGTCGTAAACTATGATTAGATGAATATGGATAATTATATTATTATTATGCCTATTATGGACATGTATCATTTATTAGATATATAAACAAACTCATAGCTCGTGTTTGGATGGATCTGATTGGTAAGTTTCATCTGATTTGTCACTTGTACCAGTATACGCCTGAATCATTCCGTTATGTACCAGTATACTGTTAAGGTTATTTTGTATGTTATGTCCAATAAAGTAAGTTCTGAGGGTATTTAGGATATTTAAGCAAATTACGTTTGAAAGACAATAAATAAAGCAAATTTACACTAAAATTACGTTTATTTAAAAGGTAATAAAGGTAAAGGTAAATCTTGAAGTATTCATTTAATTAAGTCAAATAATTTGTCATTTAGTCATGTCAACAGTACCTAACAAGTAGCATTCCCAAACCAAATGCTGTGAATTATACAGTTTAAGTTTATATTGTAATAAAACATGCTTATATTACCGTGAGGAGATGACAAGGTTTTTGAAGGTCGAATACAGCAGTCGCATTTTTTTGTTAAGTTTGATTTTTTTTTCTATTTATTTCAAGTCTCTTTCCTCCATGTGCCAATTTGTTTGGATGTTTGTTTTTCAGTAGGTGTTTTCAAATTCACGTAAATGTGACTAGCGTCAATTTAATATTTTGACTGAAAATATCACGGTATTGTCGAACAGACTAAGCTTGCGCTTCGTATTTGGTAGAATTAAACGACTCCTTGTACAAATTATACATTTCAATCAAATTCAAACAGCTGCCAGCAAAAATTAACTTGAATATTTATTCCTGGTCATGGATGTTATCTCTACATGTACTTTATAAAGGGGAGGGGAGCTTTTTGGTTTTTGGGAGACTGCTCTATCGGATTTCCTTACCTCGGGGCTACTTTTTTGTTTTTTGTAACGTCGACGACTGAGGATTCGAGTCATTTGTCTGCTTTATAAAGTATTGTATATATATTATCGTCATCTTGTACCCATAGTACAAGCTTTACTTTGCTTGGGACACTGGGTCGATTTATGTAAGATGGTCCCTTAAAATGTATTAATTATTAAAAAAAAAAACGTTCAGTCACTAAAATTTAACGTAATTTTTGTCTTATATGTTTATTATTTAGTTTCTTGGCTTGTTTTTCCCGTATTTATTTAAACTCATGATTAGATTTTTACTTTCTTTGTTCGTTGATCCAAATATTTTTAAATTACACGTAAGTTACCGACATCTTTTTTGCTATTTTACTTTACAATTGCCTGTCGTGCCAACTAAGGAGCTGCCATCTCTAAATTCGCCGAATAAGGACAAAGACTTAAAAACCCGGACATTTGGCGTAACTTGGATTTCCCCCATTAATAAAAAAAAAAATGCTTTATTTTTTATTTACATTAAACCCCGGACGGCCCCCGGACGGCTTCAAACTAGGACAAATCCGGGGTAACCCGGTCGGATGGCAGCCCTAGTGTTGACTCTGGTTTACTGTAGGTAATGGCGACATATGGCTACTATTGTACTCCAAACAACCATCGGTACTGATTGGAGAAAACTGTATCATAACCAAAAGTAAGCCTAATTTGATACGTAGTAGGTAGAAAAGACGTAGGCCGCATCGACTGTCCGTCGCGCATAGTGGGACATCTTAATACGTCCGCAACGATTACGAGCAAGCATACTGAGATAACTGCCACTTGTACTTGATAGGTGTACTGCGTACAGTGGTACAAGTGACTTATCTCAGTATACGATGTTCTAAATTAAAAAACGGTGTTAGTTGTATCAGTATACGTCACTTTATTTCGAAAACTAGCAGTAATTTTGACATGAAAATTTTATAGCATGTAGATATAAGTATTTTGATCCTAAATATGCAAAAAAACGAAAATCGTAAAAATGTCAGTTGCATCAGTATACGTAGGAGGTATCGATGTATTTTTATTGCCGCTATAACAACAAATACTAAAAATAAAATAAAATAAATATTTAAGGGGGCTCCCATACAACAAACGGGTTGGTTGCGTTAACTTTGCACCTCATTTGTATGGGGCGCTATACATACCAGGTGCAAACTTAACTTAACCACTTAAGGATGAAAGTGTTTGTACGGAACCTTCGGTGCGCGAGTCCGACTCTTTTTTACTAATGTCTGTCCATCGGGTAGGAGATCGTCCTCTGCACCATTTTCCTTCGACCCGTCTCTACTACCAGCCGCTCCATTGATCCCTCTTTCCTCGAGACATGACTAAAAAACTTGAGTATTCGAGCAAACGAGTTATACCCGCGGTTTTTTTTAATGCAAGAAAACCGATTTCATTTCCTAATCTGCATGGTTGCTTAAACACGAAATTATGCACGCACGATCAAAGCCAAACGCGGCACTCGACACTTTCCTTTGCAAAGAATGGATCGTTTGCTATTTAGTCCATTGAATAAAAAGTTCTAGAGTGCGTGAGTTAGTAACGTAAGATGTTTCTTCGGAAACATGTCAAGAGTCCCTAGGTAATAAACATACTAAAACCCCGGGACACTAGGAGGAGCCCCGGAGTGGGGGGAGGGGGGGAAAAGGTCAATTTTTTCCTTTTTCGCTTAAATCTCAAAAACGGTACATGTTAGAGAAAAACTTTCAAGTTAAAGTTGAAAGGCCATAAAATTATCTACAAGTTGTACCTAAATAATGTTTTCCTATATCCTACCGTTTCTGAGTTACACGCAGTAAAAAATGATTTTGGCTCAAACAATTTCCCCATACTACATACCCATGTTTATCACATCAATCGATCAAAAAATATTTCTTTCTTCCAAAAAACTCAAATGTGCAACTTGTGACCGGTACTGATAGATTGCTCTTAATTAGGTCTATAATTGGTAAAGTAAACACATTCCTCCATGGAAGCCTTTAGGAGGAATCGATTGTCAAAATATTATATTAGGGTAGTTTGAGTTACTGAACTTGATCTTTTTATTTCTTCTTCCAAAAAAACTCAAAAGTGCAACTTGTGACCGGTACAGATAGATTGCTCATAATTAGGTCTATCATTGATAAAAATACCAGATTCCACCACGTAGGCGTTTACGGGGAATTGAATTTTATTAGGGTAGTTACGATACTTGAACTTTTTATTTTTTTTCTTCCAAAAAGCTCAAAAGTGCAACTTGTAACCGGTACTGATAGATTGCTCTTAATTAGGTCTATAATTGGTAAAAAAAACACATTCCTCCATGGAAGCCTTTAGGAGGAATTGATTGTCAAAATATTATATTAGGGTAGTTACGCAACTTGACCTTTTTATTTTTTTTCTTCCAAAAAGCTCAAAAGTGCAACTTGTGACCGGTACTGATAGTTTGCTCTTAATTAGGTCTATAATTGGTAAAAAAACACATTCCTCCATGGAAGCCTTTAGGAGGAATCGATTGTCAAAATATTATATAAGGGTAGTTTTCGAATTTTTCACCTTTCATGGGATGTAGCTTGAAAACGGCTGCGAATAGAAAAAAAATATTTAGGTACAACTTGTAGATAATTTTATGGCCTTTCAACTTTTCCTTGAAAGTTTTTCTCTAACATGTACCGTTTTTGAGATTTAAGCGAAAAATGAAAAAATGGACCCTTTCCCCCCCTCCCCCCACTCCGGGGCTCCTCCTAGTGTCCCGGGGTTTTAGTATGTTTATTACCTAGGGACTCTTGACATGTTTCCGAAGAAACATCTTACGTTACTAACTCACGCACTCTAGACCCCCCTTGGAGGGACTCATTCAATGGACTAATTGTCAAACGATTCTTACTGCATTTGCATGACGCTGAAATCAGGGCTGACACATACTTTATCTTCGGTATCAAGCTTCCAACCAGGAAAGGAAAATTGTAAAAGATTTCCTCAATTTATAACTCCCACATGCGACGCAAAGAGAATGTGATATAGGTATAAAAATAATATATAATTTTTTTACTTTTCTCTTCAAGTGAGATTTAGGGGCATTTTTACGAGAGATATGTATAATAGGGTGGGTCGATATTGTATGAAAAAAATTTTTTTTGTGTAAATCGTACCTGGGGGGGTCTAAAAAGTTGCTATTTTATTTACGCTCTTATATTTAGTTAAAATAATGTTGATTTGTTATATGATTTAGCCCTCTACAGCTGTTCAAAGTTTTAACATTTTTAAAAATTTGATGTCATCTTCGTGTATGATTATATATATTTTTTATATTACTAAATAATTAAAAACGCATGTATTATAATAAAACATAGTGTAATTATCATTAAATGACATTTTTTTTAACAATATAGATGCATAATATCGAAAATGTTATTGTTAAAAAACTTGCATTTTAACTACATTAGCAGTTGTATCGTGCCTTATTGGCAAAAGATGGCATTACAGATCTGGATTTCAGTTTGGTCCGAATAAGTCCATCCCGTGCATTTTTTGAAGCCAACGTGATCGATGCTTGCGTCACAAGTTTTATGCACCGTTTTACCGCCTGCGTGTGAGTCGTGTGACAGAAAAACTTCTATCATCTTGTGCAAATCCTCCTCAGACACATGGCTCATTATCGGCGGAGGTGCAACTTGACACTCAGCCAAGATTATCATGTCTATATAGGTAATCAGTTGCATTAAAATTGAGCTGAGGCAATTTAAACACTGATAGGACCAGTAGAACCACTGATTGTATGACGTTTTGCTTGTAAAAGAAATCTAAGAGCAAGTTCTCACAGATTTCCTCTCATCCGATACCATAGCCACCAGTATATTTTCAGGGTAAGCAAAAAAGCATTCCTTTGGATTACTGAATCAATAATAGATCTCACTTTATCATCGAAGGATCTAGTTAGGCGTATTAAATTAAATACGTGGTGGGCACCATACATACAGGAGACGACTTTTGCTTTTGACATACGGTTTTGCAACTTTTGCTCTCTTTCAATTTTTGAGCTATTTTTTTGTGTTTGAATTTGGTCTACACCTGCTATTATCATTTGTCTGTGAGATCTTTGATCTAATTAAAAATTTTGCTCGATGACTGGTACTTTATTTTGTTTAGCACAGGAACAATAATTGTCGAAGTCGAAATCAATGTCGAAAAGTTACGTTAAACAACCATTCTTGAAACAAGTTAATTTATTCCAATAGTTGTCGTTAATCTTATTTTTAGGGTACCGTATGGTCTTTAGGTATTCATCGTTATACTTTTTAACATCTCTTTAATTCTCTTGGGACTTACAGTAGGAATAGAAGTAGAAGCCCAGATATTCTCAATGTTGCAGCTCACACAAGCAAAAACATGGGTTATTGACGGTTGTTTACCGGAATTATGATCTTGCAAACGGTGTTTATGATAAGTATATACTTAATTGTGTCTGGTATCGTAGATAACAGTCTCACATTATGATCGAAAGGTGGTCCAAACAAAGGGCAAGTGTCTTCACTTCGTCTTTTGACGGTAGGTAGATTGTTTAACAGTTAACACTAATTTTATTGCACAGAACTTGAAGTTGGTTGACTTATAAAGCAGTTTACTAAATGTTAATTAAGATTTTCACTTGCTTTTATTTATTTTTATATAAAAACTATGAAGTAATTATGAAAACAACTACTTGAAGCTTTTATGAACAAATTGGCGGGTATCGTAAAAATTGAGTGGAGAGTTTTGAGGCAAAAAAGTTTACTTTTGTCAATGATTTAAAAAAAGATAATTGTACTGTAGGTTCCGATACTCGCAATTTTGGATTACACTTCGAAATTCTTAAAAAAAAGTATAAGAACACATTTTGGATACAAAAATAAAAACGTTGAAAAAAACTTAATTTGGAAATGTTCAAGTCACGGTAGAGGGCTAAAAGTTATACCGGATTTTTTTTTTAATATTTTTCTGATGCTAAACAGACCAAAACGCAACTTTATGGACGTACCCAGCATTCAAAATATTTTTTTTACAAAATCGACCCACCCTAAATTGTATAATGATCTCCATATATATATATATGTTATTTTTATTGTACCAAAATCCTCTGTATTGCTTGTAATGTGGTATCTATGAACATTTGATTTTACTTTGTTTTGACTAAATACAAATACAAAATGCTTTATTGCACACAAAAAGAAGTTTACAAATTAAACACAGAAACAATCATTTTAATAACGGTAGACAACCGGCGGTGTGGATATTAAAATGTATTTTTTTATTAATTATATATTTTTTTATCAAGTAGTCATTAGATGGGTACTATATATACTGAATTTCCTGATTGTTAACGATTAATATAGCAATCTGTTTAACTTACTATACAGGAAATAAACGCGCATTCACTTTTTGTCCTACTTTCCCAGATTATCGCTTGAAAAAGAGTTACACTTTACAAATTATATACTTCTATCTGAACTTTCGACGGAAATACTCATAAAACACTAAACAATCAGAATACTGGCAGTCAAATTACATCACATTCCCAATTTGTCCGAACCATCCATTAACTGTGATGACCCTATCACAATCAGCACCAAACAGACAAGGCATATTTGCAATCGTTTGCCTGCAAACACGCCAACATTCGTATATATTTCCAAATCTACGTGACAGAGGACAAACAAGCCAAAAAAGCACCTTATTCCTGAATAGTTTGAGTTTGGAATAAACGAAAAAGTGATAAAATCAGCAACAATCCCTCGATTCGGGCTTTTGGTAGCGATGGATAGCAGCAACGCAATTATTTCTTTGTTAACTGTCGCATCAAATTTGCAGTGGTGTTAATATCGGGCTCAAATTCGCTAACAATTAATGAGTAAACTAGCCTATAATCATTGCTAGTGGCATTACGTTACTGGGTAGATAAGTGCGGTATAGTTAGCTGTAATACGGCGTTCACAGAACCGAAATATCACATTATTTCAAAATATTTAATCGCCTTTCTCATAAAAAGAACATTGCCATTTTATGTAGTGAGCAGCAGCCACTAGTATTGCTCTTCAAGGAATGCCAAATCGACTTCGAGGAATTTATTCGATGCAATCAGCACGTACTAAAAACGGACGTCACACTGGTTAAAAACAGCATTAAAATTTCGCTCGATTGAGCTGCAGAACTGAGCTGTATCCGGATTATGCAGGCCCATATCTGGCCACGGCATGACGAACAAAAAAGAAGGCGGGGCATTACCTAATACCTACCTTTTCTCGAACGGTTTCGCCGCATTTTTAAGACGACGAGTATGGCCTGGCCTTTTCATATGAGAAAACCACAAACACAAGCCTTCTTGGGACTAATTTGGGACTAGATCGATTTGTGTGTGGTTTCTCATATTTATTATACTTTTAAAACCAAGGTGTAGGTTTATTAAAGTCAGGATTACGGACCTTGTTTTTTCCTGGGATCTGCTTTTTTAAAGTAAAAGCATATGGCCGCCAATTTTACATAAAAAAATTTTTGGTGGGCTTTACATTTTTAGTCTAGAAAAGTCTAAGGCGGTGACGATGGTAGTGCATAATGCCTGTTTTGTCGCGTTGACTAGGTACCATCTACATATACAAATGCATTTGAACACAATGAAATTATAAAATCCCAGAAATTGGGACACACTGAACAGTCAGATCCTTGTTTAGGCACGTGAACCACAGATGAGCTTTTCCACGTGCTTGAAACAATTCTCTAAATGAGGTAGCTATACGTCCATACATGCTTAGATTATACAAGGGAATATCCCACAATATTCAGGTGAACTCATTTGGCTTAAAGCGGTGTAGCGGAAACTGACCCAAATAACAACGGGCCTTTGATTTGACCCGATCGATGGAGGCCGTATAAAGAGTTCTTTACAAATAACTATAGTAGAGTAAGTATTATTATTACGATGACGCGGTTGGCGGAGTTTGTAGTGCACCTGCCTGATGAGCCTGCGGTCCTGGGTTCGAATCCCAGCAAGGGCCAATATTTGTGTGATGTTTTCGAATAATCCTTTGTAACCCATGTTTCCACGGCTTTCCAGACTAGACGGACAAACATCCAATTGTTCCACAGAAGCCACTAGCTGAAGCATCGAAGTTTTATGTCTTAGGGTGGTATCATCAATTGCACAATGTTTGCAACCATCGGTCTGCATCAAAGAAACGCCTAGAACTGCTCTGTCCATTACATTTAAATTACTCCAGAATCGAATGAAAGCCCTAATGAATGTAAAGGGCGAGTTGTGAGAAAAATCTGCAGCACCGTTTGATTTCGCAGAAGTAGTAGTCAGTCGATCCTCGAACGGTCGCGAGCCCACTTGGCCGTAAAAAGTCGACAGCCGGGACCACACCTACCACTTCGTGCTTCAAGGTTGCGACTTTCTTAAAATAAATAGATATTATTATATTAACTAATAACAAAAGGACGTTATAGTGAAAGTAAGTGAAGCCATTCAGCTGAATTGATATTATAATGTGTTGCGCGGAGCTTCTGTTAAGTTGGCCATACACGTTAGGGTATGCCTGCGCAGTTTTACCTGTACAATTGCACAACTGAGCGTAGCATTCGACTGTGCAGTTTTCTACGACTGTACAGGTTACCTGCGCAAATATGAAAATAACTACATATTTTTACCTTGCCTGTGGGTAATTGAACTGCGCAGGTAAAACTGAGCGTGTGTGGCGTTCGCCTGCGCAGGTCTTCAGTTGTCTGAAACAAAGTTGTTTCAAACATGTCTCGTAAACGAAATTTACACCACACTTTACGGCACTTTCGTTGCTTGCTTGCTTTGGCTTTCTTCCCCTTTAGAACTATAAACAATAACCCTAACAGTGCTGCCTCAGTATCAAGCACAGGCGACGACGGTGACATGGTTACAATTGAGAGTTTGTACAGGTGTACCGCTGCGTGTGTGTGCTCCACCCAGCTGGGGTTTACCTGTGCAGTTGAACTGTGCGGGTGGGGCTGCGCAGACATACCCTAGCGTGTATGGCCAACTTTACAGTTACACACAACGTTAAAAACAAGTACTGATTGACACGTTTCGTTTAGTTTTTTCGTATTATTATATCCCATTTTTATTTTTATGACGATCATAGTATAAATGCTTTTATATGATGAAATAAATAAATGTAATCTAATCTATATCTAGGACTTTAATCTTAAGTACATATGTATCTCACGGTACTTTTCTAGTTACAATAAATATTATGGGACAATCAAACACAAATCGACCTAGTCCCAAACTAAGCAAAGCTTGTACTATGGGTACTAGGTAGACGACGATATAGATATAACATCCATGACCCAAGGACAAAAATATTTGAGTTCATCACACAAATATTTGCCCCGGCCGGGATTCGAACCCGGGACCGCCGGCTCAGTAGGCAGGTGTCTGCAAACTGCGCCAACGTCGTCCGACAATAGCCCTACGTCGCAGAATGTCCCATGCGGTCGACATAGACCCGGTTATAGGCAGCTGTCACTCGGCTGGTCCCCGCGGTCCCGTTAACTCTTAACAGCCTTGATAAGCAACGGGGCAATGCCGCAGCCTTAGATACCACAGCCTTAGATATGCAAGCTCCATTCATATTCTAAGTGTGCCGCTGGGGTCGCTGACTGGCGAAAACTGGTTTGTTAACATAGATCATTAAAGAAAATAACGTTATATTAAGTTAGGTATCGAAATAAATAGGATGACTTAATAATGTGCGTGTTACAGTTCAAACAGTTTGCATATAAAAATACAGTCAAGAACAAATAAATTGTAATTCTCACACTGCTCTGTACATTCCCAACAAAACGTGTAAGTAGGCACCCGTTACGTTTACTCTGGAGTGTCACAATCACAACTTACCTAAATTTTAAAGGCAATATTTTATCTCTTTTCTTACTTTTGTTTATTACATAATTATATTAATTATGGTGTAATAATCAATGGAAATAAACATTTATTACTCAGTTACTACCATTTATTCAGTAGGTAACTTTATAGAGGCTAATATTTCCCTTAGGATTATATGCTTTAAACAAATGTGAATATTTTGAATGGTCAGACCCCTCAAAGTACCAAAAATGCATTCACTAAATAACGTGACCCAAGTCCCAACAAAATGCCGCGTCAGTCGCATTGTGCTTTAGTTTATTTCGGGGCATTCGTTTGCAAGACTTGTCCGAAATCAGAATGTGTTTTTGCTTGTTTTCTTCACTAGTGCAACGAACATTGCAATAGACAAGCCTGAGCTGATTGCGAGCTCTGAAAAGAAGCTTTATTTTATTCGAGTTTCATTTCGAGTATGCTACATTTTGCGCAATTCTTTTAAATGTAATCTACTGATGGGTGTGGCATATTGATTGTACAATGGCTTGGGACAGACATGCCCGTCTAGCACAACTATGGTTCGCGACTCGTGTCGCGCGACATAGGATCACCCGTCACTCTCTCACTGTACTGTACAGAAAGAGATAGGTATAAGAAAATACGGTATGGCACTCCGGCAAGTCAGCCTTTCTACGTCACTGATTAGTTGCCGCTTTATGGTAAAAAACAATAATAAGGAAAATATCGCCGCCAGTAGTACAAAAAAATATTGCATTACAATTGTCTTGTTCTTTGAATAAATGATATTTGTTGTAATAATTGATTTTAAACAATTACGATTTTATGAGATTCATACAGGTAACAAGGGAATCGGGGAGTATTATGATACACCACTGGCAATACATAAACAGATTAACAGAACCGTCCAACCATGGAATTAAAGCGTGAGTTTCTTATACAAGCGAAGTTGGCCGGAGTATGTTTCCGCAGCGAAATGCCCCTTTACACTATCATATTCGCCCAACCTGGGCTAACTTCGCAAGTAGTGTGGCGCCGCAAAGAGGTCTTTAGTGATCACACGCCGGAAGACGTAGCGTGCAGCTAACTGGGTATACGGACGATGACGTCAGTGGAATACGACAACGCAGCTGGCACAGTGGTAGCGTAACTGCCTTGCCTACTGAACTGGCGGTCCTGGGTTTAAGGACATATTTATGTGGGAACGGGGCAGGGAAAGCGCACAAGATGGTCTTAAACGTCTTTATTAACATATTTACAACTTTCTTATAAAACATCCGTCCTCAGCTAAATCATTTAATCTTCTGACACTCTCCGTCATACGTCAAATCTAACACGTTCCTTATTTCATTCAATTCGAACTAGCATTAATCGTCTATCAGCCAGCTCCTTATACTCTATCAGTAGGTACCAATCCCACATTTATGTGATAACTCGAATATTTATTCCTAGCTCATGGATGTTTTCCATGTATTTAAATATATATTTATCTACATTAGTATGTATATCGTGATTAAAAAAGCTGGACTCGCGGACCGAGAGTTTCGTAGCAGCTATAAAAGCACCGCATATTGCTCGAACGAAATTGTAAACTGTACCTACTGAGCGACAAACTTAACTTTACCTAGTCTTTAAATTTTACCTTATACTTGTATAAAACTTGCTAAATTTCATAGTTCTAGGTCAACGGAAAATACCAGATAAGTTTTGATTCCCTTGAAAGCTTCGAATTATAAGTTTTTTGCAACATAAGCGGCAGTATCTCCTTTTTACTTTAACTTAGAACTTTTTTTCACAGCTTCAACGAACTGTAGGCTTGAGTATATGGTTTTAATTTTAACTCGATACCTCCGTGCGTTACCGAGATAAAGGTTATTGATAGACGGACGGACGAACGGACGGACGACAAAGTGAAATCGCGGAAAACCAATGTATAAGATTGATAAGAAGAACGGTCGATCGACGAGGAGATCCTCATTGCGATTGACGTTTAATAATTATATTGTAATCTCATTTTATGCACTTCGTGAATAAAAAATTGGGCAAGTGCGAGTACGACTCGCGCATGAAGGGTTCCGTACCTATACATATATATAGGTAACACAAGTTTGTTGTATGGGAGCCCCCCTTAAATATTTATTTTATTTTATTTTTAGTTTTTGTTGTTATAGCGGCAATAGAAATACATCATCTGTGAAAGTTTCAACTGTCTAGCTATCACCGTTCTTGAGATACAGCCTGGTGACAGACGGACGGACGGACGGACAGCGAAGTCTCAGTAATAGGGTCCCGTTTTTACCCTTTGGGTACGGAACCCTAAAAACGTTTTTTGATTTTATTTTATCAAGTTATCTTGGTAGGTTAGTTAACAAACCGCGTAACCTCTTTAAATTAATGCCTTAAGTTATTAAATTGTGTCCTTTGTCACCATATAAAATTGGTAGCGTATTGCGTAGCTAATTTTGTTTTAGCTTCAAAACGTTAAACAACCCTGTGACACATGTTAAGTGGCAAATGACTTGTGAAATGGTACAAAACATACAAAACGACTGTTTAAAACAATGTCCTACTAAACTTGGCGGCCGACCGACACTCACTAACATAGATGAACAAAACTAGGGCGTTAGTACGTCTCTAGTCGCCTGCTAGGGTTGTCATCACATAATTGGATACTTGAAATTTAAATTTAAATTCATACAGCTCACGAAAAGCGACATCCATCGAGCACATCAGTACCTACTAAGGTTTCAAATATTAATATGGGAATTGGTATTTTTTATACAACTGTGGTAAATATGTCTTATTCATTACGTGTAATCAGAACTAAAAATCTCTTACAGGGTCGCAGTCCTGAGATCATTCAATATTGATGGCGCGCATTGTGAGTAGTTTGGAGTCTCGTAATAAGTAAGGAAAATGTATATTGCAGAATTAAATTGGCACTGCAAATACACACTACCTCACCGTATTAAAATATAAAAATAAAAAAATATTTTTACTGAAATTCCTGTACACACTGTATACATACGTGTATGCTTTACAGCCCAAATAATCAACATTAATTTGAACATAAAGTCATTTAAGCCCATTTTGACCACTTTCATAAAAATACCTATAACTCGGAAACTAAAATTCGAACAATACGAAGTTTACTAAACACTGTCACATAAAGACAATTTTTTTTTTTATAAGCAACCCATTATTAATTGGTACTAGTAAGGCTAGCAACCCTAGGTCGTTCAAATGGATGCGGCCGCAGCAATTACCGCTATGGGCTCGCCGGAAAGGCAAAACCGATTCACAGGCCCCGTGTTTACGTAACTGTACAGACGGCAATCACCACACTACTTCTACTACAAGACGTGTTTATAATTAGTTATATTTTGTGTGTAAATGTTATAGTCAGAGCCCGATATGTAGCCGTTTTGCTAAATGTCTTGTGTATCCAAAATTTGACGACTGCCTGTCGCCCAACCTCAAAATAAATTCCTATTACTGCCTTCGCCTGACGCATTTACAGGAAAATTTCTTCGACTCGCTCGCATTAAATAAGGTTAAGTCTTATTGAGTTTTGATGCTATGACGAGGTAAGGTCAGGCTGAGACGCGTTTTTGCTTTGGACTCTGACCAAGATTTTTGACAGACCTCAGTTTTGACTACGCAAGCACAGAAGCGCCGGAGCTTCGTAGTTTGACTACAACATTATACTGAAGCATGTTTAATACTTACATACCTACATCAAAATGAAGATAAAATGCTTAGAGGAATTTATTCCATCGTATAGGTAAAAGGGGCAGTAACAAAACTAACGAGCTATGCCAATAACATTGCCAGAAGAGTAGGCGTTAGGGTGGCGCAGGATTTCCGATCTTATTGAAAACCTTGAGACAGGCCTGTATTTAATATAAAAATATCAGTGAAGAAGTTACCCCGCCGCTGTACGGTTAAGTCATAAGTCATAACTCATTTATTCATTCACTCATTTAACAATATACATTGCGTTTGAATGTTTAATTAGGGTAAGACACAGGTTACAATTTTACAATTATTCGATTCCATACTGTAACAGTACAGTCATGTGTATATGGGTAGCAGTCACTGATGAATCCATACGAATTTGAATCATGTCGGGTGGTTCCTGACAATTTCACGTGAGTGTAAACCACTTAATACAATAATTAAATATGAAAATAATAAGATATACCTACTTAAATAATCCTAATAATCCTAATTCCTAATATTCCTAATAATATTATAAACGTGAAAGTTTGGATGTACGTTCCACTTATTCTCAAACTCTACTGGACGTATTATGATGAAACTTTCCAGTTATGTACCTTATATATCAGAATAGGACATAGGCTATCATTTATATCAAGTTTTATACCTTTTAGGGACGAAAAACGGGATTAAACTTTGTATGGAGAGCAAACATAGAGCAAATCATTGTATTAGATGCAACAACTCCATAAATGTCATCGATTTGACGTAACGTACGTACCTTCACGAAACGCATACCAAACTATTCTTTGTAAAAAAATCAATAAATTCTGATATACGAACAAGAATCCGCAAAATTCGATAAATCGCGTTATTTCAAGAATTAAATACATAAAATTTTACAATATTGAACAATGAAATTTTTCATTTGATGAACGTGACACATACACATCCATCTGGCAAGACATGTCAAACCAGTGATGAGTGTAGGTATAGATGGCGCTAGGTGTACAACATGCCAATTCGTTTTTTTGGTGTATTATTTGTTTAATTTGTTTTGAGCGTATTCAATAATTAGAACACGTTCACTACATTAAGGGTAACTATAATACAAAGAAAGAGATAGCTATGCTCAGAACATTCGAGAAGTGTGTAACAGAGATAGCACTACTAGAGAGAGATAGCTAATCTCGGAACATTCGTGAAGGGAGTGACAGAGAGTGCACCATTAGAGAGAGACATCTATAGCCTAGAATGTTCCCGACGCTCGAGCTGGACTTTACTGGAATATTCGCGCTTTATGTGGACAACGCGTCCGCGGAATATAAAAGCAACCAGCGGCCGGCGGGAGTTAGTTACATTTTAACTGCGATACAGTGCGAGTAAAAGGAGAATCAGAGAGAAAGACTCTTAAGTGATAGTGCGCTTTAAGTACAGTTCGTGTGAAAAGTGAGTGCGTAATTTGTGTAATAGTGTGTTTGAGTTAATTAGTGGATTTTAAGTACAGTTCGTGTGAATTGTAAGTGCGTAATTTTGGTAATAAAGTGTGTGTTTTCATTTGTGGATTAATTTGTGCTTTTCTATTAAATACGAACCCCACGCTCATAACAATAGTAAGATAATACACTCTTCGTTGATTGCCGATTGGCTTGGTCGTTCGGTCAGTCTTGAGTATTTAAATAGGATAAAGTTTGGTGACTGAAGTCCGATTATCTAATCTAAAAGACAAAAGTTTACCACCACTACGATGATCCGTGAAGTAATTAACATACACGGCGTTTCCACTCCTCACTTCGTTATTCCAATCATAATACCTGCTTTCATATGACATCTTTTGGTGCAGACAAAGTGGTCTCAATGCCTGGATTTTGCCCGACTTTCACAGTCCAAGGACAAATATATCACCTAATTGGTTCTTTGCTTCCTGCGGTCAATATGCAACCGCAATTCTTGCAAGTTTATTTATTGGGTGATGAAGAAGCAGAATTTAATAGGCGTACTGACTATGTACAAGATGTAGAAAGAACCATTAAAAAAAAATACAACGAGTTCTACACAATCACAATATTTTGGTCCATGAATTTAAAACGGCTAAAGACAGAATTTCCAACAATGACTACAAAGTCGTAATCTGTCCAGATCCAGATCGTGTACCACGTGGTCAACACGAGAGGCGGTTCAATGCTCCAACTAATGAAATAGCTGCGCTCGTTGTTAGTGGTGAACAAACTTCGTCTCGAGATATAGTTATACAAGCGCAGGATGGCACGCTCTCTAGAGTCCCGGACACGCATAGATATTATGACGCTCTTGAGTACCCAATTATATTTTGGAAAGGACAAGAGGGTTACAGTTTGAACATTCCTCAGACAAATCCTATAACCAAAATACCAATTCCAAACAAAAAAGTTTCATGTAAAGACTTTTATTCGTACTATTTAATGATCCGTCGCAACAATTTTAATTTATTGCTTCGATGTAGACTCCTTCTGCATCAGTTTTTGGTGGATATGTATGTAAAAATGGAAAGTGAGCGTTTGAGATTTATTTCTTTAAACCAAAAAAAAACTGCGAGCGGAAAACTATATTCATTTGCAAGACGCAATAAGGAACGATGTGGATGTATATCCAAATAGTTTGGGTCAGATGGTGATTCTCCCGTCATCATTTGTGAATAGCCCGAGGTACCTTCACGAATACACACAGGATGGGTTCACATACGTGCGTAATTACGGCAGGCCCGATTTGTTTATTACACTAACATGCAACCCCACCTGGCTGGAAATAACCAACGAGCTTATGCCTGGCCAAAAATCAACCGATAGACACGATTTAACAGCCAGTGTTTAGAATAAAAGTGCAAAAGTTAGTTGCTCTACTTACAAAAGGAAAGGTTTTTGGTGACATGAAATGTTTCATGTATTCAATAGAATGGCAAAAACGAGGTTTACCTCATTTACATTTACTCTTGTGGCTGAAGGAAAAATTGCGTCCTAACCAAATTGATGAAGTTATAAGTGCTGAGATACCAAACCCGGAAACTGACCGAAAACTTTATGACACGGTGACTAAAAACATGATTCATGGGCCCTGTGGTGCACTAAATCCTTCATCGCCGTGTATGAAGGAGGGCAAATGTACCAAGAAGTATCCTAAATCCCTTTTAAAAGATACTCAAACCAACGATAAAGGCTATCCCATGTATAGGCGTTGAGCCCCAGAAGATGGTGGCCGTACAACAACAATAAAAGGTCGAAGTGGAATTCAAGAAATCTTGGTGGATAATAGCTGGGTAGTCCCGTATTCTCCTTTTATTTGTAAATTGTTTAATTCCCATATAAATACAGAATTCTGTAATACCGTGCAGGCGATAAAATATATCTTAAAATATATAAATAAAGGGAGCGATCAGGCAATTTTTAACATCCGACAGCAAGGACATGAAAATATAGACCCGAGAGATGAGGTCCAAACTTTTAGAGCAGGTCGATATGTTAGTAGTAACGAAGCAGCGTGGCGGATCATGGGCTTAACTACCTGTACACGAGAGATACCCCACAGTCACTCATCTCGCAGTACATTTGCCTAATGGAGAGCGGGTGTACTTCAATGAAAATAATTTAAGCGAGAGATTAGCGGCACCACCTAAAACGACACTTACTGCATTTTTTATCCTGTGTCAAAATGACGACTTTGCGAAGACATACTTTACGTTGATGTCCCTCGCTACTATACCTGGCACGCTTCACAAAAAGAATGGCGACGTCGTTTACAAGGTAAAACTGTTGATGACTGGCCAGGAGTGAAGGAGTCGGACGCTCTTGGCCGAATGTATACTGTACACGTTATAGTAGAGTTGTTAGTCCGCTGTTTTCTAACATAATTGTGCGCATCGGGTTACAAGCATGAAATTTCTACCACAGATAGAGTGTTCCACGGTGATTATTTTCAGATGTGGAGGGAAGTCAGATTCATCCCCTATGAGGCGGGAGAGCGGAGTGAATACGGCCAAGTATCCCTCTTTTCTTTCTTTATTGCCGGTCAGTTAAGTCTACCAGGACGTGTTTGGTATCGTTTCCGTGTAAAACAAATATCAGAAATTCATTTTTTATGTTATTTTCGTATAGTTCTATATAAATATATGGGTGTAATGGCCGAAAAGGTAAAAATCACAACAAGTTTTTTTATTCAGTGAGGTAAATTAGTTCAATTTCGTGAACATTTTCAAATTATTATTATTATTTCAAAAAGTTCATTTAATCTGGTTTCTAAAAATATATTAATGTTGGGCACTTCTCATACAAACAGTAGCTGAAAATATATCTTTACGTCGGCGTAACCAACGTAAATCTCCGAACGCATCCTATTTCACTTCATTATATACATTAAATAATGATTATTAACATGCTTTTACATATAATATTTACTATATACGTCCTAGAAAAACAAATTAATGTAATTAAAACAATTTTTTTTTTGCAAATGTATCACGAGCACGCCGGCTAATCTCAACATCAACAATTTATTAAAGTTACTGTTTGTATGAAGAGTGTCCAATATTTATATATTTTTAGAAACAAGATTAAATTTGCTATTTTGCGATATTTTTTTAGTTGTATATATTCAGGAAATATAACTAATTTATCTCCTTGAATAAAAAAAACTTGTTGTGATTTTTACAATTTCGGAAATACAACCATATTTTTATATGGTACTATGAATAAATAACATGAAAAATGAATTCTTGATATCTGTTTTACACGAAAACGATACGACACAAGTCCTACTAGCGTTACCTGATCAGTAATATAAAAAGAAAAAGAGGACTCCTTTGTCCTATTCACCCCGCTTTCCCGCCGCACAGGGGACGAATCTGACTTCCTTCTACATCTGAAAATAATCACCGCAGAATACTCTATCTGCGGTAGAAATTTGGTGGTTGTATCCCGATGTACACAATTTCGCGACTTAGCAAAATGTACTAGAACACGCAGGCTAGGCTAAACATCAACATTTTTTTCAAGGTACTTTTTGTATCAG
Organism: Apotomis capreana; assembly: GCA_947623375.1. Classification (NCBI taxonomy): domain Eukaryota; kingdom Metazoa; phylum Arthropoda; class Insecta; order Lepidoptera; family Tortricidae; genus Apotomis; species Apotomis capreana. The sequence goes on from OX392500.1 coordinate 7,457,219, forward strand.
ATGTGCCCAATATGTATACATTTTTAAAAACAACATTAAATTTGCTGTTTAGTTATATTTTTTTAAATTGTAAATATTCAGAATAGATTACTAATTTATCGTTCTGAATAAAAAAAACTTGTTGTGATTTTTACCTTTTCGGCAATAAACCCAAATTTTTATATGAAACTATTCTTAAATAACATGAAAAATTAATAGCTGATTTACACGAAAACGATGTCGCACAAGCCCTAATAGCCTTAACTGATCAGTAATTAAAAAAAGAAAAAGCTCCTCTTCACCCCGCTCTCCCACCACACAGGGGACGAATCTGACTTCCCTCCACATCTGAAAATAATCACCGTGGAACGTTCTATGTGTGGTAGAAATTTCATGCTTGTAACCCGATGCGCACAATTTCGCGGCTTAGCAACTCTACGAGTACTATTAGCAACTTTGAGTGTTATTGTGTGCGATTACTGCTGAATGTAATTCGGGGACCCACTGACTACTTGAATTTAAAAACAGTTGACGGCCAAGTACTTGCAACTTTTCGACAGGTGTGTGAGAAGTTGGGATTGTTGGAAGATGATAACCACTGGGATGCCACAATAGAAGAGGCTGTGCTATGTCGCTCACCAGCACAAATAAGAGAGTTATTTGCCATAATGATATGCACATGTGGTCTATCAAATCCTCTAGAACTGTGGGAGAAGTACAAAACAGCGTTATCAGAGGATATATTGCATAGATTTGAAGGGATGGGCCAAGTCAAAAATGATCTCTGTTTCAATGAAGCATTAGTTCTTATAGAAAACAAAATAATTTCCATTTCCGGAAAAAAGTTGTCCAATTTCGGTATGCCCACGCCACAGCACAGAGAACAGCTCACAAATGATTTGATCCGCGAGGTAAGCTACAATACCACCGTATTAAATGCTCACATAAGTGATACTGAGCCACGTCTACTACCCGAGCAAAACGAGATTTACCACAAAATTTTACAACGAGGCGAGAGTGGTAAAGGCGGCCTTTTCTTTCTTGATGCCCCGGGCTGCACAGGTAAGACTTTTTTGTTCAATTTGCTTCTAGCTAAAATTCGTAGTAATCAAAACGTTGCATTAGCCGTAGCTTCCTCTGGGATTGCTGCAACGTTGTTAAATGGTGGGCGAACGGCACACTCAGTTTTTAAGTTACCTTTGAATTTGGCAAGCGAAGAAACTCCAACATGCAATATTAGTAAGAATAGCACTCGCGGCTCCCTGTTGATACAATGCAAACTGATTGTATGGGACGAATGTACAATGTCACATAAACGAGCTATTGAGGCACTTGATCGCTGTCTGCAAGACATGCACAGTAATCAATCGTTAATGGGTGGTGTGGTAGTATTACTGGCTGGTGATTTCAGACAAACTTTGCCAGTTATCGTGCGAGGCACTCCAGCCGACGAAATAAACGCATGCCTAAAATCATCCTATGTCTGGAATAAAGTTGAAAAGCTGCATCTGACCACAAACATGCGAGTTCAGCTATTTAAGCATGTAGAATCGGGTGCGTATGCTCAGAAACTGCTCGAGATAGGTGACGGTCGGTTAGAAACTGACGAAGAAGGTATGATTCTATTTACTATAAATAATTCACAAAGTATCGCCAATGCTTTTAATAAACAGTTTTGTAGCGTCAATGTTTCAGCTGATAATAGCCCCTCAAAGTCTTATAGTATTGGACCTAACAACAAAGCTACAATATTTCTGTATCCCACTGACCCATTAGTAGTCTTTAGAGTAATCAGAAGTCTAAAGAATTCAAGATCATGTGGTTATGATGAGCTTACCACATCGATCATAAAAGAAAACGCTAGTTCTCTAGTTCTACCACTTACACACCTCATTAACGTTTCAATGACACATGGAGTATTCCCAGATAGGCTAAAATTAACGATTGTAAAACCAATATTTAAAAAAGGGGATTTACAATGCTCCGAAAACTACAGGCCAATAGCTATATTACCCATATTATCAAAAATTTATGAAAAGATCATGTATGCCAGACTGCTGAATTTCTTGGAGAAATTTGACGTATTATCGAACAGTCAATTTGGTTTTCGAAAAGACAGATCAACCACTTTAGCCATTCTTGAGCTTGTCAAAGTGGTCACTTCATGTCGAGATAATAGAGTACCTGTTATGACTATTTTCATGGACATGTCTAAGGCGTTTGATCTGGTCTCGCATGACATACTCCTACGTAAGTTAAGTAACTACGGAATAAGAGGGAATTGTTATAATTGGCTAAAGTCTTACCTTAAAAATAGACAGCAATTCACGGAGGTTACACATTTTTGCAAGAAAACAAAGACTATTATTAAAATACGATCAGACACGGAGATTGTAAAGCAAGGCGTACCTCAGGGTAGCATATTAGGCCCACTTCTGTTCCTACTTTACATAAATGATCTGCCTGATGTAACTGATCACAAAGTTATTTTATTTGCGGATGATTGTTCTATAGTTGTAAAGGGAAACAATTTGAGCACCTTTGAATCAGAGGTAAATCATGTTTTTTGCGATGTCAATCGTTGGTTAGAAATCAACAAGTTAAAAGTTAATCTCAAAAAGACACAAATAATGCAGTTTTATGCTCCACAAAGTAACCCCGTTGAGATAAAACTTAAGTACAATGGTCGTGAAATAGAGGAGGTTGTTGCAACTCGATTCCTAGGTGTTATGGTTGATCGCCACTGCAACTGGGAATCACATACGGATTACATTGCAAAAAAACTCAACAGATTTGTATTTGTTCTGCGAAAATTAACGTATGTTGCTTCCAAAGAGACAGCCCTCTTAGCATATCATGGGCATGTTGAGTCGAACTTACGCTATGGAGTAATACTTTGGGGAAACTCGTCTTCCATGACAAAACTTTTTAAAATACAAAATAAATGTATTCGTACAATATATGGCCTTGGACAAAGAGACTCGTGCAAACCAATTTTTATAAAAAATAATCTGTTAACATTACCCTCACTTTATGTTCTCGAAGTCTGCATTTATGTAAAAAAAACTATGTCCATTTTCGAAATTAAACCCTCAAACCCGAGAAAGACATCAAAAAATCATGGTCTCAATCTGATCTTACCCACCCATAAGACTGCACACTACAGCAAAAGCATACTTTACATGTCTGTTAAAGTATTCAATCGCCTGCCTGAGGACATAAAAGCATTAGAAATGCCGGAGTTCAAAACTAAACTTTATAAATGGTGCATAGAAAAGGCTTATTATAACGTAAATTACCACTTTCTGGATAATGTAAGGAACCATTGATTGAAATGTAAATTGTAATCCTTTTAGTATAGTAAGTTTTTAATGTGCTTTTTAAGATTATATTATTTAGTATTATTAATTATCATTATTTTTAAATTTTATTGACATGGAAGAGAATGCTTTATTTATTGTTTATTGTATGCCAAATTTGGCTGATTGTGTTGGCATTATGTTATTCAATCTTTGTACCACCTATGTTTTATGTTGTACCCACAGTCTACAATAAAATGATTTGAATTTGAATTTACTAATGAATTTTGTCATATTGTGAAATCGGAAGATGAGCTTATAGCTCAAGTCTTTCCTGATTTAGAACAAAACATTGATGACGAAAATTGGGTGTGCGAAAGAACCATATTGGCACCAAAAAATGATATTGTTTTCCAAATTAACAAAAAAATCTTAAGCAAAATAACTTCTACGAAGACAAAAATTTATAAGTCGGTCGACAGTTCGACACTGCCATGTCTGCTGATGACACCACCACTTACCCCGTTGAATTTTTGAACTCCTTGGAGCTATCCGGGGTGCCATCCCACACGCTTGAACTGAAGGTAGGCGTACCAGTTTTGTTAATGCGCAACTTAGACGCACCCAAATTATGCAACGGCACAAGACTGAGAATCACCGAATTAGGGAAGTACATTGTGAGGGGCACGATTTTAACGGGAGAAGCCAAGGGACAAAGTGTACTTATACCACGTATTCCAATTATACCCAATAATTTACCATTCAGTTTTAAACGTCTACAGTTTCCATTAAAAGTTGCATTTTCTATGACTATTAATAAATCACAGGGACAAACGTTAAAAGTAGCTGGAATACATTTGGGCACGCCATGTTTTTCTCATGGCCAGTTGTATGTAGCTTGCTCACGTGTCTCCAAATCAAAAAATTTACATGTTTTTGCTGACCGAAATAAATCATTTAATATAGTTTATAGAACTATACTTCAATAAACTAAGTTAAGTTGTAAAAACCAAGTTCGTAAAAATAATAGTAAGTACCTAATAATAAGTCCCGATTTTATAATGTGATAAAATTGTTTGGTGAATAGAACCATACCTTCTTCGTCAGTTGACTATCGACCGTCACCATCTCCAGCCATTTCTGATTGCTGATTTCATAACTAATTGAATCGAATGGGACATAGCGGGATAACTCCAAAAATATTCAAAAAGTATGTTTTGCATTTAGTCCATCACTTTCACCCAACAGCCTACATATAGATTCCATACGATTATAAAATAGGTACCTAGAAGTCTAATAGTTTTTTTTTATTGTCAATATAAATTAACGAGTTCTACGCGTACCAAGTCGCGGGCAAAAGCTAGTATTATTATATTACTCTTGAACGTTACTAGAGATTATGTAAATTAATTTTAACGAATTTCTATAAAAAAAAGCATTCTGTTATTCTATTCAATTCTTACTCTCAATTAATGAGTTATTAAAATAAGACATCCATTACTAATCACTGTACAAACGAAACAGGAATCCTCATTAAACCGGCACTAGCGAGAAAAGGCGCGCGCGCACAAAAATGTAGATAATAACCAGTTACCGTGCCGCAGGCAATGAAATCTCGTCAGAGGAACCGCCACCGACTAAGGAATTTACAGATCTAGTGGATAAAGTTGTGTCATCGTATTTTAACAAACTATACAAATACTAAATTATAAAATTTTGCGAGACCTAATTATCACCAAGCGGCTCTCAACTATCTGCCAGGAAATATTCAAGTCTTCGAGCATATCATGCGATCTAAGCAGCACAATATCGAAAAAAATCTCATACGAAGTAATGCGTAGTTTATAACTGAATAAACATTTTTCAGTTTCAATTTTTTTTTTCTCTAGGCCAAGTCAGCCAAGACAGGCTAGATGTGCAGACACCATGAAAAGTTGTGGTGTCAGGCAGAGCGTAGCCCATTTGGACCTTGACCGCGCCAAGTGGAGAGGCTTTACATGACATGTTGGTCACGACCCTCAGCCATGAGGGAAGAAGAATTAGTGGAATCTAATTTTTTTAATGAATTAATTAAAGCACGCAAACTAAACACGAATTTTAATTGTAATTACAAAATAAATTACAAAACTACAACGGTAAAGCAAAGAGGTGTCGATGCGAGTCAATCTTTATCGAACAGCCTTCAGACTGCAACCGCCGATAGGTAGCTACTTCCAGAATAAAATACTACAAATGGTTTTCTCCCTTAGGTAGGTATACTATACCACGTAGCACATGTGCTGCATATAAGAGCTTATACAGCCCTTGCTCGGCTTATTACAGCTCTGTAAAGGCTGTAAAAGGGTTTATGAATCCTGTTTGCTACTTAGGATTGGATGTTTATACAGGATGATCAATCGAAATGGGGGTAGTAGGGGAAAAACGAAAACTATAAGGTAGAAAAATCTGTTTTTAAAAACCATGGCATCGATTTTAGATTTAATAGAAACTGCATTAATTTTTTTATAAATTGGGTTATGTATGAAATTATGTATGAGATTTATTAAAAATATAATGTTAGTTTGTATTAAATCTAAAATCAACGTTATTGTTCCTAAGAACAGAATTCCCTATCGGGAAAAAGTATAATTCACTTTAAAAACTTGGTTGGAATTCTCAATAAACTTGTCATACTATGAAAAAACATAATTTTAAAAGGAATAAGGCCTAGCAAGCCCGCCTTGTACCTATCTACGTAATCTCGGAATGCGCTACGCAGCCTGCCTCAGTACGTGTCTGCGAGAGTAGTACAAGTAAGGCCGCAGTCCAAAAAACCGGTCCCTGCACCAGACCTTGCGCGATGAGTCAAAGAAAGCCACTCCGCTGACCTGAAAAGCCTTACGATTTATATAATTCTTTTACCATTGTGTTTTTGCTACGATTCGCTAATTCAAAGCTAAACTTTTGTAAATGTTAGGTTTCACGCAAAATAGGCGCATTGTAAGACGTCGAGTTGCGGAAAACTAGTCCGCGATAACCTATAAAGTGTTGGTTGAGACTAATTTAAGCCATTTTATTAGGTTTCTAGTAAAACGATATTGTAATAAATCAAATTGTATATCGAATAAAAAATCCGGCCTGGCGAGCACATTTATTAAATATTTGCTGTTTGTATTTATTCAATGAATTATCGACAACATTGCGCTTACTTGTTTGTATCGTACGATTAATTATTTCGGCATCAGACTTGTTCACGAACTATTAACAACTGGTGGAATTTAAATTCGACAATAAAGTGCATTGTATTCACTAATTATGAAGTGGTTAGGTTACTCGGTCACTCGATAATCGTGCATGTTTAATGTAATTTTAAATGTTGTGTAATCCTGGATTGAACAATTTCGATATCGAGGCAAATTATTGTGATGAATAATTATTAATAATTAACTGCTTTTTAAAGTAGGTAACAACATGGTACATATTTAAAAATATTTTTTATAACAAAACGGGAGTTAATCGTGTCTAAAATAGTGTTTATTTAATTACCTCGACGTTTCGAACGTGAAGTGTTGTTACGCTCAAGGGCTCGAATGGACACGTCCCTTCAGGGGAGTGAGATTATTAATTACCTCGACGTTCTCCTTCCCCTGAACATACCCCCCACGTTCAGGAGAAGGGGCGATTTACACGATTTTCAAATATATTTTTTTTCAAGTTTCGCTTCATTTGTAAACATTTCAAATATTATTATAATAAAACGGGACTGAATCGCGTTCAAAAAGTGTTTATTCAATTACCTCGACGTTTCGTGGAATTAACAGTTCATCAACAATTGATGCCGGCCTTTTCAGTTCCTTCGAGACGTCGAAATAATTAAATAAAACACTTTTTGAACGCGACCAAGTCCCTAAATTGAATTCTGTCAATAAATATTCCATAATTCGAGCATGACCTACCCTCGTCATTTTGCTTTTACGCCGATTCTCCACCGTGCCACGGCTAATCTAAACATCGGCCATTGGAAACAAACGCCGACCCTCATCAGAGCCAAACGCCGTATGAAAGGAGCAATCATTCGTGCATTTTAATATTCAAAATAGACTGCTAAAGTCCCAAATATGGCGTCCCGCGGGGGCCTATACCGACACAATCTGCCTCTAACTGTATTACACGGCATTCGATATTTTTTCTCCCGGATTTATTGCTCTAGAGCGAGGATTTACAGCGTTGACCGAAATGCTTACCCACAGCATTTTGTTAGCTTTTTATAGGCAATTTGTTACCTTGTGTATCTTTTTGGGATTCGTGATTACCCCCACAAATTGAACTCTTGACATCGTTTTCTGGTTAAGTCGTATTGGACGCTGAGGTTTATGTGCTTGGTTGCTTAAAGTAGGGCAAGTCTCTGAGTAAGGGTAGGGATTTATGGTTCCGTACATAAGATATATGACACAAATAATACTGGACACTTTTTTTACTGGACAGTAACGTCTAAATGTACCTATATCTATATAAAAAATAACTAAAAAATTACGACAAGTGTACAAAAACCGATCGAATCCCACAGTAAGCTATAGTATAGGCTTGTATTATGGGTACTATTAGGCGACGATATGGATACTTAAACGTATGTAGATAAATACATTATTATTAAATATACCTACAGGAAACATCCATTACCTAGGAACAAAATATCCGAGTTCATAACATAAATAATTACCCTTGCTGGGATTCGAACTCAGGACCGTTGGCTCAGTAGACAGCTGCACTGCCACTGCGTCAACCACATCGTCTAAATATACATGAAATATAAAAAGATTTTTAACTGTAATGTTTAATATAACTCGGGATTTCGATTCTCGAATATCGTCGGCCTGAGGACTGAGGTCAACAGTGAAAATAATAATTCAACATGAAATGGTAAAAAAAGAAACTAACATTAAACTTGGAAGTCATTAACACTCTAATTTATTTTCAAATTAGGCAACCAATTTTCTTTAACATAAACAGTACGACATGCGACTTATAAAATATTCGTCTCAAGTCTCCCAGAGCTGACCTAAAAATGATGGATTGGGTCCAGATGAGCTAAACAAATAGAAGTTTTTTTTTTTTTTTTTTATCTATTAATTTGATATTTTTTTAGAAGTAATGTCGTATATTTTCAACAAATCAGACTCCCGTTTATTAAAGTCGGATTTTTAATTACAAATAATTACAAACTGAAGCCATTTTTACGGGCGCAATTTGATTAACTTTAATTTGGTTTCAACATATCACTTTTTATCAATAAAAGTTAATCTAATATCAGTAATTGAGAGTATTCTCATTCATTGTTTTATGAAATAATTTCTGAATAATCTAAATAAAGAAAATATAAATTACGACATCTAACCACTTTGGCTAATTAAAAAAACAACGAAAAAAGAAGAAGAAGAAGATTTACCTTTAAATGTCAACTTTTCAATATCACCCAATGCCGGCCGTTACCTATATTCATATTCATATTCATTTATTTATAATATTCTCAATATTACACGTCAATACATAAAAATCATTTATAACTTAATACGACTGATATTATATCGCTCAAATTGTAAATAACAATGGCATTAGGCCCCAGCCCGCAACTATGCTCACGTCTCTTGTCACGTGACATAGTATCACCCCTCACTCTCTTACAGTACTGTACAGAAAGAGATAGGTAGAAAGTGTCGCGTGTCACAGTTGTGCTAGAACTGCAGGGCTAAATAAACAAATTTGTTTTGACGACGTGGATGGCACAACTGCTTACTGAGCCCGCGGTCCTGGGTTCGAACCCCAACAAGAGTAAATATTTGAGTGATGAACTCGACTAATTATTTCAGGTTGATGGGTCTCCTATATATTTGAGGATGTATACTTAATTGTATATCTATGTATCTCACTTAAACCAAAACTCTTCATTTAGTGTTAATCAAGTGTAAGATACGAGGATTTGAGAGCAGCCAAAGATATTTGAACGAGCGAGCGAAATGTCGCCGTTTCCATACAACTCGTATACATAGTAGCTAGCAAGTACCGCCAATTTAACTCATGGTAAGGGTACAGCGTGCCAAAACATATTTCGTATGTCCGGCTCCTCGCGGCTATAGGCCGCATTTCTTTCTTTATTTATTCAGTTTCTTTCTACTTCAATTCTCGTGAAATTATATGAGCAGAGCCGGTTGAATGTGTAGTTATTTTTTTGTCGTGTCAGTTTTTTGAAACTTTTCAAAATGGCGGATGAAAACTTACAAATTCAAATTTCAGCCATTTGGAACCAAACTCGGGAGGTCTACAGCTCATAGAGCCACAAGTTTAGTGAGTCTTGAATATCAACAGACGATTTCATTGACATTAATACATAAGTGAACTTTACTGTTTACTGTGACAGTAGTCGCTAACGACTTGCGTAAAGGATTCGTATGAAGGAAGTTGTAAAAACTAACCGCTAACTATTTTCCATACAAATCATTTACGCTAACTAGCGAGTACGGTCACGTTGACTTATGGTAAGGGAATCGATTCCGGTTGTGGTTAGTCACACGTAGCTCGTGACTTATGCTTATTTACGTAAAATAACTACATAACTCGAAAATTCGGTAAGAACTCGTTTCACCAAATTGGGAAAATATACTAAATAACGTAAAAATGATGTAATTTAAAGAATGATTATTAAATCAAAATGAAAAAATATACATAAAATCATAATTTATACTTAGTTTTAATTATTTGGACTTTTTTGAAACTAATATTTATTTGGACTTAATGACTCCAATACATCTTCGTCACAAAGGTATTTTTATTATTGTTTAATGTTTTTTTTTTGTCCCCGACCCCGACCTTTTACAAGTACCTATTTACTTATTTAACTCCAACTTTTGATACCTATTAAGCCAGAGCCATTTCATACCGACAATAGATACCTAAGTATTTCATTTATCCTTATTTGTTTGGACTTTATTGCTATTTATGTACGTAAGTGAATAGTTGTATTTATATGCTCCATTTATTTCAATTTCTAACTAACAGTCATAAAAATTAACTCGACAACTAATAACAATAGGTACATACCTTCCTTCCTTGTCATCAAACTACATCATCATCATCAGCCGATATACGTCCACTGGTGGACAAAGGCCTCCCCCAAAGTTATCCACAAAGATCAGTCTTGTGCCGCCCTCAATCAATTTCTGCCCGCGATCCTAAACAAGTCGTTGGTCCACCTTGTTGGGCGGGGGGGCGTCTTCCGGTTCGCGGTCGCCACTCAAGAACCTTACTGCCCCGCCCAAACCCAATGAAACTGCAAAGGTAGGCAGAATGTTTTGTTGGTCACAAAATTTAGATTTTCTTACAAAAAATTACATTGCAGAATTGTATCGTTACCTAACCTAACCTAAGCTAAAGGGTTTTACTATCTACTCGTATACCTACATTTATACTTTAACAATTTTAAAATTATGACCAACAATACGTATAGGTACACTCTAATGTTAGCAATTTCTAAATTATGACAAGCAATATATGTCATGACTTTCAATGTGTATGCAAGTAGAAGTGCCCATCGTATGCATCGATATAAGGTATTAAATTGTAAGTAAATGCGACTAATAAGTAATAATTGAAGTGTTTCTTTAGCAAAGATTTAGTTCAGAAAAAGTAGACGAATAAATACGGTTCAATCAAAGATAGGCAAAAGTAAAGTTCTTCCTTTGTGCCGCAATCACTCACACGTAAATAAGCAAACTACCTCTATTGTGCTTTTGTTTTCGTTTCGTCAGTACGAAAACAAAGAACAGACAATAGTTATTTTCACACACGGACTATAATTTGGAACGTAGGTATTATCCGGTAATGTTGATTTGGAGATTGCCTCTCCAATATTTCCATATTTTTTACTAATATAATAACGGCAGAGGCGGTGTTTGACATTACTAATGTCATTATGTTTCTACTTTAGCAATGTTCTCTATTTAAAGTGTCCGTTTAAACGTGGTTAGTAATATTTACGTTGTTGCATTCCTGTATATTGATATGCGTGGAATTAAGAAAGGTTACATGTTGAGACTTATCTAATTTAATGCTGGAAAGGTAGAAAAATAGGTATATATGTCCTAATTAAATTAGATAACGTTACAACGTATGGCGCGAGGAAATCCAAAACACTTATTGTCTAATTAATTACGCAGAGTTTTTATTCCTATGTAGTCATACATTTTCCATAATTCTTGCAAATATCATCCTATTGATTAGGTTCGGTCAGGTTAGGTTTGTTTTATAACAATCTCGGATAGTTTACGGTTTGCAAAAAATAAAAGTGCGTGGAGTCCCTCCGCGCGGAAGAAGTGAAACTTCGTAATGTGGAAATGAAAATAGGAAGGGCTAGAAATTGATTTTTAGTGAACTCATATTCTTTCTTTAAGACAAACTTTCTATTCCCCCTCCCCAGGAGCGTTGAACGTTTAACGCAACAGTGCTTTCTTACCCCCTCCACGGTAGCGTTAAATGTTTAACGCAACCGTTAAACGTTTAACGCAACCTTGTTGGAAGTCGCATTAGAAGTTTCACTTCAAAAAAATACTTTTTATGAACAATTCGACGAAAAATAATTCTAGGAGTCTATACCCCGTAATATCTCTTTTAAGTAAAGCCGAATCACACACACTTTCAAAATTATTTGAGTACAGATTATTATTTGTAAGTCTTTAGAAGTAACTTTAACGCTATGATTCTTACCTAGATCTCCTTATTTGGTATAAACAGCTGCCAATCAGTTTCAATTTTGCACTTTAGTTGTATGTGATGCCATATTCATCAAGGAGGTACTCACATTCAGTGGGGTGTCTGGAAACAAAGAAATAGCATTATCATTATAAATTCAAAAGGCATGACGCAACAACAATGCATGCCTCTAGTCAAATTGAAAACGACGCTGACTTTCCTCAAGCAATTACCTTATCGTTAATGCAAATGATCGCAGCGCCCAAAATTTGGCAAATGGGATATTGAGGACTGAGGTTTCTTTATTTTATCAAAACAGGACGTAATCGCGTTCGAAAAGGTTCTTTGAGTCCCTTCAAGACCATGGCCGTAACATGATGTCCAAAACATCGAGGTAAATAAAAAATTATATTCAATTCATTAAAAACGTATATTCGTAAATTTTGCTTTTGATGCCCGTTTTATAGACGCAGCCCCATATCACGTAAATAGCTGATCAGACAACTAAATGACCGATTACTCGAACAAAAGAAAAAGATATCGACAGGAATAGAGCATCGAGCGTGACGCTGACAGATCGAGGGTCATCGGCAAGGGATGGGAATGGAAAAGAATTTGAAAATTTAGAAGTAATTTCTTCGTACAGATGTAACAGTCACTTAGGTACAAAACATGGTAATTGAGTTTGATTTTATGGAAGGGTACTTTTAATGACCAAATAAATATTTTCTATATCCTCAACGGAACCATATATTATAAGTGTGTTCTTTATTTTGACTATGCCGCAAAATGGTTATGGGATCATTGGATCGCAGCAAACAACGTCATAAATATCTGACTCTTATTGTCAGTGCGTTTAAGTGCGTGTTCGGGTACTGATGGGTACCTCGTTCACTTCGATGTCTGATGGCGATGACTGTACATGGAAAATAACTCATAATATATCTATCTCCAGATGGCCAATCTATCTCCTTTGCCCTACCCACCCATGTAAACAATGGTCTAACAAATAGAGTCTAGAATTGAACCCTACATGCAATGAAGGTAAAGTTACCAACTATAATACTTAGATTATAGACGCCAATGGTAATATCAAGCTCCAAGTGATATTTGAATCCTTATCCACTCCTAACCTATTTCTAAAAGATCTAAAACCTCATTTCAGCACAAGACTTACGTAAAGCAAATGACAGTACTCACGGGTCGAATCTGCGGCCGGCATGTTTGTGTTTGCTCGGCAAAGATTGGGCCCGCTTTGCCACGCTGTTTACACGGTCAACATCATTGTGCATAATCACCCTCCTGACTTTTCCTGTGTTTACTTCAGTACAAATCGTTTTTCTCCAGAGTGCTCTTTGAGATTCGGTTGTAAACGTCTCGAGGTTTCGACGATGTATATTAAGTAGGGGGGGGTGTTGGCTTAGTAAATTGTAAAACCTTCCTCGCCTGTTTCGGGGAGCTTCGCGATCTCTTACTATTGAAGTGATTAAAACTTCTGTCGGTTGATGAGTATTTATTCATGAGAACTTAATATTGAAACGTATTAGAAAAAGAGGGGCATAGTCATATTAGAAACTTTACGACACTTTCATAAGACTTAAGCAGAAAATGCCCCCTTATGGTATAATTATGATAGTCAAATGAAAACAACCAATAAGTAACAAATCCGCATTAAAACGCCCTAGACCTTTTAATAACAAATCGGCAGCCGCACAAAACTTGGTCCTTCCAGCCGGATAATGGTCCCATGAACATATTACGCTAGTTCCAATCAAAGAATGCTCATCGTCAACTCAAACACTCGTGACTGATATCTCTGTAGACATTTACGGATTGGGAAACCCGCTAAAACTTTTCCAATAACGCTGCGCAAACTCTGAGGCGAAATTCTTTGATAAGCGATTTGTAATCACTGCCGCAGAACTCGCGTACCCCGGGGAATTAAAATATTATCCGCGATTACAGCGGCTAATTTACAAAGAATCCGAGAACGCCTACGGCTCTAAAGAAGTCCGGGAATTATTCTCGCTTCCCACCCGGACTGGATAGCGAAATGTCCTTTTAAATTTATACCTTGTTATGACAGTGAAGTTTTAACTGTGATCGAGTATAAACTACCTTCGATTTCTGTGAAATTCTGCGGCAGAATCAAAGATACCTGGCTAAATATGTATAGGGTAAGCGGGTATTTAAAATACTGAAAGAAATATATACCTGCCTATAGTGCTCGGCCAATTAGAAGTCAATCCTGCTGAATCAAATTAAATAGATTTTTAGGTTAGGAAATGTGTGATGAAATCTAGGATTGACATTGATATTTCGGGTACTTATAATGGCTGAAGGGTGAAATAGAAACAGACGCGTAGATAGAAACAAAAAGATGTACGATTGTGCCTCGTATAAACATTTAAGATAGAGTATACGAGTATTATCAAAATGGTTGGCCAAAAATAAGTTCGTCTTCGGCCTGAATTTTGTGTGTGCTATAAATGAAATTAGAGAGAAAGGTAATGATGCGAGTGGGCCGAAATTCGTTCGTCAAAGGTTCTGAAGTTTGAAGGCGAACTTTACATTCGCCAATATTGAGCTCTGCGGTTTCCTTGTCTCTGTGTGCTCGGAAATTAATTTAGGACTTATTTATTAGTTTCTCGCCTTATTTCAAACAGGAATACAGCCACCCACGCCCGCCCTGTCAAACTTGGGTAGCAAGATTGTCAAGAATTTTAAACTGTTATATTTTGTTTTAAGAGGCCTTATTCCTTTTAAAATGCTGATTGTTTAGAAATTTTTCTCTATGATCAAACATGTTTCTTAACATATTATTGATGTTATTACCTAAAACAGGGCTATTGGGGTTTATTGGTATATATTTGAAACCCACAGTTTGAATTTATCATTGATAATTTTTGTTTCAAAAACTACCCGAAATTGACAAAATTCACGCGGAAAATTATTTTTTTCAACTTATTTTCGACTGCACGCAATGAAAGCGTGAAATAGCGATGTTACTACCTAGAACTCGAGGAAAAGTAATATTCACTTCATAAAGTTAGTTGAAATTATTAATATATTTGTCGCAATATGAAAAAAAAATTTTTTTAAGGAATAAGGCTTCTTAAAGTAACTGCAGAATGTTGGTGTATGATAATTTAAGGAGCGTCTTCATTGATATTTATTTTGTTTTGATTGTTAAAATGGAAAATCGTAAAAAAACAGTACCTAATGTTATTTTTAACCGATTTCAAACCTGTAAGCTTGTTTTTGCATGCTTAATTGTTCATTTGCCAATAAGGGGATGCGACTGATGTTGTGAGACAGCAGTCAAAGTGTAAGTAGTCCTATGTAGATATTTGATCCTAATAAAAAATAGACTAATCAATTCACATCCTCAAAAAAAAATGTCCGCACGCCTATGTGGCCTATTGTGAACTGATGTTCTTATATATTTTTTATTTCATTTATCAAGTAGTCATTAGAAACGACATTTATCTGTATTTATTAATTAGAATAATATTATTTATTAATTATTTAAGACTATGATATTACAAAATGCTTAAATAACATAAGAGCGTATTATGTATATTGATTAGAACTACAGTTATGTGTGTGCCATGGACCACAGAATACAATAACATCGGGCCTAAATACGATGGTCGTTCTAGGCAGGTAATAAAAAAATATCCCCAGGCTATCGAATATTCGTATTTTAACTTGCCACAGTTAATTTATTGTCATAAAATACGCCACATAAAAACAGTGAAACAGCACGACAAAACCGCAAAGTAGCATTGATCAATTCAATAACGTTGGTGCGAGCTGCATTCCAAATACGGCTCTTGACATTTTTATTTGGCATCGTGCACAATCAAATCTAGCATTTACTCCTTTATCATACAGCGCAAGGTAAGGCCTGTATGTATGTATGCCGTCTAAGCTTTAATACGGAACCTCTCACAGATTTAGAAATGTCAACGTTTGGTCGAGGTCGCCCGCTTCACCCACATGCGTATAAAGTCATGTTTGTACTCCAATTTGATTGTATCTTAGCTATCGAATCTGTATTAGTACCTATGTTGTACATGCGAAAAGGTATTTGCTGGATGCTGGTTTGTTTCTCTTGCACAAAACATCGGGATTTGCTATATTAGGTATAATCCAGAGAGTTATAATGTTATCGTAAAATAACCGGCTCTTCGTAGTTTTTAGGCTATTACTAAGACTCCACTGTTAATTTGTCTGTCTGTCTGTCTGTGTCTGTCTGTGTCTGTCCGTCTGTCTGTCTGTCTATCCGTATGTCTGTCCGTCGGCCTGTCACAAGGCTGTATCTTATGAACCTTGATAGCTAGACAGTTGAAGTTTCACAGATGAATTTCTTATTTTTATTAAAGCATTAAAAAAATCGAAAATTGAAAAATTGGAAGCAATTGGGAGGACGCCCGTGGCCCGGAAAGCCGTTGGAAACGCAGGTTCGAATCCTGTCCAAATCATTAAATTTTTCAATTTTCGCTTTATTTGTAAAACATTTAGTTTACGTTAGCAGACGTTACTGCTTTAATAAGAGAAGTAATTCGGGTGTAGCACATCGATACTATCGATTCTCAACAAATTTGAGACGATGGTGCCGACGATAAAGTCTAAATCTTTACGGTAGATGGCGCTACGATGCCACCCTAAGGCATGTCGAAGCAACTGGTTGAAAAATTCAATGGCTCTGACATCTGATTCGGTGGTCCAATTGGGAGGACGCCCGTGTTGGCCCGGAAAGCCGTTGGAAACGCAGGTTCGAATCCTGTCCGAATCATTAAATTTTTCAATTTTCGCTTCATTTGTAAAACATTTAGATGTATTTCTGTTGCCGCTATAACAACAAATACTAAAAACAGAATAAAAATAAAATTTAAAATTTAAAAAACCCCCGACATGATAACCCATAAAAATAATGAAATAAAATCCACGAAATGTGCCTTTACAATGAACAGTAGAAAACTAATCCAAGCTTCGTTGCGTTCGGGGGACCGCTAAGTACCTAAATGAAGTGAAATATATATTTCGACGCAAAATTGCAAGTATGCATTTGGGGTTTCCTGCACTTTACGATTTTCAGTACATTGCATTTCATTTACTTAGCGGTCCCTCGACACAACGAAGCTTGGATTATTTTTCTACTGTTCATTGTAAAGGCACATTTCGTAGATTTTATTTCATTATTTTTATGGGTTGTCATGTCGGGGGTTTTTTAAATTTTAAATTTTATTTCTATTTCATGTTTTTTAAACAAACAGAAGTTTTGTACCGGAATTTTCTTCTTTTAATACTATTTTTGTTTTACGCCGTTTAATGTCCAGGGTTTCCAGTCTTTCGTCGAGCTTGATCCTTGACTATATGTAGGTACAACAGGATCCCAAGCGAGTGGTAACAAAAGCCTTCTTCTCTAAGATTGAAATTGGGATATATTTTGCTTTCAATAGCCTTAAGCAACATTCAGGAAAAAATCG
This sequence comes from Apotomis capreana, assembly GCA_947623375.1. Lineage (NCBI taxonomy): Eukaryota > Metazoa > Arthropoda > Insecta > Lepidoptera > Tortricidae > Apotomis > Apotomis capreana. The sequence goes on from OX392500.1 coordinate 7,474,713, forward strand.
TTAAAGTCAAACTAGTTAATGATTATAATGACAAAATGGCGAAGTTATTAGCCAAGACAATCAAAATATATACATAAAACAGAACCAGGTTTCTATTCTACAGGATCCAAATAGTACGGGTGGCATACTTAGATCCATAAAAATTGCATTTGGTGCTAGGTAGCTTGACTTAGTTTTGAAAGACCTAATCATCGATACCCCACACCATGGGATAAACCGATAAAAAAATTACATCTCCACTTTATTTTAGATGAAGGGAAGGTACACAAAAAAAAGTTTTTAAAAATGTATTCTACCACTATGTCTCTGAGCTAAGCTGTGGACAGACGGACAATCGGACGGACGGACATAGTGAAACTATAAAGGTTCCTTGTTGACTACTTAAACCTAAAAAGCTGTTGTTCACATAGGCAAGAGTACTTTTGCTAATGCTTACGTGTCCTTTAGTCGCGTTAAAATCTTGCAGGGTGTTGCTATTTGTGACCTCAATCAAAGGAACCTGTTCCATAGTCCTAATGACAATTCAGCTTTAGCAGAATTGCGAAACTTAGAAACAGTGACTCAGTACTATGACAGAAATTATAAAGTGAGTTTTTTTTTGTCAAAATCGTTTTTCTTAGACTGGGTTTAGTATCGACTGTACTTTTTTACACAAAAGTTACTTGCTCATCAAGAACAATCAGATGAGCCCAAATACCATGGGTTTATCATGTGCTGTTTTGGAGTTCCTACGGCAATCTTCAGCTCCAAGGTACCAAATTATTGTACTATCAAAATTTTATTAATCTGTTGATTACGCTAATAAAACTTAACATTTATCCAACATTTGAAATTCTTGGCTTCAATATTGGGTGAGATCCATTAACAACTAGCTGGTCATCATGAGACCTTCATTTAGTAAGTGATATAGAAAATGCTGACAATACTTAACATTTAACCAAAATCTGGAATCCTTAGCTTCAATACTGGCTGAAATCCATTAACAACTAGCTGGTCATCATGAGACCTTCATTTAGTAAGTGATATAGAAAATGCTGACAATACTTAACATTTAACCAAAATTTGGAATCCTTAGCTTCAATATTGGCTGAAATCCATTAACAACTAGCTGGCCATCATGAGACCTTCATTTAGTAAGTGATATAGAAAATGCTAATAAAACTTAATATTTAACCAAAATTTCGAATCCTTAGCTTCAATATTGGCTGAGATCCATTAACAACTAGCTGGTCATCATGAGACCTTCATTTAGTAAGTGATATAGAAAATGCTGACAATACTTAACATTTAACCAAAATTTGGAATCCTTAGCTTCAATATTGGCTGAAATCCATTAACAACTAGCTGGTCATCATGAGACCTTCATTTAGTAAGTGATATAGAAAATGCTAATAAAACTTAACATTTAACCAAAATTTCGAATCCTTAGCTTCAATATTGGCTGAGATCCATTAACAACTAGCTGGTCATCATGAGACCTTCATTTAGTAAGTGATATAGAAAATGCTAATAAAACTTAACATTTAACCAAAATTTCGAATCCTTAGCTTCAATATTGGCTGAGATCCATTAACAACTAGCTGGTCATCATGAGACCTTCATTTAGTAAGTGATATAGAAAATGCTGACAATACTTAACATTTAACCAAAATTTGGAATCCTTAGCTTCACTATGGGCTGAAATCCATTAACAACTAGCTGGTCATCATGATACCTTCATTTAGTTAGTGATATAGAAAATGCTGACAATACTTAACATTTAACCAAATTTGGAATCCTTGGCTTCAATATTGGCTGAGATCCATTAACAACTATCTGGTCATCATGAGACCCTCAATTAGAGAGTCATACCTATAGAAAATGCTCATTAAACTTAACATTTAGCCAATGTTTCGAATTATTGACTTCAATATTGGCTGAGATCTTGTCACTTGTTTTGGAACAAAAGCTGAATATCTTGGAAACTACTGGTCCTATTTCAACCAAACATAGCTAAGAACCATCTCGACGGAAAAGTCATTCGATTAAAAAAAAACCGCACTTAAATTGGTCCATCCGCTTAGCCGCTACGATGCCACAGACAGACACACAGATACACAGATACACATGTTAAACTTATAACACCCCTCTTTTTTCGTCGGGGGTTAACAGATACACAGAAACACAGATACACATGTTAAACTTATAACACCCCTCTTTAAATGCATCAGGGCCATCTTTTCGATGCAGCCAACAGACTCATGTAGACCAGTCATGAGAAGTCGGAAACTATTATCTCTTCCTTCTTTGTATATTTATGAAGTTGCTGTATTTGTACGTTTACATGGGAGCTACTTCAAGAGAAATAATGAGGTAATTACATACAATGACCGCATGTCTAGACAACGGAACCTTCTCCAAATGCCTAAAACCCGTCTTAAACAAACAGCTAGAAGTTCATTCTTCATGTGCGTTAAGGTATTTAACAAATTACCCCCAACTATCAAAGAACTCCCTTTAAAACAGTTTAAAAATGAATTATTTGTGTGGCTTTGTGACATGTGCTTTTACTCTATAAATGAATACCTAAATTATAATTCTGCACAATAAATACCCATGCACCTATTGACATTTTGTAATTCTAGTTAGTTTAGTTGTTTTAATTTTAAGAACTTCATGACAACATAGTTCCAATTATTAATTATTGTATAACAATGTAAAATATGTATTGTTCTGACATTGCCTTAATTTGTTTTTTCCAATTTATTCGCACTATGTAATGATAATGACGACGATAGATTTGCAATGTACCTTATATATGTTTAATTGTGATTATGTGACATCATGATTCCCACATCTAATTTCTTGGCATGTTCTCGAAAGTGATGTGATATTTGCATGCTTATTTAAGCAGGTTATGGTTGACCAAATTTTTTTATACTGCCTATGTACTTATACCCATAATCAGCAAATAAATTTATTTCATTATTTCATTTCATTTCATTTCATTTCTTTTTTCGTCGGGGGTTAATAAAATAATACATACCAGGTGCAAACTCAACTTAACCCGGCCAGTTAAGATGGGAATTGTTTGTACGGAACCCTTTGTGCGCGATTCCACCTCGCACTTGACCGGTTTTTAAACCCTAGTATTCAGATGTATTTCATTTTGGTGCATTGTTTCATTGTGACTGGATTATTTAGTGCCAATGGAACGTGAGTAAAAAAGTCAAACACAAAACTGGCCGGTGATTGTCAAGGCTGGGCAAAAAAGTTGGAATAATTTAATTGACAGAACGGTTTATTACATTTTAAATGTTAGATGATACTCGTTTAACAGGAAGTTATTAACCCAATTTTACGGCAGATCTAATACCATATGAATTTAATTTTGAAGGAAGTCATAATATAATACCTATAAATTTCGTGTACAGTTATTATTTACGAGGCTCGTAATGCTTCTACCCTTGGGGAGGCATTTGCATTCGGACGAGATATTGAACATTATATTGCCAATGAATTAAACTTCTATGGCTCCACTATCTTTATGTCAAATCCAGAGATCGGACGGGTGGGTGTCATTATACACGATGTCCTGTTTTTAATTGACAATCTTCTAAACCCTGATAAAATAATCATATTTGAAAAAAGGCCGCTCTGGTCTTCATTCAAAGTTGCTGGATTTGATTAATTAAGGCCTAGATATTTAAAACAAAAACTGGCTACCATAAAGTTCTAACACACGCCAGTTGACATCACTATTAAAGAATATTTAACAACAAACAGAACGAAACAATCTCTTCATCTGTGACGGTCATTCGACTGAAACTGAGTCCCATTAAAAATATATATTAAAAACCAGGGAGTTTGGACGTCTTCTCAAAAAGCCAAAACAAGAAGCCTATTTTCTAGACCATTTGCCCTATCGGAAGTTAGATTAGGTTAGATCGGGTCGCAACCTTCCCTATAATATGGTTGAGGGAGGCGATGGCTGAGATATGCGTCATGCTCGTGAACGGGTGCCGTTTGTGGGGTCCGGTCTGTTCACACTAGCAAGGGCCAAATTAGTTGTGTAGTAACTGCTTACCAGCGTTTAGTGAATTGACGTGAGAGACTTCATCCTGTACTCGATTGAAGTTATTATTTTTTTATTTTTTTTTTATTTAGAGACTGTATACATCTCTAATAAACTTAGTGTACTGAACTGAATAATGACGCTCAGAGACCTTATACATCTCTGAGGAATGAAATTTAACTATAAGCATATTATTATTATCATTATTTATTTTTTCTTTTTTGTATATTGTGACGCCTAGAGACCTTATACATCTCTAAGAAATTTAGGTTTAATAATTATTGTCTATTGTAAATTATTCACATTGACGCCGAGAGACCTTATACATATCTCTGTGGAATTAAATTAATTAAGTAATTATATTTTATTGCATGTTGTGACACCTATAGACTTTATACATCTCTGGGTATATTTAATATTTTAAATTGATCGTTAAAATTTTATTTTAATATTCCTACCTAACATTGATTTGGAGTATCTATTTATCTCCTATACGTGTACGCATGTAATAATTAGTTATAGTTATAACACTAATGTAATGTAATTAATTGTTCTAAGTATTGTTTACGAAAAAATGACTTACTGTTGAGTTTCTTTCGGCTTTCTTCTCAACAGCGGTCTCCTCTTGCGAAATGCCGGTAGATTCACAATCTGACTTGTAAAAGTGCCCTTGTGGCCTACTTACTGAATAAATTATTTCATTTCATATTTCATTTCATTTCATTTCATTTCATTTCAGATGGTTGTCTATTAAACGCAGGACGCCGTGTATAATGACGCCCATTCGTCCGATCTCTTGTTATAGCACGCAATAGATCTTTGGAACGGCGAAGCCATACTTTTAAACCAAGTTGAAAGGTTACTCTAGTAAGGGTTAGGGGGCTTGATTTTTCTTGGGTTCTGATAACTTTTTTTACAGCGAGAGCTTTATGACCTTGTGAGTTTTGGCTGCCAATTTTACATGATATGTTTTAGTGGAAATAACTATTACTTGGCCTTCTGTTCTACAGATAAAAAAATATTTGCATTTATAAATGCAAAATGCGATGTAATCTTATGAATGTGAGAAGACGTTAACTTCTTGTGAAAATGCAAGTAAACTAATACTTACTGCAGTTAAAGTTTGTATTCGTAATTGGATATTTTCTGGTAATACTACTCAGAAACTTAAAATTTGTAATAAGTTATAGGTAACCTAAGTAAAACCAGGTAATAAATTAAGTTTCACGGCGGCAGTATCGATCCGACATAGGTGAACTGTCTTACCCGACAACGGTAATAAGTAATATACTCGTAACTAACGTTGCGTCCGCAGATGTGGAAACAAATAATAAATACAACATGCAGTTATTCAAAGCTGTCTTACCGACAGAACTGTTTTGGAATTATGTTAAGAGGCCTAGCGTTATATTTAGTTGGACATCTTACATAATTAGCTACTTCAATGTCACCGCCGTGAAAGGTGCAATGAGGAAAACCGCCACACAACCGTTGCAAACAGCGCTTTGCATAACCACTGCTACGAAGTCTCATGATTCCAGAAATTAGTGTAATGTAAGTGGGTGTTAGAGATGCTGCTCATTCCATGGACGGTCAAGAGAGAGAATATGTATGCTTAAAGTTGTTTACTTTTTATCTAAAGTGAATTTGATTTCTTACATATACTCAATGAATTTATAGAAGTTGTAGTCTATCTGAAAATCGATATGTAATCAACCAAGAATGCACTTTACTCGATAAACTTTGCGCCATTCAGCAAGGCCATTGAAAATATAGGTACGTTTCAATCTTCCTGCCTGACCTTATAGAAATTTTTCATCATTAATCAATTTAATCATCATATAGACACAGGCCTCCTCAATAGAATTCTACATGGTCCGGAAAAATGCAACCCGCGTCTAGCATTATGAGCTGTGGAGTGGCCGTCTTACGCTGCGCTTGCCAGTACGTGATCTCCACTCGAGAACCTTTCTGCCCCGACGGCCATCGGTTCTTCGTAGTTCTATGTGCCCAGCCCATTGCCACTTCTGATTCCTTACCTGGTTGGCTATGCCAGCGACCTTGGTCCGCCTACAAATCTCCATATTTATGTATTTTAACCAGAATACAGATTATAGAACTAAATTCACACCGAACATCAATTAATTCGCCAAAACCTGACCCGACTGACCTTAGCACCATGTTAGTACTGTATGAGTATACATTGTACTTGGAACTCTAACACTGTGTTCGTGTTTGCGATCGTATAATTCAATTACACCCATGCCTTGTTGTACCAGTTTCGATCAAATTGTACCTACATGATTGTGTTCAGTTATCCGATTCTAGGTATGCATCGAGTTACCCGAAATGCAAGTTATATTGCAATGAAATATATGCTTCAATGAAGGCTATAGAGTAAACGCAATCTGGTGAAAAGCTCATTCGTATACTTGTTTACTCAAGTAGCACACTTAATTGTACATTTCTATGTATGTTGTGTTATTAATATTCAACGATATCTCAATTACAATAAATATTTTAGATGACTTAAAAAAGCAATCTACTGAAAAGTGTTACCCTCTTTAACAACATGTACTTTGACGTTTAAAATACCTCAATAGAAAGTAAGAATGGGTGTCTTATATAGTACTATTATGAACATATGGCATACAGTCATAATAGTTGGATGATTAATAAAAAAATATAAAAGAAGTAGACGCACAGTCTTACACACACGCTTCAATGCACATGTTAGAGCCAATGCGACAATTACCACCCAACTGGAATCTAGTCCTTATTACTATCAACACAAGATATAATAAATCGTAATTACAAATAAGACCGCACACTTTTACTTTCTTTCCCATTACAAATACGCTATTCGGAACATTAATCTAAACACAAAACGGTACTTTAAATGAGAAAGGGGCATCGTAAAAAGTAGTAAAAACCTCTCGTGTAACCGCCTTCACTAAAGCATCTCATAATAAAAATAAATCGAAATTTTATTTACAAATACGTCGCTTCTGAGAAGGGGAAATTTACTATCCACATATCACTTAGGTCTCACTCACATTAATTGAATCTTCAGGATAAAACCGTACCGATTTCACGTTTTACGCCATTGTCTCAGGCACAAAGAGGTCCATTCGGTGTTATTGTTCCACCGTGCTTTTGTGCTAAACGGGAAAAATAAAAAGAAATCATTCCTAGGGAAATAATATGAGATTTTCCATCCAAGTGCTCACAAAAAGCGTAATACTTAGTAAGATTGCTACGTCGTATATTTCTTTGGAGCTCGACTCTTAATTTGATGAGGAGAATGTAAAAACGGCATTAGGTTATGCGGAGGGCAAGTGCGGAGGCGAGCAGGGGCGCCGGAGGGGGAGAACCACGATTTATATTGCTCTAGATGAGATATGATGTGACGCGAGTCGTAAACCTTAGAATTTTTGTGGCCGCCTTCAAAATTTTCTTCTTGCGCCGGCGGCATTTATTCTAAACCTGCTCTCAAACACAACGGTTAGATAGTGCTAAGGCTTATCGCCTCGTGCAATGGAGTGCTAGGTTTATACGTGGCATTGAAATTGCGGTCTTTATTTTTGTCTGAGAATCCAGCTAAAACCAGAAAATCGGGTATCCCGAGCGAGTGAGACACGGGTTACGATCATTAGGCGCAAATGTTTCTTTATCTTAGGTTATTTTAGTCCGCTTGCAAAAAATAAGCTAGTCACAACCAAATGAAATGCTTTACTCTGAAAATCATTTAGCACCACAAACGTGCCTATTTGTTTTACAATTTTTTCTATAAAATATTTTTATCTGAAAACTTTTCGAAATAAATAATCTCTTAATCCTCCTATAATTCCTTCCTGGTGATTATCGGTTCTCAGCATTCTGAAATAAACCTTTTCCCGGTACATCGTTACGCTGAAATCCCCTTGTAAATTCACGGACCCTCACCAATTGGCTTTCTTCACAATTTACCCGAATCACAGGCGGCTCACAAATCTCCCTGATTTCTCTACTGTTTGTCGAACTTCGCAGAAAGTATTTAATTACGAGACACTAATATTTAATTTAGGTTACTTACAACAACCTAACAAACACTTTGAGCTCGAACTTGCTATGAAATCAATTAAAAATACAGTTTATCTTTGATTAAATAAGTTTGTTTATTTCTAAACTTTCCTAATTATTTCTGTTGATTACTATTTTTAATGGAATGTTTTTAGGCTGTAATGCAATTTGTTAACAAAAGGCAACCATGACTTAATCAAAGTATCTAGAATTTTAGATATTGTTGATATCGTTTACTAGGTACAGACATTGTTTTTAGGAAACATAATTTTCTGATCGCGGGTAACAAACCTAAGGTAGGAACGGATCCAAGTTTCCTGCCTTACGTAACGCTCTTTTGTCTTTTGTTCGTAAGATTAGTGTGCAGGGCCTTTATTCAACACATGCATAAAGTCACCTCTCATTCGTGATAATCGTGATGTTATCGTTCCCTCTCACACTTAACGTGCCAGAGATATCTTTAGGGAAGATAGACATACCTATGCAATTAGTTACACTCATATATTGCAACAAACAAACGTTTCAGTTACAAAAATATCTAATATATATATAAAACTATGCTAGTTATACATGTATCTTCTTAATAATAGTTAATAAATATGTGCATATATACAAAATAAATTGAATGTTAACAATAAGACTAAAACCAAAATAATATAACCATAATACTTATAAAAAGCCAGAATAACAGACTACAGTCAATAAACTACGACATTAATTAAGTTTATTTAGTGAAAATTAAGTGAGTTTGTGTTGGTTATAGCATCAACTTAATTAAGAGCTTATTTAATTGCGAACTTTGGTTTCAAGAAGTAAATAACGACCTAGTAAATTTATGTAAATTAATGGGTACTTAAAATTCTTAAGCAAGAAATGCTCAAATCGTAATTTGGAATATAATAGACAATCTTCACTGATACAAGGTGACTAAATAGAAATGGCAAAATTTTAATTAACTAAAAAAATTAAACTATATCGCTGTTTGTAAATAAGCGTTAGTCTTTTACCAGTCCAGGTGCCATTATGAAGCTGTAATAAATGTTTGCTGCATTGAATTCCGTTTTTTTTATCAAAATTGTTTTTTGTTAAGAACAATACTATATTTAGATTGCCGTACACAATGTAATAGAGCCTTGCCAAACTCCACTATTGTTGCTGTATGTATCCTCTCCTCTACCTTGGATTGGATATATGCTAGCGGTCTAGCACAATTTCATTATCATCTTTATTATCTTAGGCATCTCTTGCAAGCCAATAAAATTCTGTAAAATTATTTTACTGTCAAATATGCTAACTATGTTCCTGAACTATTAATTTCTTAACATTTCGCCAACTAGATTTTCCTCTGTAGGTTAATCGTAATGTTTTCAGAGCTATTATAAAACGTAACCTAACCTACTTCATTGGTTCTATACAACTTCAAAAAAAAAACAGGCGAAGTTTTGGTCACACAGAAAAGTGTGAGTTGTGAAATTGTCATGGAATATGGAAGTACATCTGATTTAACATTTAAAAAACTATAAATCCTGTGAAATAAAATAAAAATAGCAAATATGATTTAAGATAGCGGCCATCCTGTATAATTTCGGTTCTCGGCAGTATACAAATAAGACAACTAGACTGAGTTTCTATTTAAATGAAACACTTTGATATTCAGCTAGACAGAGATTCTGAGAACTTAAATTGTACTAAACATTCAAAGAAAATGTTTCAAGTGTCGTCCACAGTCCAATGTTATAATTCAATTTTAGGTACTCGTTTTCTAGTGAAAGTCATATTTATCCAGATTCGTTATCTAAAAGTAGGTCATCTTTAACCCTTAACTTCAAAAAGGAAGAGGTTTTAAAATTAGCTGCATGGGTTTTTTTTCGCATGTTCCCCGATTTCTCCGCCAATATTGGACCGATTCTCGAAACTCTTATTTATTCGAAAGAGTATATCACTAAGGTGGTTCAAGTGTCACCAAGTCAGGATCTGATGTTAGGATCCCAGGGAAATCAAGGGCAACCCTCAAATGGGGAATTACGAGTCCCTGAATCGAAAAATGTATCTTGTATCTTCTATCATCACGCCAAAATGGCCGGACATATTTCGACTGTTTTGATACACGGGGCTTAATAAATTTTCACCCCACCTAAAACTTCATCATAATTGTAGTGGGTTCAGCCCTAATCGCCACGCTGGACAGGCTGGTTGGCGATCACAGACGCGGCGCGGAGTCGCACTTTGTGGCGAGCTATAGGGGAGGCCTATGCTCAGCAGTGGACGTCTGTGGCTGATAGATAGATAAAAGTTTCAGGCACGCGCCACTAAGGTTGTGCCTTTATTTTCCAACTAATAAAAATATGGCAAAAATAACTTCAATATTACAATTATTTATTAAGTATTTAAAATAACTGTAAAAAGAGAAAGTTTACATAATATCACATTATATTTCTACATTAAATTCGAATCTTTTGATGTTAAAATTATAGGACAGCGATCAAGTATTTCATTAAATATTCCAACGACACTTGAAATTCCTTTGACGACTCATACAGTCGTGTCGTGAGCGAACTTAATGAATACAAGGAAACCATTCTTTGCCAATTCCTTTTCATTATATTTGGTCTGATGTATTGGTTAAAACGATAGGACATACGACCAATAGGTTTGGGCTTTCGGCGTTTAAAACCCGTTCAACGTCGAGTAAAATCCAATAATGACCAACACCCACCCTTCAGTAAAAGGCGAATAATCGGAAATACCGTTTTATGTATTCGTGGCAAAATTGCCGGCTTCAACGATATCAAATTTATGTACAATCGGCAGCACATAGTAGCAGTCAAAGTTGCGTAATATATCGTCACACATCCTTACTGCTACGTAAATGAAGATCTAACTATTTCATGTCGACTGTATTCTTTTTTTATTTTACGAAGATGACAAACAAGGGAGCGGTCCGCCTGATGGTAAGCAGTTACCGCTGCCTATGGACACTTGCGACGCCAAGAGCATCACAAACGCATTGCCGACCCTATCCCCTCTTGAAGAACTCTGTTGGGTTTCCCCGCCCGGGAAAATCTCGGCATAATTCCACATGCGGAGCGTTCGCGGTAGTAAATTCCTCTGGAACCACACGGTTCTCGGCCATTTGGGTTCCATTGTGTGAGGATGAACACCCTGCCGATGGCGAGTAGTGCGATGGTAGAAAGTAGTTATAAACAGCCTATCTGTCATTACATACATTAAAATTTTCATACACGCCCCAAGCTCCAGGCTTGGTTGCCTTTGAAACGGTACCTATAAAAAAAATTGAAATACCTTCAAAGTTAACACAGTCAGAAAAAAATATGCCCAACGTTGGATACATTAATAAAAATTCAGTGGTCATCATACAAAGACTATAATTGCCAGATGATATCGAATCTCACAAAAAATATTCAGTGTGCAGGTTGAAAAATACTGTCCATATATTTAGCTCTATGAAAGACATGAAAAAAGGCATTAATGGCGGAAGATATGCCGCGGAGACGAACACGTGACGGGAAAGTCAAATTCGGGATCTTGTTGGAACCAGGGCACTTTCACATTGTTCGCTGTGACCTTTGTGGTTTATTTCAACCATTTAATAATCAAGGCATACTCAAGTTTCCAACGGTTAGTGATCACCAAGGTCCGGAATTCTTCATAGCAAAAATCAAACATTGATAGGGTTCGACCAAAGTGTTTTATCGACTATCGATAAATAGTTTTCACTTAACGAAACATTGTTAAAGTAATTAAAATCAGACTTTTGGATATATACAGTGGCGTTCAGCCAATTAGGGACATCATTATTTTATTTCATACAACTGCGTATAAAATATCTTTTGATGAAAAATGTAAGATGCGGTTGACCATTTTTATTATTATGTTATTAATAAGTATAAGTATGGGTGTTTAAACAAGGTTTACTATAGGGAAAATAAAGTTTCTATAAAACATGTTCTCTAGAAACTAGACATGTTCAAATTAACACTTTTAACAACTTACAACTCCATACTTTAATAAATTAGAAACGGAATACACATATGTCTATTTTCTAAAAAATATGTTTTACAGAAATTTTATTTGCACTATACTAAAACTTGTTTAAACACGTGTACACCATGTTATCTATACTATTATAAAATTCTAGATTTGTATTGAAATGATATTTTCTACGGAAAGGGGTCACGATTTCATTTTTCATTTTCGTGATGCACGGTCGTCATTTGTTTTGTATGGGCGCGCGACGCCATGCCTGCCTGGCGCCATCTGTTGGTCATAATTTTCTTTGTCTCGGATCACGCCGAAACGGCTGGACATATTTTAACCAATTTTGGTACAGGGATGGCATCCAAAGATGGTTATAGAATACTTTATATCCGTCTCAGTAAATAAAAAAATACGAGGACGAAGTTGCGGGCGTCTCTTTGTTAATAATAAAATTGGCAAACGTTGTTCATAGAATTTCTAAAGTCATATTTTATATGCATTTGTATGGAATAAAATAATGATGTTGCTAATTAGCTGAACGCCAGTGTATATATCCAAAAGCCTGATTTCATTACTTTAACGATGTTGTGAAAATTATGCATCGATAGTCGATAAAACACTTTGGTCGAACCCTATCAAAGTTTGACATTTGCTATGAAAAATTCCGGACCTTGGTGATCACGCATGATAATATCATCCTATTGATTTTTTTTTTTTTAGAAAAATGAATACACTTAAGTAGGTATGTATACATTTTTAAAAACGCAATTTAATTCGTGAATCTAATACATGAAGCTTTATTTTATCATTAACAGTATTATATATTTAAAAAAAACCGACCCTGAACTGAATGTGCCTCGTATCTGTGTACAGGCTGTTTTTTTCTCTGTGGCTAGTTACGCGAGCAAGGTGAGGGGTTGGCACGTGAGGCTTTGGCTCTGGGCCACAGTGTTATGCTTAGCTAAACGTCCTGTCCTATTTGGATCATTTTCAAAAAACTTACCTTTAGGCGTAAACGTAATCATTTCCACATTCCTAAAACTAAAAAAAAACATTCATACAAAAAAAACAATCAGAGATGCAAAATTTGGTACACAGTTATTATTTCTTGCAAGGGGTTCGAAATATAAATAACCGATTTTAAGCCCAAAACTCTATTAAAAAATTATTAGTTTGCTACTTTTATCCGAATGCGTCAGAAAAAGGATTTATGTCTTTCATGCTTATGTTTTCATGTGTACAGTAGAGGAAACCGAAATGCGTACCTTTTTTACAAGAGCGAAAAAGGTGTGTTTCAGTTCCATTGGCTACGCTGTACATACGTATATAAGTAAGTATATCTAAATATTTCTTACGCGCGCCGAGCCTAAATGTCTTATTAGATTTGAACATACTCGTACCTGGGTTTTATCGTTATTCTAGTCTCATGATTATAACCACGTTATTTCCACAATGGAAGCACAAGACGCTATTACTGCGATCAAACTAGAAGAATACTCCCCCTTACCATGAGTTTACAGTGACTGTTCTCGCTAGCGACTGCGTAAACGATTTGTATGGAGAATTACTTTATTATTATTATTAATTAATTATTATTTGCTGTACTATTCTCCATACGTTTACGCTGTCGCTTAGCGAGTACGGTCACATTAACTCATGGTGAGGAGGTTTTACAGATTCATTAGAAAATCGAAAAATTCCACGTGACTTTAAATATCATCTCACACAACATTTGCTTAGATAATAATAACGAAAAAATGCCGTAAAAACACGAACATTTGCCCACCTATGAAATGGCGTCAGATTGATCTATTATTAGTTATGTCATCTCGACTATATATTGTACTAGCTGTGCCCCGCGGTGTTACCCGCTCATCCCACGGGAACACTACATTTATTCGGGATGAAAAGTATCCTATGTCCTTCCCCGGGACTGAAACTATGTATACACCAAATTTCATCTAAATCGGTTCAGCGGTTTTAGCGTGAAGAGGTAACAGACAGACAGACAGACAGACAGACAGACACACTTTCGCATTTATAATATTAGTATGGATTACTTTTACAACTAAAATATTGGCAAGAAGAAACAAGATCTTTTCTATATAATGCACCTTTTTTAACGGGTTTTCAATCACCTCTTATTTCGAATTGTGTTTATTTCATGGCTATCATAGTAATATTCAAATACGTTTCATATTAAAAATATAAAACAATAGTTCTCAAAAAGAATTTCTTACCCACTATCAGCGACGTAAACGCATTTTTATACTAACTCAAAGAATAAAGCTCTTTTATGAACACTTAATCAAAATTGATCCCACTTAAAGATAATAACTTATATAAATTCAATAAGTACCGAAGCTGCGCCTGATAGAGCCACTAAAGATAAGCACGAGGCAATTTATTAAGCGATATGTGCTCCCTAGATGCCATACAAAGCCCAAGATAGCAATATAATTACCTACTAAATTACATCTATTTAATTTAAGCACATTCTCCTTAATTTACTTTCACGTTTTCGTGAATATATTTATCCATCCAATATATTTGCGTAGCTTGTATCATTATTTAGTTTATCATATTTTTTTACCTCGTTGAAACGAGCTTGGCCTAAAATTATTTGGTACGTCCGGATGTTTGGATATTCGGATGTCCGTTTGTACAGATTTACGGCTGTTCTTGCCTAACGGTCGCATTTCTCAACCGACTCTCATGACATGCTGTGAGTAGGATTGTTATTTTTTTTTTTTTTTTTGTCAATTTAGTTCATCGAAATTTTATCAGAATGGCGGGAATATGGGGATTGAAAACATAAAAAATTACAACCATGTAAATTTAATATTTCAATCAAACTCGCGAGGCCGATACCACGCAGACAAAGAATATATACACGCAGAGCCATTATTATTTAATAAGCAACTTGGTTTATTGGCCTTAGGGTGCGCTCTCTTTGCCGCGAAGCTGGAAGGGGCGAACTGTGTTGGGCCAAAGAAGCTCTTGAACATTAGGTGTGCGCGTTCATGACCACCGTGTGATTGAAATCACGGCCCGTTCCGCTCCAGCTCCGCGTTAGTGAAGAGGCGCTCTAAGGAATGTTTAAAATTAATTTATGGGAAAACATACACGTTTTCGAAATAAACTACCAACCAACTACTGTGTCTGTTTGGCCTTATGGTTGACTGGTAGATAATGCCTCATGGTCTTGTACTTTTTGTAATGTGCAATAATGAGTTTAAATAAATAAAGTAGGTAGCTAATACTCCACTCCTCTGATTTAATTAAGACTTCAATGGGTTAAAATGATGATGATGATGGATAATAAGGATTTGTTTTTTCAGCTTGTGGGATTGTCCCACTGATGGGCCAAGGCCTCTCCCCTACCTATATATTTCCACACATCCCGATGAAGTGCTACCTCCAACCAGTGGTTGAGAAACGATCGTCCAGCCATCTCCGTCTAGGTCTACCCCGTCTGCGCTCACCGTCTTGCGTCACCCAAATATGATACTTATTTTACAATCCATACTAATCCATACTAATATTATACGTGCGAAAGTGTGTCTGTCTGTCTGTTACCTCTTCACGCTTAAACCGCTGAATCGATTTTGATGTGGCATAGAGATACTCGTAGTTTAAGATCCGAGGAAGGACATAGGATAGTTTTCATCCGGGAAATTATACCTAAAAGATTGAAAAGTGAGTGAACATTTCTGTTGGGGTGCGGTGACCCTGTAGGAAATGTAATTATTAGACCAAAAGCACAATTGCTCTTACATATGCTTAGGCGCTTTTAATAATCCCTTTTATCAAGTTCCACGCGTACGTAGTCGCGGGCAAAAGCTAGTTTAGAATAAAAGCGTTTTATTTGGGAGTGACCCCTTCATGAAAAATCCAAAAAATATATATGTACCATGTACTTAATCCCGATTAACGTCTGTTATCTGATTTATGCTTGTCCTTGACAGTGGAATGCATGAAAAAACATTAAAAATAATCAAGCATGGCAAAGTATAACATCAAAATCATAGATAATATGAACCAAATCGATAGACGTAGAAAAAGTGTAGCCTTTTAAGGTAACTTTCATACACCTGGGACGTACATTTATTACTTAACTTCAACTCGTTAAATTCTTAAGCCGAGATGATGCGGTCAGAATTTTAAACTTGCCGGTTTAAATAATAAATGGTCACTTAATCTGAGGGCTCAACGCGTAATGTTTTAAGCAATTGGCTTAAAACAAACCCTCGTTTGTTTTCTGAAAATACGGTTGCTTTCTATGGTTTTTGTCAATCTTATTATTACTAAGATTACCGTACATTTTATAAGTAATATTTTCTGAGTTTTTAGAAGCGAATGAAAGGTCGGTACATTGAAGATATTTAGAAAAAAGTTAAATAGGTTATATTTGGAAACCAGTGAATCGAGAAATATTTTATTTTGGATTTTTGTATGTTGTATGTCCACATGACTCTATGTACCGTTGTTCGTTCATCATCATCAGCCCGGAGTCGTCCACTGCTGGACATAGGCCTTCCCCAGATCGCGCCACCATAACATCACTTCAATCGTTCATCACTCCTAAACTACTGCTAAACCGATTTCGACTTTTTTGCGAGGCTTTTTTGAAGTACCCGGACACCTTCTAGTGATAAATAAATAAGTAATCTGTAAGTTTTTTTAAGTTATAACTTCGGCTATTTTTCGTTCGCACGATCAAATTACTTTCAGCAGCCTCGAGATGATAATAGGGGGTAATAACCATATTTTTATATAAAGTCAAGCCTCGGAGTACATTTCCACACACGTCATCGCCACTCGCAGAAAACGTTATTTATACTCAAAAGAAATTATACGAAGACGATAAATAATGTCGGCCGCGACAAGTGTCAAAGCGGCGTTGAAATTAAGTATTCCCAAGTATTAATTATTCTAAAGGTTCTTCGCATCTGGCGCATCACAAGCTCTCATTGTAATAAAGTACGTAACCAGCAAACATGTTAAGGTTTATGAGTAAAAATTTAGAAACTTTGTGATGTATTTGTTGGTAAATTTTCTCAAACAAGTGAATTATTTTAAGCAAGTCTTGCTTATGTTTCAGATATCGCAGTATCTATTTTTGTAGTAATTCATACTAGATATTTCCAGCCACTTCCTCCGTGAGTATCATCATAAAATCAAATATTTATTTGTTTTTTCTTGAAAGTAACAGAAATGGCTAAATATTATATTAAATGCATTTTGTACGTAGGTATTATTTAATTACAGATAACTCATAACGACACAATTAGATGAATATTCTGAAATGTATTGTTATATGTTTACAAATGAAGCGAAAATTGAAAAATTTAATGATTCGGACAGGATTCGAACCTGCGTTTCCAACGGCTTTCCGGGCCAACACTGGCGTCCTCCCAATTGGACCACCGAATCAGATGTCAGAGTCATTGAATTTTTCAACCAGTTGCTTCGACATGCCTTAGGGTGGCATCGTAGCGCCATCTACCGTAAAGATTTAGACTTTATCGTCGGCACCATCGTCCCAAATTTGTTGAGAATCGATAGTAACGATGTGCTATACCCAAATTACTTATTTTTTATTAAAGCAGTAACGTCTGCTAACGTAAACTAAATGTTTACAAATGAAGCGAAAATTGAAAAATTTAATGATTCGGACAGGATTCGAACCTGCGTTTCCAACGGCTTTCCGGGCCAACACTGGCGTCCTCCCAATTGGACCACCGAATCAGATGTCAGAGTCATTGAATTTTTCAACCAGTTGCTTCGACATGCCTTAGGGTGGCATCGTAGCGCCATCTACCGTAAAGATTTAGACTTTATCGTCGGCACCATCGTCCCAAATTTGTTGAGAATCGATAGTAACGATGTGCTACACCCAAATTACTTATTTTTTATTAAAGCAGTAACGTCTGCTAACGTAAACTAAATGTTTACAAATGAAGCGAAAATTGACAAATTTGGGATGATGGTGCCGACGATAAAGTCTAAATCTTTACGGTAGATGGCGCTACGATGCCACCCTAAGGCATGTCGAAGCAACTGGTTGAAAAATTCAATGACTCTGACATCTGATTCGGTGGTCCAATTGGGAGGACGCCAGTGTTGGCCCGGAAAGCCGTTGGAAACGCAGGTTCGAATCCTGTCCGAATCATTAAATTTTTCAATTTTCGCTTCATTTGTAAACATTTAGTTTACGTTAGCAGACGTTACTGCTTTAATAAAAAATATGTATTGTTATGTTGTTGTTTTATGGAATGGCAAAAGTCTCCTTAAATAAAGAAAAACAAGACGACACATTAAATAGAGAATGATCGTGCGACCAAGCTAGCATGGAAAGACCTTACCTAATCTCATCCTATTGCCCTTATTGATTACCTTACCAACCCAGCACGTCTAGCATAAGTTTGACACGCGACTCTTTGTCGCGCGACAAATATCACCTGTAACTTTCCTGTCAATACTGTACGAGCAAGACCGGTGATGCTAAGTCGCGCGACAAGCCGAGTCGCGTCAAGATATGCCAGCCCCGCTGATTACTAGTTATCAAAAATTACGATTCAAAATGGAGTGGAATGGAGTAAATGGAGTCTCCATCGAAGTTGTTTCCGAATACGTATACCTAGGGCAAATGCTCCAACTAGGTAGAGGCAACTTCGACAAGGAGGCTAAGAGGCGAATACAACTGGGCTGGGCAGGGTTCGGAAAACTGCGTCGAGTCTTCACGTCGCTCATACCTCAAAGTCTAAAAACTAAAGTTTTTAATCAGTGCGTCTTACCTGTTATGACCTACGGAGCCGAGACGTGGCCACTCACCATACGACTAGTCCACCAATTCAAAGTCGCTCAGCGAGCCATGGAAAGAGCTATGCTTGGTGTGTCTCTTAGGGATAGGGAGGAAGTAATTCGACAGAGACCCAAAGTTACCGACATAGCACAGCGGATAAGCAAGCTGAAGTGGCAGTGGGCTGGTCATCTGGGGCAAACGAGTTCTGGAGTGGAGGCCACGAATCGGTAAACGTAGTGTAGGGCTCCCTGTAAAAAGGTGGAGCGACGACATTCGTAGGACAGCGGGTAGTAACTGGAGGACGAGAGCTGAAAATCGAGCTCAGTGGCGTGCCATGGGAGAGGCCTATGTCCAACAGTGGACTGAAACAGGCTGATGATGATGATGACGATTCAAAATGAAAATCACTACCTATATAGGTAGTATAAAACAAAGTCGCTTCCTGCTGTCCGTCTGTCCCTATGTAATGCTTAGATCTTCAAAACTAGGCAACGGATTTTGATGCGTTTTTTTTAATAGATAGAGTGATTCAAGAGAAAGGTTTATATAGCAATGCACCCGTGCGAAGCCGGGGTGTGTTGCTAGTTTACTATAAACGCAACGTAAGCAAATAATTCGTTTAAATAATAGGCGATGGGACGTGAAATCATTATTCCTCTCGCGTACGATCGCGCACTTCATCATTTAATGAAATACAAAATGGACTTATTCGTTTTCACCGCACGATCCATTATTTATTTATGCTATTATACCTTGGAATTCCCAGATATTCGAATTCTAGTGTGTGCTTAATGAACTGTTTCATTTCTTAAAATAAATAAATATATACAGTCGCCATCAGATACATATATTATACATAATATACGAGTACGAGAACGAGGCGACTATAAATATCCGAACACACTCGTTTTGTTGGGGATTAGAGTGCTTGTGACCACTTAGTTCGCTCCAAAATAATTTGATGGCAGCTGTACAATTAGTGAAACTTCACATTCCCACATAGGTTAATCTATGACAGTAGGTTGCGTAGGTTGCCAACCAAAGTCATTGCCTAAACTGAAACAAGCCTGAAAGTATCCCCAAAATTTGCCGGCTTGATTGTGCACGTTGCGCAAACACTAACTTATTTTCGTTTGTTTGCTCAGAGAGAGTTCTGGATAGTGATCAGGTGCATTAATGCTTTTATACGCTATCCGCGGGTATTATTATTATACCTATACTGTTTTATCTATACCCATAGGTATTGTTAAATTCCTATAACAAGTTCAGATACTATAGATATAAAGACCTACTTTATTTGGCAGCGACGGCGGTGGTCTAAGATAGGTCTAAATAAAGTGATGTTATTCATAACAATAATATATCACGGGTGAGTTGTTTCATTAATTTGTCCGCTCCGCGGGACTTACTGATAGTACTGAGTACTTCATATATTTACATTTTTTACATAAGAGTGGTCTTAAAACAAGATTGTAGTTTTAATAAAAGGATCACACGAGTGAATTAACGCCCAATTCCAATAGCCATGCCATGCTAATTGGAATGATATATTTGAGAAGTATTTTATACTTTCTTCTTGTGTCACCTGACGTTGACACTGACAGCAGTGACCGGGCCTGTCGCTGGTCGCTGCGTTGAGGAACATCCCCGCGCTCGTGCACGCAGTCCGCCTTGGCGCCACGTGGTCCCAATCCCACCGGAAGATCAGCGCTGGCTTCCGAGCCTACATTAGGAGGTGGGACCCTTTCGAGTTAGTTTAGTTTTGTTAAATGTATTTTTTGTCGTATTTTATACAAATAGGTATAAAACTTCGAACATGTGGTTAGTTTATATAATCTTTGTCAACTTTACCTCGAATCCAGACCAGACGTTGTGCACCGTCGCTTTTATCCGATTTTCTTTGTCGTATCCTGTGCTCAATTTGTATCAGGTTTCAAACAAACACAAACAACGTGCTCAAAAAAAGTATTCTTGTGTCGTAAACGGATTAAACCATTGTATCTATGTATCGCATTGTATCCATATGTTTTGGGAGCTTTGTATTTTTTTGGAGAGCTAGATTCTTTAGAGGTTTCTAGAATGGAATATATATTTATGTGTGTACGTACCTACTTAGCCCAATTTCGTTTTAGTGACGTCTATAATGGAATTTCTAAGATTATTTACCATATATTTTCCACTTATGAGATTTGTCCTAATAAAAGTCTACACTAATCTAAACTTAAAAGTTGTGTAAGGGATCACTTTTTAGTGATAAGACTGTTGTTTACTTCTATTATTATTTTAATTGCTCTCATGCTTATATTTCTTGTTAAGGTGTGCAGTAAAGAATATTCCATTCCATATATATTTTACTAATAAGTACCTATTTATTTGATAGAAAATAAACATTACGCTCGATCTGC
The DNA here is from genome assembly GCA_947623375.1 of Apotomis capreana. Classification (NCBI taxonomy): domain Eukaryota; kingdom Metazoa; phylum Arthropoda; class Insecta; order Lepidoptera; family Tortricidae; genus Apotomis; species Apotomis capreana. Next base: position 7,496,041 of record OX392500.1, read on the forward strand.
TGACACTATTCTCTGGAATATACATACATAATACACACTATACTAATTATTTTCAAAAACTCGACAAGAATCTTTAAGCTGCATTTGAGAATAACTTTTATTAACAACCACATTATTTACGCTATAGTAATAACTAATAAATAAGTACAATAAGCACTCGTAAAGGTTGTACTGTATCGCGATAACCTTCTAAATATGAACGTCCCCTTGAACTTAAGAAGTGAGTGCGTTAAGTACTTCCACGAAATATGAGCCTCATATGTATGGCCGCGCGACAAGGATAAAATATCAGATTAGTAAAAAAAAATTGTTCATCTGAAATTCTCGAGCGCGTCAGATTAAGGTAGGGTGAGTTAGTTACATGCTAAAACGTGTATATTCCTCTAATCTGACAATCTAAAGGTGACATAAAGAAGGCGGAGGGCTACAAAGTTGTAAAAAAAAACTTTCATCTCGACATTCTCGAGTGTGGCTAATTATTTTTTTATTTAAAAGGGAATGAGTCAATGATAACGGAAAATATATAATCTGACGATTTCCACTAGCCGAAGTAACAAAAATTCATCGATAAAGTTTAATCCGTGCAGTTACGTGATGCCTGTATTCCACTCTGGTTTCTGTTGCCATGACGCCATGACAGCTGATCATGTTGTTTACAACACTAAAGTTATTAAATATTTATAGTTGCCGATAACTTTTAGAACAAAATTGGCGGATTTGCGCATGTACATTTGTACGTAAATCGGCTACTGCGCAGTCAAGATTATGCTCTAAAAGTTTGCTGGCAGCTGTACTATGAGTGATATTAATATAAAGTGTGTATTTTGTGGTACTTTACAAAAAACAGTTAAATTTACATTAGAAACATAGCAAAAAACCGGCCAAGTGCGAGTCGGACTCGCGCACCGAGGGTTCCGTACAAACACTTTCCATCCCTAAGTGGTTAAGTTAAGTTTGCACCTGGTATGTTTAGCGCCCCATATAAATTAGGTGCAAAGTTAGGTATTAAATTATAAAAAAAAAACTACTAACTAGATCTCGTTCAAAACAATTTTCGTTGGCAGTTTTTATAGTACTGTACATCATATGTTTTTTTTAGATTTTTCATTTTCTTATTTTAGAAGTTAGAGGGGGGGGGGACCAACTTTTTTCCACTTTGGAAGCGTCTGTCACGCAAACTATTCGGTTTAGAAAAAAAATATTTTAGAAACCTCGATATCATTTTTGAAGACCTATCCATAGATACCCCACACGTATGTGTTTGATGAAAAAAACATTTTGAGTTTCAGTTCTAAGTATTTGGAGCCCCCAATATCTATTATTATTTTTTTATTTTTGCATCAAAATCTTATTGCGGTTCACAGAATACATCTACCTACCAAGTTTCAACAGTATAGCTCTTATAGTTTCGGAATAAAATGGCTGTGACATACGGACGGACAGACGGACAGACGGACAGACAGACAGACAGACAGACATGACGAATCTATAAGGGTTCCGTTTTTTGCCATTTGGCTACGGAACCCTAAAAATGTGTCAATATTTTAGAATATAGTCTGAGCAAACCGGTTCTCCGAAAATCCCGAACAACATACAATAATCTTGAACTTTCGAGAGAATCTTCATTAAATGAACCACAGCATTCACGCACAGTGCTATAAATTATTTATAGCAATAAAAATACCGCGAGTCTTTCAGTATTTACAACAGCGGCATAGTATAATAGAATATGACAGTAATAGCTCCGAATCACATGCCCCTGCTTCTGGGGAGTGCTCCGAGTCACATTTTCCTGTTTCTGGAGAGTGCTCTGAGTCACAAGTTCCTGTTAAATTTTTTTACTGTCAGATTAGGCGAATCCCGCCAGATAATCGTCAGATTATGAGACAGCACGTCTAGGGCATAAAGATGAACCATATATATCTTAATCTGACGCGCTTGAGTATTTCAAAATGGCGAATTTTTTTTGCACATTTTAATAATAACTGCGAGTTTGCGTCACATCCAAATCGTCAGATTATTATATAAGAGCTTTTTTTTAGGTTCACTTAACATCCCCTTAGAAAATCTGACGCGCCCGATGAAAATTTTTTTTTTTTCATTTTCAACCCTCAAATACGACCACCCAATCATGGAAACAATCAGTTTAACATGCGTACATCTTTAAAAATGTGTAGGACTTGGTTGCTATCAATATCTGACGCGCTCGAGTATGTCCATGCAACAGTTTTTTTTTACATTTTTGAAAATCTGTAGCCGCTCTCCCCACCGATGAAAAGGTATATCTTATATGATTTTTTTTCTTTTTATCATCTAAGCTTCGCAACCCAATAGGTCTCTATGACGCTCGAGTGAATCCCGATTTAGCATCGTGGCGTACCCTACTATGATTAACAACACTCTTATAATTCAGTAAATAAAGGAGTTTGACCTTACAAACGAAACGATCCGGTAGTTTTGAATTTTTGTTATGTTATCTAGGAGGGTTAGTCAGTGTTTAAAATGTAAAATACACAATTCCCCTCACCTCCGCGCCCACCGCCATATTAAAAAAACCGGCACTTTCTTCATATTTTTGCTCATATCTTCCTTTAGGAGCATTTTAGCTAGAAGAAAACTTCGACAATGTTATAGAGAGTTGAATTTACTACATTCTCCATTTTATATTTTGTTTCTAGGGTAGATAGTTACGGAGATATGCACATTTAAAAAAACGTAAAAAATGGCAATTTGCAACTCAAAAACAAACTTCTGGATTATATCTTCGTTTAGGAGCATTTTAGCTAGAACAAAGCTTGAGCAATGTTGTAGAGAATTAAATTAACTATAATTTACATTTCAAAATTTGTTTCTAGGACAGATAATTACGGAGATATGTAAAAAATAAAGTCACATTTTCCGAAAATTTATGTAAAAATGGACATGAGTTTTATAAGCAATTATATTCCCTACATATTTTATTTTTTCCTAGTCTAGTCCGTAACTGAGTGACAGCGTTCGAAACAAAGAATTTTTAGAAATTTCTTGAAAATTCGACTTTTCCAGTTTTTTTAATGTGCATATCTCCGTAACTATTTGTCCTAGAAACAAAATATATAATTGAGAATATAGTAAATTTAACTCTCTATAACATTGTTAAGCTTTCTTCTAGCTAAAACGCTCCTAAAGGAAGATATGAGCAAAAATATGATGAAAGTGCCGGTTTTTTTAATGTGACGGCGGGCGCGGAGGGGGGTGAATTGTGCATTTTGCATTTTAAGAGGCCTTATTCCTTTTAAAATTCATTTTTTTCATATTATGACCAATATGTTGACAATATCAACGAACTTTTTGAAGTGAATAATACTGTTCCCCGAGTTCTAGGTAGTAACGTAGCTATTTCCTGCTTTTATTGCGTGCAGTCGAAAACAAGTAGAAAAAACTAATTTTCCGCGTGAATTTTGTCAATTTCGAGTAGTTTTTGAAACAATAATTATCAATGAAAAATTCAAACTGTAGGCTTCCAATATATACCAATAAATCCCAATAGCCCTGTTCTAGGTAGTAACATCAATAATATGCTAAGAAACATGTTTTATTATAGAGAAAAATGTCTAAAACAAACAGCATTTTAAAAGGAATAAGGGCTCTTAAACACTGACTAACCATCCTAGACAACATATCGAAAATTCAAAACTACCGGACCGTCTGTAAGGTCACCCATAGTACTTTAGTCTCTATTCACCGAACTATTATTGGAAAAAGCTACATATTGGCAAATTAAATGATACAGCTAGAAAGTTTGTACCATTAACAATTATCGATCACTTATTGTATTACAATATCTCAAGTGTTTTTTTTTCTTTTATATACTACGACAGTAACGAACAACCACGTGACCTGCCTGCTGTGAAGCAATTACCGCCGCCTATGGACGATTGATGGATGCTAGCCAGAAGCATCATAAGCCGATCCTTTAAGAACCTATTTACATCCCTCTTGAAAAGCCCATACTGTAGCCCCTGGGGAAAACCTTGGCATCATTCCACATGCTGAGCGTTCGCAATAAGAAATTCCCCTGGAACCGCACAGTTTTCAACCATTTAGGCCCTTCTTCTCCTTTATTAAGGCTCCTTACACACTGAAGATAAACACCCTGCCGTGCCCTGCCTGCTGGCAGTGCGATGGTAGAAAGTAGCCGTGGGCATCATGTCGAACAATTTCTCCAAACACATCCCATTCTAAATATGGTAGAACACACATAAGAAGTTAAAGTAAGGTTTTCAGAAAAGTATTATTTATATCTCGATTTGCTACGTGATGCCAGTCTTAACAAGCAACTATTGGCATTATATCAATAAGCTATAAATAACTATGTAGGACAACAATATTAGCAGGTAATCGCCATATTTCTAAGCGTGTATATATTTTTCACAACGGGTCATGGTCGTCTGCCAGAATCATTGCACAATCGTTACACTTCGCACTATTGTACGGCACGCGAGAGCACGAGGCGAATGCTAATCGCTTTTTTTACCGGGGGTTTTTATATGGGGATATAATGCCTTTTGACTGTATGAATGTAATTTTGCTCGCTCCGCCGGCTTGACGGATTTTAACGTATGAGGTGTGTGATTTAGTTGAGGAAGTGACATAAGCTACAATTCTAGGCCTTATTCCTTATAAAAAAAAAAATTTCATATTATGTCAACCAACTTTTTGAAGTGAATAATAGTTTTGGTGTGTTATTTAATCAAACTAATTTAAAGCCAGCGTCTTATGATGAAGCTGACAAAAATAGTTCAGTTAAGTACCAGGCAGTCAAGCCTGTTCACGACCATGTTAAGGATGATGTTGGCACTTAACACGTACTCCATTCACTAGGGATGCACATCGTTTCCGCATATCTATCTATCGCCACAAAGTGCGATCCCGTGCAGTACTCTTACCATGAGTTAACGTGACTGTACTCACAAGTGACAGCGTAAACGATTTGTATACAGAATAGTACAGCGCTCCTATATATTCATCGTTTCCCCGCTACCCTCACGAGCTCCGTCTACTTCGTTGGTGGCACATCTCTTTTAGTATCTTTCTTCTTCAGCAGAAACGGAGATGCCACGACTTTGGCGACTGGCGGCAGCGACAGCGTTGAGCGTCGAACGGCAAAAACAAAAACATACATTATGTATGAGCCATGCCACGTACCGCCGCGCGGTGCCGCTCTAGCGGTTATTACCGAGCGAATTGCGGCGCGGCGAACAACGCGACGCGCGGCGGGAAAAAAAATGTACTCGTATCGGCGGATAGGAAAGCTGCCACGACTTCCGAGCGGCGCGGGCGGCTCGCACGGTGTACTATGGGCTGCACGAATGCCCATTTATGAATGAAGTGCAGCTCAATGTACGTGGCATGATCACCACCCCATGCGCCGCCCGCCGCGCCGCTCGCCGCTAAGACCAAAGTCGTGGCGTTATCGTTAATCTAAATTCTTGAATTAAATTATGTCACCAGTGATTTTATTTTCCCACACCCACGTTTTATGGTCAATATAAACTGCAGTCGTATCAACAGAAATGAAATAACAGCAACCATATGAAGTCAAAACGTCGTATCTTATTACGAGTCTTAAAGATAGTTACGCCCTTTTAACTTGGAAATGTATAAAGCAGTTACTGAATAGATCTTTTATTGCAGCTCATTATAAAATCCAAGTTATAGTTAAAGAACCATTGCTCTTTATTACAGTTCGTCTAGATTTCCTTTGAATATTGTACATATAATAGACGTTGCCAATTCTAGAGAGCCATGTGAATTCCATACAGAATAGAAAGCGAATTCTTTCAAAGCAAAAAGTATATTTTCAGTAATTTGTAACGCTTACGCACGTCAGCACTAACCCGAAAAACGCGAAACAAATGAACACAGAAAAACATTTTAAGCTCAAGACCCAGCAGTACTACCATTTCGTCCTTTTCACTCTTTGACTTTACACAAACATGCAAGAGAGAAAGAACGATTATAGTCTTGATTCTGGAGCTACATAATGACCCCTCTCGGCTTCGTTTTATTTCGTCGAACGCGGCTTAGAATTGGTAACACTAGATTAACGAACGTCTTTTGTTTTTTTCACGGTGCGCTATCTCGGCGAGCCTTAATTCTTAATTTCTATGACGTATCTATCAGTTTTACCACGGTTATTATAAGGTCGGTTATACACTCTCGCCCATGCCAAGAAACAAAAGATATAAAAGATTAAATGAGATTTATAGGTTTGACTTCGTCGGAGATAGTGCAATACCGCGTAAGTAACGAGTGTAGATACGAATCAATATTCAAATAAATGCCAAGTATTTAATTGAAATGAGAACCTTATCGGCAGCTGTTATTTAAGCGGTATTGCACTATCCCCGACGACTTGCATGTGTTTGTCGACTAGTCTATGTTATCGTAACGCTCAAACCTTAAGGACTGATTTGAGTGCGACTTTATGTATTAGATAGGTATGCCGACTTTATTGGAGTGGCTCATCGCTATGTACATATAAAGTTCAGGTCAATCAATTCCAAAACAAAGTCGATTGTTAGTCATGATAGAGATGACAAAGACTAAAGGAGTTAAAATGGAATGATTCTGCAACGATTTTGTTTTTTGAGAAGAGTGTACACTGTCATAACGCCTGAGAAGAGATAGTCGGTGTAACCGATTAATGTAATAGCAAGGAACGCATGTTGAAATATTTTGATTTGATCGGTTATAATTAAACTAAAAGGCATTTTAGACATCAGCGCACGAAACAAAAGATACAAAAAACGCCTGATATATTACAAATACAAATATCTTTATTTTGCTTATTATATTATGCTTTAGTAAAATAAATTTAAAAATCGATTTATATATTAAAACTTTGCACATGGCTAAAAACAGTACAAATGGCGGACTTAATTCCACTAGGCATTTTACCATAGGGCCCAACAAAGATACTAACTAAGTATAGTATCTTTGTTGTGCCCTGGTAGATACTATAGTATCTTTGTTGGGCCCTAAAAGAAGTTGGAATAGAGCCCAAAGCGTCGCAAATACAAGTATCTATTTTAATTTACTGCCCAAGTAGCACACACGCTGCATAAACAGTTATACAGCCTTTATACAACTTAAATAAGAGCTATAATCTGATTCGGTTCAGTCTATTCACGGCGCAGTCCATGCGCCCTGTGCGCCCGTGTCACCCCAACCTAAATTACCCCTGTGGCGCTGAGATAATCCCATCCCAAGCAGCACATTAGTGAATTTTGCAGCTTATATTATAGCTTTAAGTTCTAAATGAGTGGTTTAACAGTGTTTGATACAACTTATAGCTTTAAATACAACTCAAAACTGTATATGAGTTCATCCTATCACTTGTAGTTGCATAGGAACGTTTTTTGTTTCTACTTTATTACTTATGGTGGTATGTACCTAATTGAAAAGCACAAATACAAATTTATTTATAATTTTTATGTAATAATCCTGAAATTGTAATTAATTAAGCATTCGATTATATTTTAAATATTTTTATGTGACTTGTAAAATGCATTTGCTTTTATTAATAAATTATCTGTATCTGTATCTGATAAAGTCGATTTTGCTACTTAAAGTTGCATGCAGGTTCAAATTGTTACTCAATAAGAAGCAATAGTGCTATATAAGGCCTTAAATTCACTTATAAGCAACTTTTACATATAAGTGGGAACATACCCTTATTTGGAACTAAAAGTTACAAATGACTAGTACAATAGCGAATATATCACCAATAGTGGCTAAAGGGATAATTTTACGGCTCTTTTGGAACCAAAAAATATTGCAACTTTAAGGCCTAAGAAGTACCTTATTGCCACTCCAACGCATAAATAGGTCTCAATAGGAGGTTCTTGGAACCAAAAGCAGTTATTTTCACTTATTTCAAACCACTAACGAACTAAAAGTTCTATTATTGTTCCTATTTGCGCCTTGTCAAAATATATTTAATAGTCTTGCTTGTTTAATAGTCTACAAAAGAGCAAATAATTACTATTAGTAATATCATTCACTGCTTTGCCACTCGCAAGATACAAATAAGTGATTATTAGACTTGATAGTTCCAAATAAGGAACAAATAAGTGAAAATAAACACTGTAGGATCTTTTTTGTTTCGCCATGTTTACAAATGGCAGCCTATGAAAATTGATTATTTTAACCAGAATTTTATCACACTCACGCATAATCACAGATTTTTGATAGTTGTGACGATGTTACTTTAACATTGTACGTAACCTACAATCATTAGGTCAGGTTTTTAACAGTTTTATTTCTTATCGGTATCTATTCCTTATTTAATTTAGCACTCTCTTTTTTAATATTCCTGATCAAATAAAAGGCGCGTCGAAATTTACAAAGAAAACATACTATAGTTTCACAGTAACAAAAAAATCGCAAGAATTTCGTGCTTATTTCAATGCTTGTATAACGTAAAGTTTTAATCATTCACTAAACAGACGTATAAATCCAAAATGAATATGGCAGATCACGTATTACTTTTAATAAAACACAATTTGACAGTTGCCTCGCCACTCAAAGATAATTTTGGCGACTCATTTATCACTCATTGACCGAACTGAAATGGTTTCATTCGTTCACTGCGCATACCTTTTACCCTTAGTTCTAATTGCCACTTAAGGTAATTGTGAGATCTCTTATGGACGCATAACTTTCACCCATAGTTCTAATTACCACTTAAGGTAATTGTGAGATCTCTTATGGATTCTATTTAGCACCAAAAATAGGCTGCAATTTTTCTCCTTTTGGTTCTATACTGGTGGCATAAGGGTTCTTGCCACCTATATAGCACTTAGTCATGGTGGTAAATTTCACTTAAGCATCTAATTAGATATGATATACGAGCTATTTAGACCCAGTTGTGCTACTTGGGAATAGACGCTGTTACGTTGCCTAAATTAAGCTATTTTTGTTTCTTTAAATGTAATGTTGTAACTGTTAGTTAGTTATTGGACTATGTCAGTCTTCTCACGGTGGGTGATAGTCTTACCCCACCTTACCTCAATCAGTAAATTACAAAGCATTCGAAATAGAATGATTATTCAGTATATACAGTTCCACTTCCAATTAATAAAAATATATGTATATCACTTGGAAATGGACATATCTAATTAAACCTTAACGCTCTAGCAACCGGAGGAAATGCCCAAAACTAGAGAAGAGACGCATGCTACGTGACGTAGCCACACCAGATAATTTCACTCGCCCATTTCTTTTCACTTTCTCTCTCAGTACAAGTAGTGAATTAAAAAACCTATGCTAATTCAACCTGTTTGGACAGCTCATCATGACAAGTGAGAAAATTAATTATAAAATATGCGCATTTTTTTTTTATTACCTCTACATTACGAGCAGTTTCTCTAAAAAGTCTAATGATGATTTTATATTACAACGATAAGGTGCTTTGATGGCCGGAAATTAGTACAAGTTGCTCTATTTAATGTGACGACATATGATATGTTTGTTTTGATTGGAGCCTCTAAACGGTGAAAGCGAGTAAAACTTCCGGTAAAATGATTTAAACTTACACGGTTACACAATTTTACCCATTATCAAAATGGAACTTAATCGGATTCGAAAAGGTATTTATTTAAGTACCTCGACGTTTCAGACGTGACGTTACGTCCATGGTAATAATGTCGCGCGATTATTTCGAACTACCCGCACTTACGACTTACCGATACGTCCTTCAAGAAAAGAAGCTCCCCTGAAAGGCCGGCAACGGACGTGTGACTCCTCTGCACTCTGGTGTTGCAGGTGTCTATGAGTGACGGTAATTGCTTTCCATCAGGCGATCCGTTTGCTCGTTTACAAACATATGAAATAAAAAAATAAAAAGCTTGGTCTTTATTATTAGTTTGCTCATTGGAGTTGCTACTCAACCGATACACAACATTAACGATACTTGTAGCTTAGTCACAGCAGATTAATAAAAACATATATTGATATTGATAAATTATCCAAGTTGTTAACATGATAATAAACAACACCAAACACTTTAAATATATAATAAATTAGGCCTTCCAATGTGCCAACAAAAGAAAGGATAAATATGAAAAAGTCCATGTAGAAATAAAGTATTGATTGTCGAAGCAGATCTTAAGCCTTAGCCATCGTGATTTGATTTCGAACAAGGTATGAAAGTCCGTTAAAGTGTTCAGCAGTTCGCAACAACCTTGAATGCAAATTGTTATTAATTAACATGAGAAGTTAACATTTTTATTACAGCTATCAACACCTCATAATTATACGTTCAAAATGTGCAGATATAAGAGAATCTCCTAAACGGACGATTCATATCGCCATTATTTGTACCATTTATAGCTGGCTAGTTATTAATCCAGCTATATTTCTTTGTTTATTTACTGTATGATGTCCTTAGCAAATGCTTCCACTTAACGAAGTGCTGTGAGGAAAGAAGTATTTATTACCCAAATATTTTCAAAGCAATTGGAGTGTGTTGACATCCAATGAGGAATGTCAGACTTTAAGGGAAGCATAAGTTTACTTAATGACAATGTTCGCAAAAACTTGAAAACTGGACTGTTAAATTATGGCGCGTGTTTCCTTTCTCTGCGGCAGCGATAGGTACTTCTAGAAAATTTCTAAACTTTCCACTAAGTATCGTAGCCGCCTCACAAATGTTTGAAACTCCGAATTCCCTAAAAGGGTTGTTAATTTTTAATGGCGAAGAACCGTGTGGCTCTTCAACAAGATTCGTTAGGCCCCAGAAATGGAAAGGTTCGGGCAAAGGCGTTTTGTATTTTTTGATACTTTCCCATTACTTATACTTATTTATATTAACAATTTGTTCCAATAAAAATTTGGAACAAATTGCTTTGTTCCAAATTTTTATTGTAAGTTTTCTACTAAAGCTTTTTATAGTAGTTCATTTATCTACCTCATAAGTTTCCATAAGTGCAAAACGGGTATTTACTAGATTTAATAAATTGCGTCGCTTTCCAGGGTGAGGGCCTGGAGATCTGTATTACAGGTTTTTCAATACCTAGTTCAGACTCCAGTCCCTCACAAAGGATACTTTGTACCACTTTCATGTTTACCAACTAGTTGTCAAACTGTTTTTGTATGTCCTTTGTGAGGTGAAAATAAATGATATTTTTATTTTATTTTATTTATTTATAATTTATAGGTAACCCGATTATCTAATACATAGACATCGAATTCGAATGATGTGTAATCTGCTTAGAGCTGTCCAGTCGCCGATGACATGCCACTAGGTCTTAAAAACAAATAGTCAGCTGTCATATATTAAATAAATGCAGTTATTTTATGTGCATAGGATCAATGTCGTTTATTCGTTTCTTGAGCGAGAAAATTGTTGATGATCTACAGATTTTCTCTTTGACGGTGGTGAGACTAACGGGCAAGATTATATTGTAAAGATATTTGCATAATAACGTCAGTCCAAAATCAGTCCGCATTATGATGCCATATTCCGCTCATGAGTGAACATATACGCAGTAGCTAAGGGAGGTGAAGATTTGTTTACTTTATTTCTGAGGTTTCTTTGTCCTTGTGTCATAATTGCTGTGTATTATAAGCAAATCGAAAATAAACTAATGCCCATGGGACGGGCCATCAGGAAGTACAACAAGGCATGTCGCAAATGTGTTACCGTCCCTGGGGACCAAAACAGTTCTTGCTTGATATGTGATATTGCCTTGGCATCTATAACCGAGTAGTCTATAATATGTATACTCGATTTGCTTACATCGCTTGTAATTTAAGAATGAAACACATTTATCTCGTCTATTTTTTAGACAGCCCTGTATTACCAATAATATGTTGGATTTTAAAATTTGTTTAGAAAGAAAGCTACAGAATTATTCAATTACATTATTTTTAAATAATTTGATAAGAAAGTGTCTTGAAAACATGACTATTCAGTGCCCTATTTTATTTTGTTTATTTTAAAGGTACAAAAGTTTTATGTTATTACTTAAATTAAAGCACTTTTCAATTAATCAGTCGTAGAATCTAGTATATTCCGTATTTTTATACTTAAGGTACATACAAATATACCAGAAACAGCGAAGACGTATACATATCATTCAAAACATAAAAAAACGTATCAAATCACTTGAACTTTCTCTGTAAAAACTAAGAGTTTTTAGTCTTTTAATAACAAACAATGAGCTATATCGCATCACAGACATGTCAACGGTGCATTAGAAATGAACACCAGTGAAAGTTACGACTCGTTGTTCATCGACACTAGTGTTGCAATGTTGTGTCATATAGTTTATTGTCTTACAATTACAAAACGCAATTAGTTAGTTATTGGATACTGTTATTACAAAGGGCTACCATACTTGGACTCGCATTGCACACGTCTTCACAAATAGACGATATTATCATTATATTCGATATGGATTGATGTTTGTGGTAGGCAGTAAGTGTCACATTATATAACTTTATACAGTTACATTCTCTATATTCTCTTCTACATTCTCTCCCATATTATTTTATAAAATAGCCAAGTCAGTCAGCCCGCCTAGCACAACTAATGCTTCGCGTCATTTGTCACTCTCTCACAGTACTGCACGAAAAGAGATATAGATATATATCTCTTGCGAGAAAGAGGCGCGTATCACAGTTGTGCTAGATATGCAGGAATGGTCCAGCATGTATTGTTTCGAACTTGTATGGAGCTCATCATCAGCCCACCTAGCACAACTAGGCTTCGCGACTCTTGTCGCATGACACGGCATCGCCCGTCACACTCTCACAGTACTGCGAAGAAAGAGATATGTAACATTCATCGCGCGAGAAAGAGACGCGTCACAGTTGTGCTAGAGGTGCTGGGGTAGCTATCCGTGCTGTTTCGCAACAAACGGCTGAATTCATTCACCATCATTCATTTGTACGTGAGTTAAAGGATAGATTGCAAAAAAATTGTACATAGTTAAAAGCTTGGTTAACATAAAATACGATCGCCTCCTTTGTGTGACGAAAGTTAGTCATACAAAATGTATGGGTAACTTTCGTCACACAAAGGAATCAATTAACGTTGTTTTAATTAAAGCCCTTAACTATGTACAAATTTTTTGCAATCGACCGTAAAACCGTTTTTAATCATTATTAAGGATGTCCATATAAAATATTATTGAGTTAACTAATGTTGCCTCAAACTAGAACCTCAATTACGGATACTCGTTATAAAGCAGTTGTTTAAAAACGTCATGTCCGAGGTTAGACACCTACATGAACCTATCATGTTCATGCCTTCTTTCTTTATCATACTGGTTTTGAAGAAGTAGCCGGTCAGCTCCATGGTATCCCGTCATCTGGTCCTGGTGTGGCCAAATACCGGGCACAACACCTCGGGTCTCCGAGGTCACTCCCAGAAGTCGTCGGCAACATCAAGGGACTGCTAGGCTTTCTGGTAGAGTTGGGTTGGCAAGAGTAGTGCCAGCAACCCTTCACGCAAAATAGGCGCATTGTAAGACGTCGAGTTGCGGAAAACTAGCCCGCGAGAACCTATAACCTACCTATCCCGTCATCTGCGCTTGAACAACCTCGTGTCCAAACTAGACCATTTTTTCGAGTCAGGAATAAAATTTGTGTTATACCGCGCATTATTGTATGTATACTATTGTTATACAGATAAAGTGAATAAAGGTTTCCATCGTATTCGCAAAAGTTCGTTTCAGCACGCTTTCTCTATTAACTTCGATGAAAAGTTTTGATAATAGCAGTATAAAAGCGAGCTATCTTGACTAAATATACGATGGAAAAATACTAATGCACTTATTTGTACCGTAAATTAACATAACATCTTACTATATGCCATTCAGCGCTGCGAACGCTTCCTTCGTACATATAAAATATCATTGAGGTAATTATGTTGCCTCGAACGAGGCCTACCTCAATTACGGATACGCGTTATACAGGGTGCGCATAAAAACGTTATGCGGCTCGATGCTTGCGTGAAATGCGTACGAGCGAAGACGTGTAATTACATTCGGTGTATGTGTGCGTGCGTAGGATCGCTGGTCTTTTTAATAATTAATGAACAAGAGTGTGAAATGAAACAGTACACTCGTAAATTACTTAATAACGAAGCAGAAATACGAAGGTGGTGCTTGAATTTGATGACTGAAAAAGTCTAAAGGCCGAGTGCGAGAGTTGTGCCGTTCTTGTGAACGTAACGTAGTTTGGAGAGAAATTTCTAGATTATGTTGTTAGTATAATTGAAGCTGGCTGCAAATGTACAAAAAAAGCAAGATAATATGTAAAAAGTTAAAATTATTCTTTTATAGCCATGCCTATAATTTGCTTTTGGTTTGCGGGCGAATCTACGAGCGTCTGAACAGCCCGGTCTTATCACCATTTTGGTCTACATTTTATTACCATAACTTAAGTTATGGTATAAAAGAATAATTTTAACTTTTTGCATATTATCTTGTTTTTTTTTGTACATTTGCAGCCAGCTTCAATTTTACTAACAACATAGGTAACTTAGAAATTTCTCTCCAAACTACGTTAGGTTCACGAGAACGGCACAACTCTCGTTCGGCCTTTAGACTTTTTCAGTCATCAAATTCAAGCACCACCTTTGTATTTCTGCTTCGTTATTAAGTAATTTAGGAGTGTACTGTTTCATTTCACACTCTTGTTCATTAATTATTAATTGTGATATTAACATATCACAATGGAAAAACGAGACGGTATAACCGTGATCAATCTAGACTAACACTCCGTGTCTTTCGGATTCATAAGAAAATCAAAATTTTAACATGACTTTAATCATCATCTGATCTAACATTTGTTGAGATAACATCGACGGAAAATAATGTCATAAGAATAATATTCGAGCTTGCCGTATTGAAGTTAGCTTGTTTCATTGTGGACGTTTTAGTTGTAAAAATACAGTCAAACTGAGAACTAAGCCCTTTTTAAGTCAATTTGAAAAATCATCATCAAAATGCACAACTATGAAAAATATAAGTTACCTATGTTATATACTTACATGCTTATACATCTCTTACTTCTTGCAAAGGTATCTTATATACAAAAAAAATGTGAAGACATTAAAGCCTTTTCTAGATATATGAAACCAACATATGTAGAAGCGTAAAAATGCAGAATATCAACATTTATTTGTAATTTTATTTATTTATTGATTGTAATGGGAAACAAACAGCATACAATCACACTTAGAGTTAACAAAAATAGATAACACAGAAGCCAAAACAGTTTCCACTAATGGTTCAAACATTATTGCTCTGAGAGTACAGAAAACATGCATTAAACATATTAAGTTGTTAAGTAACTGGTTATGTGCATGTCTAATAAAATTATTATTTTTTTTAAATTTTGAGTCTAATATATGAACAAAAGAAACAAGTTAAAGTTGAATACAATAGTAAAATCTTGCTTTTTATGAAATAATTAAAAATAGATCTAAGTATTACAAATTATAGAAAGTAGACTTTAACGGTTTAGGCTTTCAGTGCAGAAACAAATTTGCGTTGATTTAACTGAAACATGTCTATATGTGAATATTTCTTGTTGTAAATTTTGCATGTTCTTACTAAATACTTATTATTTACATATTTTTTACGACTAAACGGAGTTGAAAATAGATCCGTGGACCGCGTTCGAAAGCTTTGACATCGAAACGATACTTTACTTAGAAGATATTGGGAGTCAACAATGTTATTCAGCAATTTAAATAAAAACGTAACGTCCCTTTTTTCTCTTCGCATCTGAAGGCTTTCAATATTCTCACGGGCAAAGGAACTGAATTTATATTTAAGATAACTAAGGAACTTTTTTTGTATACGCTCTATTGTGTTAATATGAACTGAAAAGAAAGGGCTCCAAACAATGGATGCATATTCTAAATATGACCTAACAAATGCGTTATAAAGAAGGACCAGTGTGTTGGGGTTCTTAAAATCTTTGCTTTGGCGCAAAATAAACCCAAGCATTCTGTAGGCTTTACACGTGATCTTATCGACATGGGATGTCAATTTAATTTCGCTATCCAGATATACACCCAAGTCCTTGACCTCGTATACCCTCTTAAGTTTATGGCTTATTATTTATGCAAACACCACGACATTCTTAACGCAATACGCAAACAATTGCTGAACCAATGATGTCCTCGCCATATTGAGAAATACATATTTGTAATTACCAAATACGGTTAGCATACATGTACGGCGACAAGCGATCCTGTCATGCATATCTAGGGACCGCGATAATTTTTAACGGTATCTATGGCCTGCTTGCTACATATATGAGGGACTCGGTTCAAATTATCAGAAACAACACACTTTTACCATGTAAAAATGTACATTGACAGTGTACGACAAAGTTGATAATCCAAAAACGTAAGTTCACTTTTAAGACTTTGTAGATTTATCTGTTTCGTTGCAGCGTTACCATGGTTACACAAGTCACGCGATTCTCGTTCAAACGTGTCAGACTTCGCTTTATGAAATTCGAACGCAAATATTATTTCGGCTTGGCTTATATTTCACTGTTATTAGATACGATGTTTGGAGAAATTTAATGAGTTTCAGTAAACAACGCCCAGTTTCGATTTTATGTGGATTCGTGGATTGCATTAAATGAAAATGCGTAGGTATATTTGATTTCTGGTATCGTTGCCGTGAAGGGAAATAAGATATCAAAGTAGAGTAAGTATATTCGTCTCAACAAGAAAAAAAGTTCGTTACGGTTACTACGTGAGAAACACATCTCTAAAGTATGTAGATATATTATGTTGTAAGTATATTATAGTGACGAATCTCGGACATTAAAATAAATCTTCTCCCGACTGTCCTGACTGACCTTTATATCATTAAAAACGTGATTTTTACCCCAAATCGAAAGTGTTTTGTCATCTTTATAAATAACGACAGGAAAATTGTTTCCTCATACTAGGCAAGATTTTTCCTTGTAATATCAAAATGAGTTTGCATGTAGGTATTTTGTTCTCGTAAATAAAGGAATCCTCACAAAAACAAGTAAGTAAATCAGAAAAAGTTAGGTATCTCTGTGGCATATTTCTGTGTATTCTTTTAACAGTGTATTTTAGAAGATTTTAACAGATTGTAAGTGCGTTAGTAGCGTATAATATTAGTCTATTGTAGTCACAACGAAAATAAGTAGGTAATTCTTTTTTATATTTTCACACGTGTATTGTACTGCCGTACAATACACCGTAATTTTCAATGTCTCAAAGTAGTTCAAATAACACAATATGGTCTAACAAATCGGTTAAAATGTATTAATTCACAACACTTGTCAAAAAAGTTACCATCCCCATGACAGTACTGTTGGCCATTGTAATCAAATGGGATTTTTTTTATTTTGTTGTCGATTTGGTTTTTTTCTCAGATTTCAATAAAATTTGGTGAGTTGGTAGATAAAGTTGCTTCTTCTGACCATGGTAAGCCCAATTTCACGATATGTCCTACAAAGTTTTCTCCATTGAGTTACACAAAATGTATTACAGAAATTGGCCCATGGAACAATTTTTATTTTGTTGTTGAATTATTTATTTTGTACTAAACTTTAGTAAAAAAAAATCCATACATTATTTGTAACTCAATGGAATATTTTGTACGACATATCGTGAGATTGGGCTTACTTTGTTTAGAATAAGCAACTTTACCAACTCACCAAATTTTATTGAAATTTGAGAAAAAAACGAAATCGACAACAAAATAAAAATTTGCCCAAATATTACCATCGTAATTTACACAAATATTAACTTATTAAAATACTAGGGGCTCGCCCCCGCTTCGCACGGGTGCAATGCTGATAAATTGTGCATGTATTATACATATAAACCTTCCTCTTGAATCTATAAAAAAAAACACATCAAAATCCGTTGGGTAGTTTTAAAGATCTAAGCATACATAAGGAGAGACAGCCGGAAGCGACTTTGTTTTATACTATGTAGTGATAAATAGAACTGGTTTGCTCACGTCGTTTAAGTCGAATATTGCCCGTCATCGTTTCGAATTGGTTCGCGATTCATCATCAGGAGCTCCGATCACTAATAAAATCGGCGGCCAATCGAAAATGTCGATATTCAATATAAACGATGTGAGAAAACGCGTTTCATATGTATTTTAGACCCACAGGCGTTTACCATATTAACTGTTTGTAAATTTACCCAAAACTAATTTGACATAATATCCTCAAACATTATATAGGTACAATCGAGTTCATAAATGGCAAAAATTTGATCAATAATATGTAAACTCGTCTTTATTGTAAGCGGTATATACTATATAGGTATTAGGTACCTATAGACTATATAGGCATGTTTAGATATTTTTGATCTCATTTTTACTCATAAATTTTAGAAGTCCATGAAAAGGTTGTCAAATAAAAGTGTTGAAAAGATAATGAGGTCAAATGGCAAGGTATCAAAACCATCACGGAACTTTTCCAGAGTTATCACCTGTTCAAAATCATAAAAATTTTCGTAAAAGTTCCGTAAACATTCAAATCAAAAGATATTAGGATAACTTAACCTTAAGTATAATACTGTTAACAAAGTACATAATTATGTTAATGTATCGATTAGGTACATCAAAACTAACGTGTCACGAGAAGAAGGCTTGGCTTTTACATATTCAATAGTTACGTGACGTTAATATTGGATACCTTCCGCCGTGGCGCATGATTTTGTCTTAACTTTTTTTATGATACCGACCAGCGGTTAGACAAACAAGGCTTCTACGTTTGACGCTGACGAATTTTCGATTTTTTTTTTCTATATTTTTTCTAAATGGGTGACGGTAATCGCTTTCCATTAGGCGATCCGTTTGCTCTTTTGCCGTATGACATAAAAAAGTTATAAGTGGTCGAGTTCTAGGCCTTAACCCAATAGATAGCCGCTTCAAAGTTAAATCACAGCAAAAGAGTTGATAGACATTATTGAAATCATATTATGTCATTTACTATAGTTAAAATGCACTTTTTAATACAGTCAAGGTCATACTTATTTTATAATCAGACAATTAAACTAAATGCTATCTAATGTTCAATACAAATTAGTACACATTTCGTATCCTTATTAAATAGCAAAAAGTATATGCAAAAAGTTGGAATACCCTAAGAACCTCCGTCATCTAAAGCTGGAATTTATGGAAATAAACCCCACATATTTTCTAACACTTTCATCCTTATTGAGTACGAGTATTAGCTGGATAATATTTCAAGACTCTCTCCGAGAAAGGCTCACATTTCTTACACATGTATTTACTTACTTTTTAGTCAGTTTTACGTGACATTGTCATCATAAAACATATTGTCCACAGTACTTCGAACCTTGGAAAATATTTTACTACAGAAAACCTTTCGTGACTACTTTCAAAGAGGTAAATTAGATACTATCGTTTTGTATTAAAACCTACGTAGGCTCATAATTGTGAGAGTGTTGAAAGTGGTTGTCTAAGTAGGCAATAAGAAAAATAAGCTGTATAATGCTTATAATATTTTTTATGAGTGGCGTTTTAACTTAGCAAGATATGATGATTATCTTGTTTCTGCTAACTTAATTATAACCACGGTACCCTGTGAATCCAAAACACTGTAACTCCGAAAGACAGATTTTAAGAAAACGGGTACAAACACTTTTTTTTGTTTTTAGAGGATTACTTCTATGTTTTCTGCAGAAAGTTCTGAGTGTTTGATATCAATAAAAAGGAAATTTCATAAGGTTTTCAGCCCCAGTCATAATAAAATATTTTACCGTAAATACAATGATTTAACATAGATAACTTGTATTGCCGGGATAGTCATATGAAGCGAACCAAGAAATTGTTAGGGCAATACACTGTATTTTATAGTTACAGTGTATTACCATGTTAAATCAGTGTTCTTCTCACTTGTTTAAACAATGTAAGTCCCTATCTAATGTACTGCCGCAATAAAACACGAGTTTATTAATTAATGAAGTTTTTATATTGGAAAATTTGACTTACAATATCAATAATTATGACTGCGTAAACTTATTTTTAAATGAAAACACTTCACATTTTAACTGCTTTTAACAACAGAATCAGTCTTAAAATTAAAGACATAACTAGATAATTATTAGGAACACATACATTTTCTTTACATAAAATCATACAAAACATAACATAAAAGTATCTCCTTATGATATTCAGTCTCGCAAGTAGATAGTGTAACAGCCAATAGCTTATCTGAGTATATTTTTCAAAAACCAGAACATAAATCATAATAATATATTATAGAAATGAATGTCAACAAAGTACCTAGTAGTATTCGCTTTAATACTAAATATTTGGATCGTCTCTGTATTCTTCAGGGTTTGGATGAGATGACACAACAAGATTTTCATAAAATACTGTCCTTGATGGAGGCATAGACTTGCACAGCACTAACAATTCTCTCTTTTTATCCTCAGTTATGCCACTGGCTTCACTCTCTCTCGGTAGTTCATCAAGCAGATCAGTTTTGCTGTTTGCTATGTCGTTAGATAGTTTTTGCGCATCTTTTCTTTTCAAGAAATGTATTTCCTTGAATTCACCTTCATAGTCATTTTTAGCAAACATGGTAACATATCCCCTTCTAAACTCAATAACTTTGAGGTTGTGGATATTAAAACCTTTCGGGTATGCAGCCTTTGAATCATTTGAAAATACAATCATATCTTTATGACTTAGAACAACCACCTCTAAGTTTTTACGCGATGTTTTTATATTGTGTGCAAAGTCGTCAAAGTCGTAGACTTCTTTAGTCATTTTTAACTTTTTAGTAATTGCTGCGTGCACAGTGTCTGCAGCCATAAACGTGTGCCCGCTCTCAAAATATTCCAGTGTCACAGTTTCGATATCAGTCATTTTATCATTGATTAATCGTACAAACGCTGAGATAAGAATCTTATTCTTATTTTGCGCGTTACAGTTGTCAAGAAAAAAGTAAACATGTTTCTGGTCTCGACAGTAATTTCTTAAAAAATAAGCATAAGTCGTGGCCACATTGTAAGCTTTTCTGCCGCTCTCTCCTTCATGCCAAAGTATACATACTGCGGTTTTGTTCTTGCCAGGTGGAACGAATGTTTCGTTAAATAGCGTAAGTTTACGGGAGAAATAATATTCCTTTGTAGTCAATAATGGCATCTGTATTGCTTTCTGCATATCAACTGTATATACTGTCTCCTTCCCCCCACTTTTCTCACACATTTCTTCTACTAATTTTAAATCTTTCCTCGAGTTTTTCTTGTTCTGTAAGTGTCGTGGTAAGTCTATACAGTCCTGACAGTTGCAAGGAAGTGGCATTGTTTTATGAGTGATTTCGTGATTTTTGCATTTCGTGCATATGTCGTGTACTGGCTCTGCAGTAGAAATGTTCATCTCCTTGACGATTTTATGAAAATGGGCCCAACTACACTTATTCATACATTTTTCATTACAATAAGTTTTAAAATGATTATAAATAGTGGAAAAATTAACCCCTATTGGAAGGTAACGGCGATTAGGCGCATGTTGAACGTTGTGGTGAGAATGAACGGGTTTATATTTTAAGATAAAGTTCCGAATTTCGTCTTGATAAGTCCTGGGAAATGCGGTCGAACTGGGGTGACGACCTCGAGGGTCTTGCGCAGCTCCAATTTTTGGATTAACATTTCCAGATATCAAATTCGTTTTCAAAACCGCTTGAACTGCTTCGTCATTTGTGTAACCCAATGTGCTGAGAAAAAACTTTTTACACACTTTTTTCTCATCGAGAGTCCACACTAATGTGTTAAGTCTTCTGGAGTTACATCCAGCAGTTTTAGTGGCTGTTGGTAGCTTTTCCACCTGTCTAGACAAAAAATCTCGGCGTCTTTGTCTGTTCATACTCCAAAACTGTTCATGTATTTCTTCTCTTTTCGACTCATTCACATGTTCAGTACATGACTTCTTACAGTTATTGCAAGGGGGTTTCATGGGGTGTTTCTTTTTCTGGTCTTCTTGGATAATTTTCGGGTCTCTCTGTCTCTTTGCTTTTTTCGGTGGTGGTGTAATACTATGTTTTCTTGAGGGCTCGTCACAATCGTCTTCAGTCATTGGTAAAATTTCGTCGACGTCGATGTCACTAGTTGCACGCCGCCTGCGCGGTTGCCTGGTGTAGGTAGTAGTAGGGACGAGCATGTTCTTTTCTTGGTGACGACTAGAAGGTGGGTGCTGCTCTATAATAGCGGTTGTAGTTATTTGAACACAATCATGCCTTACTTGCGGTTCGATGTAGTTGTTTAAGTTATTAGGATCCGAATCGGAGGTTTGCAAACAGTCCTGAGTAATTGAAGACGTAATTACAGCTAATAATTCAGTATAGTCTCCTTTACCTATTTCCTCACAAAAACTTGGGCACTCCGA
This sequence comes from Apotomis capreana, assembly GCA_947623375.1. NCBI lineage: Eukaryota > Metazoa > Arthropoda > Insecta > Lepidoptera > Tortricidae > Apotomis > Apotomis capreana. Next base: position 7,518,471 of record OX392500.1, read on the forward strand.
TTCACTTAATGGTATCAAAGTTGGGCTAATATCACGAGAGTCTATATTTAAGTCCATACGATCATCATAAGGTACGCAGAGACTCGGAGGGTCCGTGGTAATAGAAATATCATTTTCTTTCTGAAGATTATTATTTATCTCAGACACCATTGTAGCACTATTTGAGTTATTATAATGTTGCACTCTGTTTTGTGATAGCTTTATCAACAATTTATTTCGATAGCCACTCATTGTAGTAACACCATATAGCCTAATTAGTTCACCAATTACTTCAGAAGCAAATAAAACATTGTCACGTCATAATTAAACAACAAACTGAACAGCAATCGCGCGTAAACAACGCGCGGCGTGGGAGCTTCAAACTGACTCCGGTAAATCGACCTATAGCGATCAAGATTGCCGCTCAGCCGCGCTGTGATTGGCGCGCCCGCATCGCGCGAGTGTTGGTTATAGCTTGTTACTTAGTTTTGTCAAAACACTGTATCTTGAAACGCGCAAGGATTATTTTGGCAACACACTGTATCTTCAAATACCGTGTTTTGCTATTTTAGGACTTAATTTTAGTCAAATACAGTGTTTTTTACATTGCGATATCTCAGTTTGTTCTAGTATAAGACCCAAAATATTTGAATGCAGGACCATGTAACAGGCAAAAATAAATTGAATGGACGTTGTTAATTCAAAACACTGTAACTGAAGATACAGTGTATTGGATTCACAGGGTACCACGTCTCATGCAAACAAACCTCATTTTTATTTCAAAGTTCTTACACTTATAAGAGCAGTAGAGAGTTCTTAGACATATGTTCAATACTTTACTAACTAGGTTTTCTTTGGAGGTACTTATGTGTAGAATCGGAACAATTATAGAAGAAAAAAATATTCTAGATATTTTACGCCTCGAATCAAATGTCTCTTGATCCTTTAAGTAAACTTATGATTTGATCCTACGTTTGCTCTAAATACTTAAAGATAAACCTTATATAATATCTTGAACGCATACTCAAAAAAATAAAATAACAAATCTGAAGTAAATTTGAGTCAATCAACTCTCAACCCACGCTTTTTGTTTTTCGTGTCTGATTTTTCTGAATCTTTCTGTAGGTGGTATGTACCATCAATTACAAATATGAAACCCCAGACAATGTGAAGTATTATATACCGTTTAAATAGTATTTTATTTAAAAGATTTTACAAACATTACATTATTGCTTGCAATTTTTGTCATTTTAATTTGAACAAAAAGTCTGATAGTGTCGAGGACAAAATAAGTTGAAACAAGTGCGAGTCCGAATCTATAATAAGTTTGTTGTATGGGAGCCCCCCTCAAACATTTATTTTATTTTATTTTTAGTATTTGTTGTTATAGCGGCAATAGAAATACATCATCTGTGAAAATTTCAACTGTCTAGCTATCACCGTTCTTGAGATACAGCCTGGTGACAGACGGACGGACGGACGGACGGACAGCGAAGTCTCAGTAATAGGGTCCCGTTCCTACCCTTTGGGTACGGAACCCTAAAAAAGATGATTTAATATCCCTCTGAAATGCCCCGCCCTTGTTATTCGTCATATGGACGATAAAACACGGACCTAGCCAGTACAATTTCGAAACATTTTAATTTGCTCTTAGGCAGTTCACCGAAATTCCAATATTTTCGACGACGCCGACGTTGTTTCCCGCATGAAATGGAAAAAATATTGCGTACACTTCAATTTCCTGAGGTCAGCAACTGGGCAAGAATTGGTTTCTTTTTCGCCGATATTAATCTTGGGTATACGGAATATTTTGCTAGTCTTGAGACTTAAGTTATTAATTTTGAACGAAACAACAACATGTGACCAAGTAACATCATAATAATGATTATTTGTTTGTTTATGGAAATACCCTACATTCAGTTATATTATATAGCTTCTCGGTATAAATCACTCTTCCTAAATAATTTTGTCATTTCGTGAGAAATTCAATATTCAAGCATGAACCAATTTGTACATCGACGCAATATGTAGGCTTTTAATTACCAATTTTGACGACAAACGAACCCTACAGTCGTGGAAAACCGTGCCTTCCATATATTATAATAACACAATTATCTATTGGTACCCATAAAAGCATCCCTAATACAATCATAATAATGAACGTTTCTGAAAACCTCCCCACCCTCCCCTAATTTGGCTCCTGCGGAACACGAGCATTTATACAAATAGACCGCTCGCCTATTTAACGGACTTGTAAAATTTCGACAAATATATTCTTCAGAGGACCCTTTTAGCGAACGCTTGGAGACGTTCATTCATATTGAAAAGTGCCCGCTTAAAATTCATAACGCAGGCCTGAAACTCACCTTTGACGCCGTCTCGCACCTGCAAGTCCAATTAGTGTGTTTCTTCCTTAATAATTCACTCCACTTTTACGCTCAAACACAAATCACAAATCGATATGCAAACATAAAATCTCCATAATTGGCAACATTTCACGAATCACATTTTATTCCGAGCTTTCGGAGGGGCGAAAGGCTGTATTGACAAAAGTTCTTACACGTTCAGTAATGGGTCACATTAAAAGTTTAGCACCGGGACAACTTCGAGGATGCAGAAAGCTTCGAGTATCGGCGCTGGATGGGAAAACTTTGTTTTAACGCGAGTGGTTTTTATTTTTGTGTTAAAGAATGTGCGCCGGCGCAGCGACGCGTGCAGGCGACGCGGTAGGGGGCATGGACCTGCGGAGCCGGCGTCTTGAGTACCAGAGTACCGTTGTGTGAGAGTGGGAGCGAGCTAGCTTCAAGTTCACTTTGTTTTACGGCTGATATAGCGATGAGATTGATAAACTCGAAACATATCAACACTGGAAAGCTCAGATTTTTATCTGGCACTATTGAAATGTCAGTGCCTAATGAGTTTCTAAACCTTTCAATTTCTTAGATATTTTTCCTAATTAGATTCTTCAGATTTATGGAAGTGATATATGAAGCAATTTGCTATCGGGGACGCGCTAACTCCTAGGCTGACAGATTCCGTTATCCTTAAATTATCGGTGCGAAGTGTGACGCGATTAGAAGCCGATTGACCGATTGAAAGTTGGCAAAAAAGTTCGAGTTGACCCACAGATTTCACAGGCTTAACAAAAAAAAAACTACGGAGCTCTATACAAAAAGATTGCCTTTTACCTTAGTATGGCGGTATAACTGAACTATTATGACTAAGATCCGACTCGGCCGGGTTAGGTTAGGTTAGATTTTTTTTTTTAATATCCAGTAAAACAGTTTTGCAAGTACCTTTAAATAGTATATTGAATTCGCATTATTTAGTGTGCATAATTAGTGTCCAAGTTAGTATTTTTGGTGAAACTTTCAATTATTTTGATCGAAAAAAGGGAATATACAGATATCGATTTAAATACATGCCATAATTTAGTAGTAATATTAAATACTTAGCACTTAAGAATTCATATATTTATTTATTTTTTCTTTTGGTTCTCCGAGTAATCGTAGAGCGGATCGTTCCGATACAAGCACACTATGGTTACTGAAATGTCCCAACTTTTTATGTTGTGATAAAAACACCTTTTTATGTTTGAAATAAAAAGTTGTATAAATATTTTTGAATTTTTTACCTATTTTAATTTTTTTTTATGTTCCGACACGACGTCATATAATGAAAATAATATTTAATTTTAATTTTAAATGTTAAATTAAAACATTGGCCAATGGGAAGTGATTCGAACGCATCACAGCAGAAAAACGTTGATCGATAGACAAAGGCTAAAGCAAAAATGAAAGCATTTATTTATAACTATACCAGATCTCAGTGTTGACCTAAAGACCGTTGAGTCAAATAGACAAGAAACTGGCATAGTGAGCCAAGTTAGTGAGTGGTGGCATTTCAGAGCTATTTTGTTACTTAATACCGAAGTCGTGACCCGCGTACGCTGTTGGCACAAATATCCGACTGCTTACTTCCCAATCCTCTTGTGAACACTGAATGTACTCTTATAAAACCGACTTCATGCTATTTTAAATGGAGTCCATTTTTGCAACAATTGCAATCGAGATTTATGGGGATTATAAATATGCGACCAGTATTTTGTTGATTTGAACTAAATAATTGGTAAACAACTGAGATTTCCTATTCACCAGATTTGTAAGAATAAATGTATCATAAATTTGTTTAGTTATTGCATGAACAAACATACATAGTTGTTTTCAATAAACTTGATGTTTTGATATTGATGTCACCCTAGGCTCTAAGTAGGATTTTCTGCCCGCTACGCGCCTACGCGGGTAGAAAATCTCTCTTCCTGGCAAAGACAAGATGTAAAACTTTAGACAAACCACGAAGTTTTGCAGTATTACTGCTCTAGTCAATCGTCACGTCATCACAAAATGCTTACTGAGGAGAACAATAATTAAACGTATCTATTTGGCAAACCGAGGAAACTATTATTTTAAATTGGCCTTTATTTTACAATTTTAACAAGAAATGGGTAGTTTATTTTTAGGAATATCCCAATTAGTAACGTTCCAATTAGTGAATATTTTTGTTTAATGATACAGAAACTGTTATTCAGATGAGAATGATCACAAGCTCAAATATTCCAATTATTTTCTCCAACGTTCAGTATTTCCTTGAGAATAAACACTTCTTTATATAAGCAAAGGCTCAAATTAACGAATATTTTAATGGGACATTCACCTTTTAAATAAAACTGCCTGGTGTCAGAGGTACGTTGACCCTATTGCTGAAAAAGAAAATCAGAAAAGATACTTAACTCGATAATTTCAACTCGTATATATATCTTTTTTCAAATATGCTATGAAATATTAACATTATGTTCCACGTTTTGGGTGCTGGGGGGAATTCGCCGGGAAAAGCAACCTTTTTTGTTTCAATATCAATCTTTAACACAAAATCATGTAGCGTTCACCCAGTACAAAAAAAAATCGAGCATTCTGAAAAATATAAAATGCTAACCACTTTGCTGTATCGTCATCAGCCGTTTAGGCGTAATGAACGTACAAAAGAGCATACTAACGTACAGACATACATACATGGTGTCCGTATCGATTATCACAGAGTTCCGAATGTCGGGTAATTCCGATTTTATCCGACATTCGGAATTACCCAAGTACACTTTACTCGTTTATACAAAAAAAATACAGACAATTAATTATTTAAAATTTTGTTATGGCATAAATTAATTAAAAAATCTTCTTCAAGTAAGTGGATCACTTGAGAGGAAGAGGTGAGTACTATCGTATATTGCCTTTGCTGTCGTATATACTAGATGTTTACGATTTCAGCTGTATTAAATGACATTTCACGTTACTACCCGGTCAAGTTAAGCTTGCGCTTGATATCTATGGCGTCACATATAAATGAGTCGCAAACTTAGCACGACCTTGTGGACAAACTGGCGATATTCTAGGCATATCACCACTTGGGAGATCTCTCCGAGATATCACAGATATATATGGAATTAGGGTCCTGGTTTTTTATTGTAAAAAAGGGGTTCATAAAGTAACAGATATGGCGCATTGAGCTCTTATAATTATGATACCCATATCTTTCCTTGCTAAGTTCGTGGAAATGAACCGAATAACCTAAGTGTAACAATTTTAGGGGAACCTCAATTTTATCTTTCGCGTTAAATTGCTCTTCGTGAATATTTATGATCGACACGACCAAAATATTATGAATATTAATTTATACCTGCCAAATACAATCTGACGATGAAACTGATTAATCTTGGAATAAATTAAAATTAAATGGTAAGGCAAATAAGCAAGGTACAAGGTGAAGTATTTTTACGTGGATTTTATGGAAAATCTATAAGTATATCAGCATTTCCTAAGCTAGTTGATATACCTAGAACAGATTTTTGTCAAGTAACTTTTGTCCAGCAAAGCACATAAATTAGACGTTTCGGAATGGGGATGGTGACAGATGTTGAATTTTACAACATACCTACTGTAGTTATATATATGGATAAAAGTAGCTTAATATCATGAAATAAAGAAAAATTCTCAAAAAAACTAAGTTAAATTTGAAATATGAGAAACGAGAGAGAAATGCAAATTTGATACTGTTTTTAGAATGCTCATAATTCAACAAAAAAAAAATTGTGAGACTAACTTGTTGTAAAGGCTTATTTTATGTAACCAACTATTTTGAACGCCTTTTCTACTCGTTGCGTATTTTAATAGCGCCATCAGAACCAAAGAGTGATAATAACACTTCTAGAACAATTCAGTGACTTAAATTTCACAAACATCTTTTAAGTAATACCGTTGCACACTAATCATTGTTTCAATCAAGAGCAAGTTTGCGAGAAACCGCTGTCTACTCGGGCCTCGTTAATTGTACCAACGTGAGAATAACGTTGCGCACTAAACGTTACTCCACTGTTTTTTTTTTGTCATTTATCATAACATAATGTTGACGACGCGTTTGGCACAGTTTGTACACACATGCCTACTGAGCCGGCGGTCCCGGGTTCAAATCCCGGCCAGGCCAAATATTTGTGTGATGAACTCGAATATTTGTGCTTGGGTCATGTTTGTTCTATGTATTTAAGTATCTATATAAGTACGTATATCGTCGTCTAGTACCCATAACACAAGCCTTCTTGAGCTTAATTTGGGACTAGATCGATTTGTGTGAGGTTTCCGATATTTATTTAAATTTATGTTACCGAATTGCTGGTTTTTGGTAGTAATCACGAACGTGTAAGAATTATGAGCTATTATATTCCTAGTTTTCATTCCGTCGTCGGAATTTGGTAAGTAGGTACTTAATAAGGCTATACTTACCAGTTTTTTACGACCTAAATTTATTCAGAATCCATTTCTGGACCAATGCCCATAGCTCTTATACCGTAATAAACGATTAGATTGTATCGTCACAATCTGTGATACATTTGAAAAGTTTTTAAAGTCTTTTTTAATATTAAATTTACTCCGTTTTAGTTAACGTAAGTATATTTTAGTTACTTAAATTATTAGTTTACAAATGTATTTTAATTTCGAGATATATGTATATTTAGTCATAAATATTATTTTGGGTCTATATATTGTTGGTCTAAAAAATTTTGCCCGATATTTTTTTCGGCACATATTTTTTTTTTGCCGAAAATTGTTTAGTCTAACATTTGTATGGAATAACATTGTTTGGTCGAATGTATTGTAGGCATAAAATTGGTATTCCGAATATTGGTGTCACTAATAATCCCTATATTTGTCGGGAACGGAGTTCTAACCTAACCTAACCTGCTGTTCTGGGAGCGCCTTATTTTTATTAGGGACGCAGTTCTAACCTAACTTAACCTACTGTAATGGAAGAGCCTTATTTTTGTTGGGGACGCAGTTCTAACCTAACCTAAGCTACTGTTATGGAAGCGCCTTATTTTTGTTGGGGACGGAGTTCTAACCTAACCTAACCTACTGTTCTGGGAGCGCCTTATTTTTGTTAGGGACGCAGTTCTAACCTAACCTAACCTACTGTTCTGGGAGCGCCTTATTTTTGTTGGGAACGCAGTTCTAACTTAACCTAACCTACTGTTCTGGGAGCGCCTTTTTTTGTTGGGGACGCAGTTCTAACCTAACCTACTGTTATGGGAGCGCCTTTTTTTTGTTAGGGACGCAGTTCTAACCTAACCCAACCTACTGATCTGGGAGCGCCTTATTTTTGTTGGGGACGCAGTTCTAACCTAACCTAACCTCGCTTCAGCATATGGGTTTTAGGAGGTTTTATGTTAGGCTAAATAATAATTATAGCGAACAATATTATACTTTTAGCCTTTTAGTCATAAAAGAAATATACTTAACAATTTTAGGTCAAACATGTTTTAGGACAAGATATATGTGTGCAAAAAAATCTTTATGCTAAAGAATAAGTATACTTACCATTAAATATTATACCAAACATTTTCGGCCAAACAATTTTAGAACATAAAATTATCAAACAATAAAATGAATAATTATGTACATCATAATATGTTTCGATTATATATTACATACTTAGTATATTATAAATTGATTTTTGATATAAGTACTTAATAAGATACTACTACTAACAGGTTACTCCAATAATAGGTACACGTTATTTTAAGTTAGTGGCTAATTATTCATATAAGTTCAAATTAGCCATTAACTTAAAATAAAACGCACTGGTTCTGGAATCAAAATGTAATAATGACAACACGTCAATAAAAAGTCCAGAATAAAAGGATAAAAAAACATAGACAGTAAAAATCTTATAAAAAAAAATTATGTGCATCTTGCACAGCCATTTTAATATAACATTGATTCCGGTCTAACACAATTCTGTAACAACTAATCTCAAACACATAATTATACACAATACCCACACACGACCCTCTACTCGTGCAACCCCACAATAAGGCTAACTTCATATACCTATACCCCACAATAAGGCCGACTTGATATACTCATACCCCTCAAAAGCCTAAGAGGCTCAGATAGCAATAAATTGTTTCATAACAAGCTCGCATGTCTGTGGAAAGTTGGAAATTACTTAACAACCAAAACAAAACTTGTCAAAAGCCCTTACGAAGTGCCTTTGGATCGTGGATGAAGTAGAATAAGGGCTGCTATTCGGCATATTGAAAAGCGGTTACGCAATGTTTTATATAATTTCAAAAACTAAGTTTCACATGATATACAATAATGTTGACATAAAGTTTTTTAATATAATGTAACATTTTATACAACGTTAAGGATTTTTTTATAATAATGATTTACTGTAATTATTAATTGATATACTGTTAGAACGTTCTGAGGGAGGGAACTGAGGGAGGTAAAGTAACCAGACAAACTAGTAGCGCGCCATTTACTGGATTATTTGAGGACACATGGTCTATGGTGTGAAAATATATTTGTTGTTAGTTTATATATTTTATAGCATTCACAAGCAAAGATCTGAAGATGGATCAATATATATAAGCTTGTTTCTAATAATACAGTTCTGTTATTGCAATGGTTGAACGTTGTTGGCGTGTTACTTACCTACTTATTTAAGACGCAGTGGGGGAGCCATATTGTCGCAGAATAAAAGGCCGATGATTTCATGAATGGCAATCACGCAGCATGCACCGTGGAACGGCTCTACCATAAAATGGTGTGATAATCTCGAAAAGATCACGGAATCCACGGCTGTGCAGGACCTTCCAAGGAGGCGTTCTATAGAGGCGGCATGTGAGCAGTAGTGTAAGTCTCTCGACTGATAATGATGATAATTACGTATGGTGTATTATTATCGTAATTTTTGTAGCCATTTCCTACCTTATTATATTTATACCATATTTTTCATTACATCTCAATTTAGGCAGTGGATAGCGTATAGTGTCTATAGAGATTGTCAGTCCTTATATCGTTACTCCGTGTTCAACATACAATTGTGCGGTTTCTCTTATTTATTTTTCGTCCCCTGATTTATGTAGACTCCGAAGCCCGATAAAGTTTGTTGTTGGGAATAATTAATTAAATTTAGAGTTGTGCTGTTTTCGTAGAACTTAAATGTGTATGTTTTTGCTGAACTCACGTCGTTCAAGGAGTTTTGGGTCATGAAGTGAAGTATATCGTACACTTGACCCATACAGGGTGCCCATTTGACAGCAACAGTACTTCGTATGAACCTCTTGTGGAATGTGAACCAATATGAAGATGAAAGTTATAGAGCCACATTGTTGAGCCATGTTGTTCGTAGATATATCAAATTTAACTATATTTATCATTACAAAAAAAAGGGAAACAAATTTCACCACCAGCATTCGCCTGTAAGTAATGTAATGTTATAGATTCGAACCATACATCAGGAGGAGAAACTAACAAGGGACGACTCATTTTCACTTTTGACGTGGTTGGCGCAGTTTTCAGTGCAGCTGCCTACTGAGCCCACGGTCCTTGGGTTCAAATCCCGGCAAATATGATGATGAACTCGAGTCTTTGTTCCTGGGTTATGGATGTTCTGTGTAATTAAGTATATATTTATTTATAGGTATATAAGTAGGTGTATCGTCGTCTAATATCCATACCACATACCTAATCCTACTAGAGCTTATTTTGGGACTTGGTCGTTTTGAGGGAAGTTGTCTAATATTTATTATTATTATTCCGTATTAAGTTATATTAGACGTTTAAATATGAAACTTATTTTCTAAATGTTAAATGAAAACATTGTGATTAATTAGTAATTAGATAATTGCCAGCGATATACAGATAATAGACAGCGATATATAGATTCCAGCAACTCGCATGCTGCATTAAACATCTCACATCTCGACGGACGAAGCCACGCTTTCGCGATTCTAATCTCCCTCTCTCACGCCACCCGTGCGACGGAGATAGCGCTATAATTAGGGATGCAAATTCCTTTACTGTTTAATAGTCCGCAAGCGGATTGGTCGTGAGAATGGCCGTGGTCACCCGTGTGAATAAGTACTATGGCGCTTGTTAGACCACTTAAATCTAACATGAATTCCTGACTAAGGTGCTGCTACACTATCATCAATGAAGTAGTGAAAGTTTCAAGATTTCGTGATTAGATCCTGTAAGGGTTGTTTCACACGTACCACAACCACACGACAACCACAACCACACCACAACCACACGACGTGGTCGGGCGCATATTTTGTATGGTTAATGAATAGTTCAATTCACACGTACCACAACCACACCACAACCACACGACGTGGTTGCGACGTGGTCGGACGCATATTTTGTATGGTTAATGAATTGTACAATTCACACGTAACCACAACCACACCACATTTTAACGCTGCGACGTGGTGTGGTTGTGGTACGTGTGAATTGAGCCTAACTTAGATGCTTCAGAGCGTATTGCCTAGACATTGTACAAATAACATATTAGCATTTTAGCATTTATAATCCATTTTCATTGCCACAAAGTTGCCAGCTTGACAGTTTTCTATGGGATATATTTTGGAGAGTGTGCGCAGGAATTGCACGACTTACTCCCATCGTGTGTATTTTCAGAAAATTGTAATTTGGGTCTCTTCGAGGTAAGAGTGAATAGGCTGTTACTGAACCGGCGAGCTACATCCTCAACTCGTAGTAGTCACTTACCATCAGGTGTTGCTGAGGTCAATCGCCGGTCAGTATGTAAATACTTAAAAAAAACTGTCCTACGTCAACCGCGTCAAAATCGAATGTACTTTGGTAACTAACAATTACAAACCGTTAAAAACAACCGGACCTAATTCTTTCCGTATCCTATCAGTCTCTCTACAATAATTTCATGCGGTTTTTATCACGTACTTAAGATCCAAACTGCGCATAAAGGAATATCATTGAGAATACCTACTTCCTTTTAAAGTTCGCATTAGGGATAGGTACCTAGTCCATCAATCTCACCCGCTCTCGTTCACTTATATGTAACGTGCCAATACGGGTTATAAATAGCACTTGCGGGACAGAAAGACGTCAGAGACACGCCCCAGCGAATCCATCAGTGCTGGGCTCCGTTGAGGCAGTTGCTAACTCAAACTTCGAAACTTGCGAGCCTATTCTGGTAGGGCTGTGTTCTTTGGGGCATAACAAATAGGAATTAATATATTTGACTTCGAAGAGATATGATGGGCAAACTGTGAATAGACACGCCCCAGCGAATCCATCAGTGCGGGGTACTGGGTACCGGGGACTGATGTACCCCGGGGGTACTGTTGAGGTAGTTGCTAACTCAAATTTCGAAACTTGCGAGCCTAATAGCCTTGCGAGTCTAGGAATTAATATATTTTACTTATAAAAGATATGATGGGTAAGTGAGATTATTCTCTATATATTCTATACCTCATGATCGTTACGATAACAAATAATATATGATATTTTGCTGCAACTTGTATTCAACATGTATCGTATTCTACCTACATATATGTTTATCTAAATCCGTAATATGAAAACTATTATAATAAGCACAATGATATTTACCACTCGCTTTTCGGTGAAGGAAAACATCGTGAGGAAACCACCTAAGCCCAATAAGGCCTAGTTTCCCCTCTGGGTTGGAAGGTCAGATGGCAGTCGCTTGCGTAAAAACTAGTGCCTACGCCACATCTTGGGATTTAGGTAGCCGACCCCAATTGAGAATTCATTCTCAAAAAATGGGACAAAGGCTAGGAGGATGATGACTTTGTTGTGTGTTACAGATTCACGGTCCCTCTAATACGAGTATGAAGACACTCATACCATTACAGTATCTTGGAGGTCATTGCAACTTTCTTTGGGTTGTATCTGCGATTCGTATAATCGCTACCACGTTGACCCTTGTCTTAACTACATGCGACACGCGTATTACAGACTCACGGTCCCTGTCATATGAACACACTCGTATCCTGAAGCTCTTTGCTACTTTCTTTGGCTTGTGTCTGCGATTTGTATAATCGCTGCCACGTTGACCCCAGACTTACATGCGTCACGCGTGTTACAGATTCACGGTTCACATCATATAGAAATACTCGTAATTCCACAGTATCCTGAAAGTCTTTGCGACTTTATGTGGTTTGTATAGGAAATATGTGAATTAGATGATGTCAAGTGGTGGAAAGGTTAAACTTGCTAAAAGTCGTGCAGAGTGTGATATTTTGTGATAATTATTATAATCTGATGAACGGTACAAATCAGCGAAAAATACATATTAAGTATATTCATGTCGGCGGTCCCGGGTTCGAATGCCGGCCGGGGCAAATATTTGTGCAAATATTTGTTCTTGGGTCATGGACGTTATCTATATATGTTTTTTTTTTTTTTTTTTTTTTATGTCATAGGGGGCAAACGAGCAAACGTATCGCCTGATGGAAAGCGATTACCGTCGCCCATAAACACCTGCAACACCAGAGGAGTCACAAGTGTTTGCCTACCCGGAGGACGAAGATAGAATGCCTCTATGCTAGTAATTTCACCGGCTATCTTACCCCCACACCGGAACACAACAATGCGAACATTGCTGTTTGGCGGTATTTTATATTTATTTATTTTTTTTTTGTTGTATTTTTATATATTATGTATATCGTCGTCTAGTACCCATAGTACAAGCTTTGCTTAGTTTGGGACTAGGTCGATTTGTGTATGATTGTCCCTTAATATTTATTTATTTAAAATATCATTAATTTTAAATATGTATATCTTTCGGTATCTACTTATTAAAAAACCCATGTCATCCGCATTTAAATAAGATATAATACAAAAAGACAATCTTACTGCTTATAAAATAATGTCTACCACATTATGTTGAGAGTAATCAAATCAACGCAACTAACCAATCACTCTGAGAATAAAAGCACCATACAGAATAATAAGCCTCTTAAATTTGGTTTCAAAACTTAAAGTTGCCAATTTTAATAACATACTTAAGAGGGAAGTATAGTACGCACTCGTCCATACAAAAAGAGAAAACGTTTTTCCACTTTTAAATATTTTCCAATCTCCATCAGTTTTTAGTATGTTATTGACACAGTGAGAAACTAGGTTTATAGGTTTTCCTTTTTTCAAAATTTGCTATAGATTCTAATTTAAAGGTAGTTGAAAAACCTAATTTTTGTGATTAAAACGTTGTTGAATGAAAGCGTTCGTATTATAAAAACAATGCACTTTAAAAAAAAAAGCGAAACCTATAAACCTAGATTATATTATGCTGAAGCGATCGACATCAAAATCGAAGTGATTTGCTAAGATTTAGTTAGTGGAAAACGTTTTCTCCCGTAACGCAAATTTCATCAAAAAAGTACCTATTGTCAGTCGCAAGCTGCAACGCTCTCTATCGCACGATTGCGGGTCGGGGGAGGAAGTAAAGTATCTCGCATTTACAAGGATGTTAATGAAAAAGTAAAAAGGATCCTAGCCCGCGTAATCGATATCTAAATCTGTTTCAAAAATGATGGGAGTAGAGTAGGGACTTCTACTAACACTAGTTGGGTTTCAAGAAAAAGATCGATCGGTTGACTATCACTATATTACAATTTAATTAAAAAAATCGGCCAAGTGTGAGCCACCCACGCACCGAGGGTTCCGTACTAATTTTCACTTATGCCATCTTAACTGGCCTGGTTAAGTTTGCACCTGATGCGTATGGCGCCGTATACAAATGAGGTGCAAACTTAATATAACCAGGTTCACCAAACATGATATTTGAAAAGGACTAAATTTTTTATGATTATATTACAAATGTATCGTTTCAGGGTGAATTTCAACAAGCTTAAAAATTACCTAATTTTGGTGGCTTTTTTTATTTTTAATGTTAGAGTCAAAATTATATACATATCAATAATACGAATAAAGTCATAACCAATATTGTGTAGTAATGGCCCTTTGTTATACATAATAGTTATAAAGGTATTATTATTTTAGTAATTTGCCTGCCACCAAAATTGCTTGTGCCCACAAATATTAGATTTTTTGGCCACCAAAATTGTACATCTACACCAAAATTAGTTACTTGTGCTAAAAATTAATATTTATAATAAATAATAATAATAAATATCGAACAACCTCACACAAATCTATCTAGTCCCAAATTAAGCTCAAGAAGGCTTGTGTTATGGGTACTAGACGATGATATACGTACTTATATAGATAAATATATACTTAAATACATAGAACAACCATGACCCAAGCACAAATATTCGAGTTCATCACACAAATATTTGCCCTGGCCGGGATACGAACCCGGGACCGCCCGCTCAGTAGGCAGGTGTCTACAAACCGAACCAAACGCGTCGTCAAAAATTGTTGATGAAATTGCCTACTGGAAATCAAAAGAAAGTAAATGTTTTATTAATCATTTTAGTTATACCAAAATATCTATGAAAATACAATCACTAACTCGTTTGTAACAACAATATATTTTTTTCTTTTCGAGGACTTCTTCTCTTGATTGTTTTTTTTTTACGACTAGCCATCCTTAAAAATAAATATATTATGAATAGCAACAGTAATAATTTAGATTGATTGTTTGCATGTAATGTATCTAAACACTTTATTGTACACAATAGCAAGAAATACATTGCAAAAAAATAAGCATGTACAAAGCGAACCTATCCCTTCCTTTCTTTTTTAGGGATTTCTTCCAATTAACCTTCAAGTAAATAAGTATTAAACACAAGTAAATGGTAGACAAACCAAGCAACATGTACAATAAGATAACTTTACAATAGTACAAATGAAAATGCAAAAACCAAATGAGAGAGAGATAGGCAAACAGTCAATGTAATACATATTACGTAATATCTATATAAATACATATAACATAAATATAATCATAATTATAACAAAAACAGCAACCTAATCAAGTAATCATTCGTTCGACAGCCACAATTTCTGTAACTTCCCCTTGAGTGATGCTACGAACTGCGTCTACCTTAGGGCGGGAGACAATTTATTCCATAATTTCATGGCGCGCACAGCAAAAAACACATCATAAACATGAGATCTATGCAGTGGGATAGATAGATCCAGATTCGCACTTGACCGCAGGCGATGGCCACTACCATCCGCCATGTAAAAGAACTTCTCTGCAAGGTAAGGAGGAGAAGAAGGAATGAAAAGGACATTATATAAAAGACAAAGAACATAGTATCTGCGCTGACGGATCGGGAGCCATTTAAGTTGAGCGCGATATTGAGACACATGATCAAACTTGTGGAGACCAAAGCAAAAGTGAGCGGGCAAGCATGATCTTCGTATGAAGAGGAAGGAAATTCTGCAGACACCTCAATGAATGAAGGGACGTGAAAAGTTTCCTACTGATCTCAGAAATAAGAGGTGCCCATGACAAAGTTTGATCCATGGTAATGCCAAATTTGTTTACAGTAGAAGAGCAAGGTATAGGCGTACCATCAAAGAAAATAACTGGCTTAGCTTGATCTGAAAGCTTGGAAATAAAATGTGGGCTTCCAACGACAATAGCCTGCGACTTCTTAGCATTTTTCATCAAACCAAAGGATCAAGCCCAAGCACGGATTGATTCTAGATCTGAATTGATTTGCGAAACCAAGGAGCCAAAATCCTCAATGCTGGTCGCCGCATAAAGCTGCAAATCGTCTGCATAGAGATGGAACGAGGAGGACAGTGACTTGGTGATTCCGATGGAGAGAGTATGCCCCCTTGGGGGACACCAGCAGACGGTTCACACCAGCTAGAAAATCGGTCATCAACTCGAACCCGCTGGGAACAGAGGTAATCACGAAACCAGGACAGTGAAGTTGAAGATATATTTAAAGTACTAAGTAAACTGAGAAGTATATCAAAATCAACAGTGTTAAAAGCACTACTAAAATCAAGGAGCACCAATATAGTCACTTTTCTATATTCTATATTAAGACAAATGCCGTCGGTGATCTTAACCAAAGCGGTGGTTGTGCTAAAGAATTAAACAAGTTCAGTCTATTTAGATGTGATGAGAGACGTCGATTTACAAAGGACTCAATGATTTTAGATAAGACGGGAAGAATGAACATAGGACGATACTGCGAAAAGTACGACGGATTAGGGGTTTTAGGGAGAGGAATCACATGGGCGCATTTCCAAATTGTAGGAAACGTGCCAGAGGAGAAAGAAAAGATAGTAATATAGGAAAGGATAGGAGCTATAAACTCCGCTACCAGCATAATATCTAAGCTAAGATTACCCTCACCGACAGCTTGTTATAATTATTAGATGTACATATTTTGTTTATTCTTGACTTCAAATAAATTCACCGAGTTAAAAGTTTTGGAAATGCGAAAAAGACGATAACAAATGTGAAATGATATACAAAATTAACAATTCTGGTGGGCATCAAGCAATTTTGGTGACTTTCAAATTACCAAAAAAACCACCAAAATTAGAAACAGTGATAAAATTTTTTTTTTTTTAAATATCCGTATTATTTACTTCCAATTTAACTTTATATTTTAAAAAGGAAAACTTTAACACGTCTTGCACACAATTCCCACACAATCAATTATTGCTGTGACTAGAACCATATACCACAAAAATTGTGTCAAAAAGTATTCCTAGTTGACTACGGAACCCTAGAAAGACATAGTAACTCCGATATCATGTAAACATTATAAGTAAGTATAATAATTATGTACTTTCGTACACAATAACAAAGTCAAATAAAAAATGTTTTGTTTCGTAAATATCAGTAACTCATTATATAAATACCTTTGTAATACCTAAATAATATTACAATAAAAAATGTCAGTCATTTACATCATACCGGTACATCGGGAACAAACTGATTTATCAAAAATGTATTTAGCTTGTAGGTACATACTCGTTACTAACAATTACATAAATAAATAAAATACTTCTTTATAATATCGGAATTTCAGTCACACCACAACAATTCACTATTCGTAGGTACGCAAGAAAACAAAACAGTCCACCTTTATTTATCGCAATTGCTTGTCAATCCGATCGTCAAACTAGCCTAGCAGCAGGTAGCAGCGCTGTGTCATTTGCTTCGATGTGTGCGTGAGGCGATTTGTATGTGTTGTGCGCGATGCCGGCGGGAGTGAGCGCTCCAGCGACAGCATGCGTTTTCGTAAATACCTATTTCGTTAGGATCGCGAAGCTATACTGTAGTCTTAAGTACACCGTGTTGCAAAAAAAAATATGCATTTTTTAGGAAATATATTTCAATAAGTCTAGTATATAGTATAATGTATAGTGATACAAATTGCTGATTTCATAACATTACCTGATAGCACAATAAACAATACCCAGTTTTCTTATTTGTGCTTTGAATTAGAAGTTTTACTGAGCGTCACTGCGTTTTGATTGTATTTTGTAAAAATCCCACTACAAAAAAAAATATTCAATATGATATAGACACTCGTGACATGTCCAATATGCAAAATGCGTTTGAAACTGAAGAAGGGTAAGTAATTTTTTTTATGGAAAATAGTTCCCATACAATAATTGGAAAGTGGTTCAGCATCATATCTCTATCAATATTTCTTGATGTTTTTTTTTAGACGTGAAAATAATAAGTGCGTACTGGTCACGAAACGTGAGAAGCTAAAGCTTAACTCTTAACTTTCGGTCAACTCTTATATTCGGGAGGAGATGCTTTAAAAGTGTACCTATGCGTATATTAGTAGGCATGGTATACCAAATAGAGAAAGTTGTAAACCGCATTTTATGGAGCATGGTAATCTTACGCTACCATGTCTATATAATATTTATGAATTATGTATGTTTGTGCGTAAAAATGCTCAAAAACAGCAAAATAAAAGATTCGAATATAAACTTACATTACCCGTACCAACAATAGAACTTTTTTGAAGTAGCCCATGTTATGCAGCAGTTAATAAATATTATAATCAAATCCCGTACCATATTAAAAAAGAAGCAAGTGACAAAACATACGCAAATCGCAAAAATGTGAAAGTCATTCCAAAAATGTTTTTACACAGTACAACTATTTGAGATCAGTCGTTAAAGATTTTTTAAATTGGAATTTGTTGTTATTTATCATTGGTTATGTTTTGTAATTTTAGTGAAGTTTCATTCGAATCTAGTTAACAGCGACTGAGTTAATTTTGAATAGATTTTTTGGAGACCTATCGACGACAACAACGTATATGATTCTAATTGAAAAATTACAATTTTACAGGAGAGCCAAAAAACCGAATCGTAGAAGTAGAATCGTTATATTTTTTTTCGTATTAAAGATAATGAACTGAAATTTGGAACACATGATTATAATTATATTCTATTGCTTATTTTATTTTCATTTTAATGGTACTTTTGGAGAAAATGCAGATAGACCTCTAGATTAAGTCATAACTATTTGCTAACCGTTGTGTATAAAGTTCTATCTACCACTTAGAACATTATACTAGGTTAAAATTTTGTCCAACAACTGCGTAAGCAGGTCTATGTGGGACTTAGAATTTTATACTTGGTTATAGTTTTCTATAAAATCAACGTATGCAGGTCTATCGGGTACTTAGAATATTATACTTGGTAATAAAAGTGTCCGACTCACTGTAAAACGTTCTATGTGTTAATGAAGTCATCAAAAATATATCACGTATTTTGATTATTTTTTAAAAATATATTACATAGCGCTAATGCACTATTTTATTTTTGGTTATATAAACATTGTTGAGAGCGGTGGTAGCCTAGTGGTTAGTGCATGCGACTTTCAATCCGGAGGTCGCGGGTTCGAACCCGGCCCGTACCAATGAGTTTTTCGGAACTTATGTACGGAATGTCATTTGATATTTACCACTCGCTTTTCGGTGAAGGAAAACATCGTGAGGAAACCACCTAAGCCCAAATAAGGCCTAGTTTCCCCTCTGGGTTGGAAGGTCAGATGGCAGTCGCTTGCGTAAAAACTAGTGCCTACGCCACATCTTGGGATTTAGGTAGGCGACCCCAATTGAGAATTCATTCTCAAAAAATGGGACAAAGGCTAGGAGGATGATGGTTATATAAACATTGTGTAAAAATGTGCTGAATTATAATTTTGACACATTTTGCAGATAGAATCATATTCGACATTTGATATAGCTTAATAATGTAGGAAGTTCTATATAAAATTATAAGAATATTAGGTGTAATATTTATTCAATATAAAATGTAAACATATTGTACATAAGTATTCATTTTACAAAGGGTTACTAGAACCTTAAATCTCAGTCCTAATCACGGAATGGATTGGAAAAAAGTTGCAACGTATAAAAATTGTTCTTAATTACTTACTTGTTTAGTCATAGTCTTGTTTATATAACCGAGAATGGAAAATTAATATAATTTTCGTATTTTAAGATACACTTGTTGGAAGACTGTACTTGAAGTCTTTGACTATTTTGTCGATACGAGATCTTCTAGGTCCTCCGCGTGACTAGTATTGACAACGATACCATCAGATGAGAGGAGGTTGGTCAGGTCTTCGCCATTCATGGTAATTATTTATGTCCGTAATAAAACTAAATGTTTGGATATTCATTTATAATAAGCAGATGTTAACACTTTAGCTACGCTGTAATTGGATAGGTTTCGATTTCTGGTCTTAGAAACGAACCTTTATCGTCGCGCTTTAGTATAAATATTAAAGACCTCAGCACCTCAAAATACTGATTGATAGACGTTTGCACACCACTGGAGAGGCTACAGCACCGTCCATGTTGTACTTGAATCGAGAGCCTTCTTATAATACAAAGATGCTAAGTATAACGGCTGCTAGCTGATATACTGCCCAGTCTTCTGTATTATGAACTGTAGCATATGGACGTTCTCTATGGTACTGAAATTTTGCGGTAACCGGCTTGTTCAGAAGGCTGAAAGTCATGTGCGACACAATCCATGATGAGAGTCTCGACAGCATGTTATACACATGACTCTCAAATGAAATGGGGATGTAATTTCTAAGAGGATGATGAATGATTTCTTCGAAGGGTCTTTTAAACTTCCTTAAAGAAGAGCAGTACCACACTTCTGAGACATGTTTGAGTTTTGCCCTCGAGTAAGTTGATTAAATTGCTTCGGAAGGGGTTTTCATTGCCAGTTTATCACCTGATTTCAGAATCTCAGATGTAGCTCCATCATTATCCACTGCTCAGCTATTTGATAGCAATACTAATTTCGTATAGGCTACCAATCCGGGATTTATTCAGAGTATTGTGGGGTTAACCTGGGGCATGGAACTATATGTAGAACATCTCAACCTCACCATAAAACAAATACTATTGGATTAGGGAATAAAATATGTTGCCTGAGCCTTTGATAGTAAATAACATCATCAGGGGAATGCACAATATATCGGGTCTTTCTTTCATGAGTTGAAAAGCTTAATGAAGAGTATTATTGTTTCTTTCTAAGGCATAAGTCCCAATCTCATCGTGGGTCGTCCTAATCACACGTAAAGAACTTAGATTCCATGGTTGGGACAGCTTCGACGGTTTAATAAACTGACTAAGAGCTAGACAACAAGCTATCGTTAAGGATGATGACCAATTGAGACCGATAAAGACAATTATAGAGTTCGATAATGACGACTATAATGACTTTTCTCGATCGTGATCGATTCTCAGGAATAAGAGATCGACTAGATTTCATCCCAGTCTTTTTACGTGGCTTATTATTAATACAGCATTCAATTTGGCTCTCCAACTCGTTCATACTTTTAAGATGGACCTTAAAAGTATGATCATACGGTTCCCTATTTTCAGCTGCATTATATATAATCAGAGAATAAAACATGGGATTTGGATTTTTGATTGACTAAACATGTTTGTATTTGTGGAATGCGTGTCTTTGTCTCCTCAAACGCAGTTCCTCGCACGATCTTTAGAGTTGGGTCTGAAAATCAAATACCATGCATGTTAAAGAAACATAGATTAAGCTTTCTTTACCACTGTGAGCATATTTTCAAACGTGAAAGCTATTTTAGTGGTGCAAAGTAAATAGTCATCGAAATAAGGATTACGTGCTTACCACGAAACCACCCACATAAGAAAAAATAAACCTTAATCTGCGATAGTTATGATTACCTAACTATTGCAGATTATGATTAAATAACACGATATAACTTTTAAAACTTAAATTAGCACTTGCAATGACAGATACTACACTATTTGAGTGTGTCCAAAAACAATTTGAAAATGTAAATAGTTCCAAGTAACTGATTAAATGACGTAAACAATTCTAAGTGGTACATAGAATTACGTACTTTGTTTAACTACAGCAATGATAATGACGAATACAGTTCTAAGTGGCAGAAAGACCTGTACACGTAGTTCTCTAAAATGATACTTTACATGTATGTAGGACTATGTGTCACATCGAACACTTTACATATTTTTTTACAATAATAACTAAGAAAAATAAAGTAAAGGCAAAAATAAATATAACATACCTCTATTTATTGTGGCTGATTTATTTAGTTCTTTTTCGATGCAACCCAGGCCCGATCTGCGCTCCTGATTTAGATTCCAATCATCTCGCGTTTCCCCGTCATAATTTAACTAACATATTTTTTTAGTAAATTGGTCGATTGAATGAATTCATCAAACTAAAACTGTGAATTAAGACAAAAGCAAGGTTATATAATGTTAATATTCTCTAGGAAACGATCGAAGCATTCAAGACCGTTGACTTGCCGATCAGCCGCGTACTGAGTGCTATGTGGTAAATAGCGCTCTGTGTGCGCGAGTAAGCAAGATGGCATTCATTGTGTACGGTTCGATGTGGCGCCTAGAATGGTGTTCGTGTTAGTATACACATTTTTGATACAGATGGAACTGTATGCGTCATTCATTCATAAAATCTATACTAAGCGACATATTAAGAATTTTTTTATACTAGGCGATAGGTTTCGACTTCTAGATCATTATGATGCAGCTGGTGTAGCACCTTGTACGTTGTTGCCGTCGCTATGTCTGGTTAAGCTGGCTTAGTTTTAAGATTTTGCAATACCCTTGCAGGATCCATGTGATACACATGTATATTTTTTAAGAACTATAGGTATATTAGTTCCATAAGGTAAAATGCTTAACCTACACGTTATATATTTATTGCACAAAAGAAAACTTATCGTACAAAAGGCGGACTTAATGCCATCAGGCATTCTCTAGCAATTTTTTAGTATCGTGCGTAATTTTCTGTCAATTTCTCGAAAAAAGTCTTCTACATTTTATTTGTTCGCAAGTGTAGTTAGATGAAAGTCGACGCGCCATTTCACGCATGGAGTCCGTAACTTGTGAGATGAGCGTTCCTTCACAACTAACTGAATTCTGAACAACTTTGACAGCGTCTTTGTGCTTGACTTTTCGTGCCCACTTACAAGTTTTGGATAAAAGGGTATAAGATATATTAAGTAACACGTATATTATATTAAATCCATCATGTCTTGGAATTACTTCTTGAGCGAATAGGTATTTACGTGTAATTGTTTAGTTGTGGATTTTACAAAAACTAAAATTGATTATTATTAATTTGTATGACTCACAGTCTTATTTATATGTACCTACACATTTTACAAATTGACATATAATAACAATAATAAAGTTAAAATTAGGATACGAATTTGACATGGCCCAATTTCCCATTGATGTTTATATTGTAAGTATATCTAGTCAAGCTGGATAAAGAAACATTGATTAAGTTATTATTTGATGATTCATTGTCTTATTACTACGTCTCTCTATTTGGAATGCGCATATTAAATAGAGTTCAGAATACGTTCTGATGAGAGTCCAAAGCAATGAGAAAAAAAATGTCATTAAGGTCAGGCTCGAATGGCACATATATCGCTAAAGTAGAAAAATTGTGAAAAGATCTGGAAGAGATTTCAATGCCCAACGTCAAATTGAGGCCCTTATTTATTTAGTCTTAAACTGCGTAACGCAAAGGCGGGTAATCTCGATAATACCAACAAAAACTTCGTAAAGAAAATATTATGGCGTTCATTATCCAACATTTTTTTCTGCATGTTATTTTAATGTAAGTATGTTGTGTTGTGTATTCCTTGATGTTTTAGGTGTGCAATAAAGTGTAAGTATTTATATTTGTTTTTCTTTATGTACTTGATTTTTAGGTGTAGATACATGTGCTCTTCAAATCGGCCCCATTATCTTTGGTCCGGTCCAAAATACCTTCCCCCATTATTTTCTATCTGAAAACCCCCTTCAGAATTATTGTCTACCCCGTTTGCAGCGCAGGAGACATAGGAATTAATTACACAGGCCTAATGGGGCCCTTAGCCATTAAAGTTGATTGTAAGGGAGGGTCAAAAATTAACAAAGGTTTATACCGCAACATGTGCGGACCTTGCGCCAACTGCTCCGGTTATAAACTTTGAATATTTTATTGGCGATTAAATAATTATTATATTTGCCACACATTTAATTTGAGTTCCTAAAGTTTTAGAAACGTAGCTTCTGTTTGAAGTAAATTTTTATTGAAGAGCTTAAAGTGTCGCACGGCTGGGCAAATGTCCCGGTCCTGAGTAATCTTAATTAAATAAATAATAATAAAATGCCTTTTGCGATAGTTTAATTTTCAGATATATATAGGTAAGTTGCAGAAAAATTTGTAATATGTGTCCGTTTACAAACGTTTCGACCAATTTTTGAAATAAGTCTTTATTATCTCGCCACCGGTAACTTTTGACGTGTCATGTCCTTACAAGATCGCAACTTCGCCAACCCGGGCGAATTAAGTTTGCGTTTCATTTGTATGTGGCGGCATAGATATCACGCGCATACTTAACTTGACCTGCTTGAGTGCTTGAAATTAGACAGCAGTTTAGATTTGGTACGTCATCGAGGTCTACAGTAAGCAGATCCTGTGGATGTAGGAAAAGCGAAGCAGAGGGAAAACACGCTGAGTTTGCAGCAAAAAAGTTAGTTACTTCAAAAGTTCAAACCTAGGTTAGGTTTTAGTAACTCTTTTTATCTATGGCTGATTCATTCATTCGAATAATTGATTCTTTCGCTTACAAATTGCCTGTGACAAATATAGCTTGATCAACAAGGACATGAGGAAGGATCAGAGAGAAAAGCATTTTTTTAACATAAATTGAGATATTTTCGAAAATATAAAAATGAGGTAATTTTATTATATCGGAAAAAAATGTTGTCAATTGTCCTAAGACGGCGGTAAACCTAATTAGTGACACATCAGATTTCCAGAACTCGGACAAAGGAGACAGGCAATTAGGAACCCGTTTTGATAATTAAGGAACTACTGTTTTACCAAAGTGATTAAAGCAAATTAAATGCGGTTACTAATGTTAGAGACCCTTTTACTTTTTATACTCCTTTATAGGTACTTTTCTGTAAGAGGCTCTGAACGATTCTCAGTAAGAAGCTCAAAAAATTTACTTGTAGGTATCCCGACAAAAAGTTGAAGCTTACACTTAAAAAACGCTCAATTACTAAATATTAGAACGAACAAGGAAAAATCCATTAGGGTTTAATTAAAGAAAGAATTCTAACCGACATCTTAAATCGATTATCAAAATATAATGGAATCTTAATTGTATTCCGTTAATTTGTTATTACTTTGAACCGTTATTCAAATTATATACCGACCACAAAAGGTGACGCTCAACTTCAAAACTTTGTAGACAGTACCATTCCTCAATTCTGTTAAAATAAATGTAAAATAGAAACGTTACAACTGGGGAATACTAAATACTTTAAATAGCCTAGATAATACTTTAAATAGCCTTACTAAAAGAGCCTATAAAGCCCTGCGCGTGCAATATAATAATGCATTCAGAATGTTGTTGGGGCTACCAAGATGGTGTAGTGCGTCGCTAATGTTCGCCGAGGCTCACACGGATGGTTTTCACGCAATTATACGCAAGAAAATCGCCTCGATAATGACCCGGCTTAGAAGTAGCAACAACAGCATTCTGAAGGTCATTTCATTGCAGATAGATATGACAGCCCAATATTGGCACATTGGGTTGACAAAATTAAGGGATTGGCCCAATTTTTAAAATAATAGTAGATTGTTCAACAAGGGACTAAAACAAGCCATAATGACACGAGATGTTTTAGCCACCCGAGCTAAGCGAGGGTGGCTAATAGTTCGAGTGTTATTATGGTTGTTTAGTCTCGCGTTAAACACTCTACTTTTCACTTTGAATGCGAGGAAAATAAACGAATTTCAATATAAAATTACGATATTTATTATAACAAAGTTTCTTACAATTACGTAGTACAGCCGTTAATCTAACCTCAGAAAAATTGAAAGGGCAATTTGTACAATTCTTTACATTTAAATGTATGGTTTTCCCCTGTAAACTAAGCTGGGTCGGCGTGGTTTGTAATTGAGAAGTACGTTCAATATTTTCACTCGAAGTCGAAGTAAAAGTTGGAGAGAATGGAGAGTAGGTATAGTAGAGACGTAGACTTTTTCTCAAAAAGGTTGCCGATGGTCATTTCATTAGGCTCATTCTCAACCCGCGATGTTGATGGGCGTGGGTCAAATGTTGGTTGTGATTTTTGCTTTGAGGATATTTTAATTCCTTCAATATAGTATAACCTTCGATAGATACTGTGTTTATTTTGGATTGACTCCTCTATATAGCCTTCAGCTTTATTCTTCTTCATTGGAAGATGATGATTACATATTTTGTCCGTAATTTATAAAGTGACACAGTTAATTGGTCTAATTGGTGATTACAATTCAAGCTTAATAGGAGTAATGTACATCTACTTATTCTAAATTCTAATAGAAAAAAGAATGTTACGTGGTTTTTTTTTGTAAAGTGACGCTTTAAATGCTTGCATATTTAGCCAACAGATTCAAACTTGAAAACTATTTTATTTAAGACTAATATGGACTTATGGACCATGCATGATAAAATTACATTGGTATTCGTAATAATTAATCGTGTTTCATTAAATAAAATCTTGAATTTTTGAGCGGTTGTAATTTTGAGGTTATTTTCACGCACCAAAAAGTTTGTATACCTATCACTGAAAATGGCTATAAACCTCCATTCACAAACGTCGTGATTGGCTGTTTAGGGGTTTTTCAAAGTAAATTAAAACAATTTTACTTTTTATTGAGCAGTTGTAATTTTGAGGTTATTTTCACGCACCAAAAAGTTTGTATACCTATCACTGAAAATGGCTATAAACCTCCATTCACAAACGTCGTGATTGGCTGTTTAGGGGTTTTTCAAAGTAAATTAAAACAATTTTACTTTAGTCCCTAGAGATTATTAAGGAGCTTTAGTCCCGATATGCAGAGACTAAAGTAAAATTTTAAGAGCATGAGAAGTGAAAAATTGTATTTAGTTTAATTCACTAACTTAGGCATAAGCATTACTAACATACTTACTACGGAATTTTATTCTGAAATAAAGAATTATTATTATTATAAATACTTAAATAACGTTTTAGGCGCGATATCAATTTGAAAATGGGCCATGTTTTTTTTGTTGTACACCTCACTTTTTTATATTTCAGGCATTTTCTAAGTCTCTCTATCTCTATCTTTCTCTCTATCTCGCTCTCTCTCTCTCTCTCTCTCTCTCTCTCTCTCTCTCTCTCTCTCTCTCTCTCTCTCTCTCTCTCTCTATCTTTCTCCCTCTTGTTGACTACCTATCCCACATGGTGGTGGGGTCAGCCACAACACAAGTAGCTGATATAAATTGTAACATCAAGTACCTATAAGTACCTATAAAGTTATGGCTTTATGGGGC
The DNA here is from genome assembly GCA_947623375.1 of Apotomis capreana. NCBI lineage: Eukaryota > Metazoa > Arthropoda > Insecta > Lepidoptera > Tortricidae > Apotomis > Apotomis capreana. Next base: position 7,545,660 of record OX392500.1, read on the forward strand.
GTATTCTAATAAATAGTTCGGTCGGAAGTAGGTAGCTACCTACACATACAATAGTTAAAGCCTGACTAGAAATATAATGAGGATTGTCAAGAGGGCGCTATTTATAAGATTTATATGGCAACAATTTTGCAACCAATCGCAACCGCACTCTAATGACATTAGTTTAAATACCTGTCAGTTCTTATGGTAACCTCGTAATATCATTTTCACCTCACTCGTTCGGAAAACCTCCGTTTATAGGGCGAAATCTGCGTGCAAAAGTTCATTTTATCCGCTAGCGTGCAAAAGTCATTTGAATTTCGAACACGACGATTTTGATTCTCTGTGGTGCATGTAACTTTTTTATATTTAAGACTCTTTCAACGCGTGACTGATTTCATCAGTCGATAAATCTTCGAAAAACCAATCAACGCACGCTAATAAAGGGCGATCTGGTCTGGCCGGCTAAAATCATATGTACGTTTGATACTTCTTTAAAATAAAATACACCTACAATATCACGTCCAGAAACCTGGTTTGTGGTTACAGATTTTTAAGTTTTTATTTTTTCTACACTTTATTTTATGTTGAATAGGTATGTTTATATATATTAATAGTAAGTATTTCAGTTTCATTTACATATTTTGACTAGTTTATATATTAAATACATCACAAATTTTAATATTTATTTGTTATAAAAGTTGGAACATAAGAGTGTAATTTCTGAACGCACCCGAGAATAAAAATAATAATTAAAAAGTTGGTAGTTTTCACAATTCACGTAAACAACATAAATTGGTTCTGTGGAGAATAAATACTGTTGTCTTACTTTATAGAAATATGGAAAACAAGAAAGTTAAGCCCAATTTGGAGTATTTATCCAATGCTAAAAGCCTGCATTAAAACGAAAAAGGATTTGTTATAAATATTTGGAGACGATAAGTAATTTACCGAAACTATTGGCGTTTTTAAAGAAGATACAGCCGAAATAATCCTTTGCGGATCCCATCGTCCAATAACTTCCAAAGCAGTTTCAAATAGTTTCAAATACAAATATAATATAACAGTGTATGTGTCAAGTAGTTTCAAAAACAAATATAATATAACAGTGCTTAAGAAAAACTCAACGATAAAATATACACGACGATAATACAAATTACGGCCATATTTTTAATATGTGTGCTTCTCTCGTATTTATTTGGTTTGGATTAGAGTGTGTTAATGTTTTAAATTTGATGATGTGGCAAAATTAAATATGATTATTTTTATGTTTTAATTGTTTTTCTTGAACTTCCATTTTCCTCGCTGTAGTGAGGTGAAAAGTTGTGTGTTCCACATGGCTGCAAAATTATTTAGCTTCTCGTATCTTGAATGCTTCGCTACGCTCAGGAATCTATCTTTGAACCATTCGCTTCGCTCATGGTTCAATCTTAGATTCCTTCGCTAGCTCAGCTTTCAATTTCAACACTCGCGCCAAATAACAACTTTGCAGCCTTGCATAATAATAATAAATAAATAGGCGTTATCATCTATAACAGATGATTTAAGCAGCATCGCGACAACACTTGCGCTCGTGACTTAATAGTCCTATTCGGGACTGAATCCGTCGGCCGCATTCCCGACAAGTGTATGCACCCCCAGGTGGACGGGAGTTGACGGCCCCATCGTGACGCCTCGTGCGTTTCTCCCTAAGCACCCCAAACCAGGTTTCGTCGTGCTTTGACTGGCCCTCATAAACAAGGCGTCGCCACTTGTCACGATCCTCGGCTAGCTCTTCCCATTGGTTGCTAGGGATGTTAAAAGTAACCATATCACGCTTGGCACAGTCTTTGAAGCGCAACATGGTTCGGCCTACGGGTCTCTTTGCCCCAGCGACCTCTCCGAGTAGAATCTGCCTGGGCAAGCGAGTGTGCTCCATGCGGTGCACGTGACCCAGCCATCTCAGCCTCCGCTGCTTGAGCATGGCTGTGATACTGGGTAGCTGAGCCGTGCCCAGGACAGCTTCATTTGTCACACGATCCCTCCAGGTGATGCCTAGAATGCTGCGAAGACAGCGCATGTGAAAAGTATTCAGTCGGCGTTCTTGTTTTGCATATGTCGTCCAAGATTCCGCTCCATATAGAAGTGCGCTCAAAACACACGCTTGGTAAACAAGTATCTTTGTTTTAAGCGTAAGATGCCTGTTTTCCCAAGCCCTCGTACGGAGCCTCCCAAAAGTCGTGGCAGCCTTGCCGATGCGGGAGTCGATCTCTGCGTCAAGCGAGAGATTGCTCGACACAAGCGAACCAAGGTAGCAAAATTTGGTGACCACCTCCAGTGGAGCGCCATTAAGCAATATCACTGGAGGCTCGGGGAACCCTTGCGCTAAGATGACGGTCTTCTTGGCGTTCATGGACATTGAGAAGTAATCGCATGCTCTAGCAAATTTATTCATTAGGCTCTGGAGCTGAGATTGATCGTGCCTTGCATAACAAATAACTATTAATGGAATGCACTCTTTTCCTGGCTGTTTTTCGTGTAGTAAACACATGTACACTTTATTTATAATATAACGTGGACGATTGTGAATGGTTATAGGCATTTTCTTTGGTTATTTTTAAATATTTTTCTTTTAAAGAAAGCACCACGAATGACATTGACATTGTTGACAAACCATCATAAAATCATTGCCAGTGTAAGAAATTCGTTCTAGTGAAATTCCGCAATATGGCGCATCCTCATGTATTTCTGGCCAGGCTTTAATTATTTTTATGATTTATGATAAGTGCCAACATGCTACACAAAATAACAATAAAAAAAATTGAGGGGTGCATACAAACTAGATGTTTAATTAGTTATCTAGCATATTTGCCATACAAAAACAATAGGCGCCCAGCCCAAGGTACCGCAAAACCGCACTTTCTCGATCGTAAGTCAAAAGTTTAAAACTAATAGAATTTAAAAAAAAAAAAAAAAAATTGGGCAAGTGCGAGTCCGACTCGCGCATGAAGGGTTCCGTACCATAATCTATAACAAGTTTGTTGTATGGGAGCCCCCCTTAAATATTTATTTTATTTAATTTTTAGTATTTGTTGTTATAGCGGCAATAGAAATACATCATCTGTGAAAATTTCAACTGTCTATCTATCACCGTTCTTGAGATACAGCCTGGTGACAGACGGACGGACAGCGAAGTCTCAGTAATAGGGTCCCGTTTTTACCCTTTGGGTACGGAACCCTAAAAACAAACTCACCGACCGACCGGTCGAGAACCAGAGCAATCTTTACACATCAAATGGAAATAAAAGTTCAATAAAAAGTTCAAAATGACAACATTCCCTTTAAGGTAAATACAAATAAAAAAACCATCCAAGTGCGAGTCTGACTCGCGCACCGAGGGTTCCGTACAAACACTTTCCATCCCTAATTGGTTAAGTTAAGTTTGCACCTGGTATGTATAGCGCCCCATATAAATTAGGTGCAAAGTTAGGTATTAAAAAAAACTACTTAAGTACTAGATTTCGTCCAAAACAATTTTCGTTGGTAGTTTTTATAGTAATGTACATCATATGTTTTGTTTAGATTTTTCATTTTATTATTTTAGAAGTTAGAGGGGGGGGCAACTTTTTTCCACTTTGGAAGCGTCTGTCACGCAAACTATTTGGTTTAGAAAAAAAATATTTTAGAAACCTCGATATCCTTTTTGAAGACCTATCCATAGATACCCCACACGTATGTGTTTAATAAAAAAAAAATTGAGTTTCAGTTCTAAGTATAGGGAGCCCCCAATATTTATTATTATTTTTTTACTAGCTGTGCCCCGCGGTGTTACCCGCTCATCCCACGGGAACGCTACATTTATTCGGGATGAAAAGTATCCTATGTCCTTCCCCGGGACTGAAACTATCTATATACCTACCAAATTTCATCTAAATCGGTTCAGCGGTTTAAGCTTGAAGAGGTAACAGACAGACAGACAGACAGACACACTGTCGCATTTATAATATTAGTATGGATTTTTGCATCAAAATCTTAATGCGGTTCACAGAATACATCTACCTATACCAAGTTTCAACAGTATAGCTCTTATAGTTTCGGAAAAAAATGGCTGTGACATACGGACGGACAGACAGACGGACAGACGGACATACAGACATGACGAATCTATAAGGGTTCCGTTTTTTGCCATTTGGCTACGGAACCCTAAAAACATCCGTCAAACTGAAATCGACTTTTTTAAAGTCGGTTCTAAACTTCTAAATGACACGTATCTCTTTAAAAGGTTTTCCTTAGATACTTATAAGCACGTTCAAGTTTAGTTTACATAGAAAGCGGCCAAAGCGGTATTCTTGGCGTGAATTGACCAAGATGAATACGGCAGGGTTTTCTCATTAGTAGACTTGAGTGTACTTATGTCTTGTTTTTATGTAGGTACTTAGTATCAGTACGTGCGCCGAGAGATGCAACTAGCTTTTCCAGTGAACTTGATCGAGTAGTTAAAGCAGTTTCTTAACACGTTCACGGACAAACGGCCATTTTGAAAATTACATGCTGCGGCACAGGCAAAACTCATAAAGAAAAGTTATAGCCAAAACGGTACAAGGCATTTGGCTTAGCATAAAATCTAAGAGACATGTTCGGTTGTGAACGGAGAGGCAGTTTTGAAAAAGATAAAAGTGGCCGTCCACAGACAAATAAATTGGATCATAATTTACTAAATTACATAAAATGTCCTAATTTACTAAAAATCGGTTATTTTTTTAAGGTTGAGGAATATTAACCTAATGAACCTTGGGTTCCATTTTGACGGAGTTTTACAAATTTATTCATCATCATCATCATCATCATCATCATCATCATCACCATCCAATCCTAGCCGATTTCGGCCACGGCGACTGGACACACTAGCTAGTCAGAGCGTCGTTCGTGTGCTCTCAGGTGACTGACATAGCCAATTTTTGCTGCAAATGTACGGCCACAAATGCTGCAAGTCAGCACTCCTCCGACGAAATTATAATTGATGACCACTGGTGGTCGGGTCTTCAACTCGTCGCGCTTTTTACAATTAACATGTAGTATATAGGTAGGTCGGCTTATGGCCTAGTGTCAAATCATTCATGCACCTATTCGTGCACCGGGGTAAATTTATCTACTATTATGCGTGATCACCTCTTAAAAGGCGCGTAATGTCATCCATATTACATTCATATTCTGAAAGCAACGAAAACCGTCTTTCAACCGTTTTACGCGGAACTCCAAACATCTGTTTTTCCGTTCCCGTAACTGCTTTCATGAAAACTCCGCTCAGATAGTTCCGCATTTGAAAGTTATGAATAACTTAAAATTACCGTTACGCGGTATAAGTTTACGCCTGGTCTGGTTCCTACGATTTCATTTCAACGGGTAAAAGTTTCGATGAATCTGGAATATGGATCAGAGTTCAGTTGATGCAATGTAATAGGCATGACGAATTATTTTCTTTTTGAGCGTGTCAATCGATTCCCTTTTTATTGGGATCTTCTTTTATGGTTTTCTATATGCGACTAACTACACTTAGACTGCTCTTAAAGTCAGAAATGATCGTCAAAGTTCAACATTCCTACGGAGCGTTGTCATACAATTATATTGTTTTGTTAAATTACGACGATACTTAAAACAACATTAAATTTTTTTTTAAAGTCACAGTTATTTAAAATAAAAAAATAAAAATTTCGACATTTTTTCTTTGTTCCATGACATATTGAGCTAAATTTATTAATGTAACTACAGTAGGTATACTGTAGAATTTAACATCAGTCGGCATCAATGCAGCTATTCATTTTGTAATCTGTGGTACTAGGGAATGCTTTTATGGCGACATTATAACAGTCATCATTTAGCAGTGTTTTTTGGGCAGTAGAGTAGGTATAGACTTTTACAGATTTTCATAATTTATGTCTTTATATTAGAGTAAATAACTAAATAAAGGGCAGAAAAAAGTACTGGAGTAGAAAAACACATTTATACAACGTATAATAAATATTTAACAAAAATTCAACAGTTAGCCTAGTTAACAGTTAGATACAATCAAAATAGAGAAAAAAACTATAAAGTCAAGAATGATTAATCACTAAGAATATTTAGTAAAAAAAAAAACTATTATCTACCATGTTCATTCAGTAAGTCCATCATAACTGTGACATGTGACTCTTTGTCGCGCGACAAATAGTCCCTGTCACTTTCCTCTCAATACCGTGCGAGCAAGACAGGGCATACTGAGTCACGGCAAGATATGCTAGCCCTGCTGCTCTAATCTTAGTTCTACTGTACTGACACTAAGATACCAGCTGCTAATACGGTGTTATAGTTTTATTTCTGGATAATATCTAAGTACTTACTCCTTTGGATAAAACAAAAACCAATAACAAGCAGTTATCAAATGTAATGTGATTAATCACAACGAACTACAAACACGGGGCATCGCAGCTTAGTTGCTCGCTCTGTCTTAACTTCACCCGGATGTGCTAACGATACAGCACATCTCCCGCTAGAGGCGCGTACATACGAACGACAGCAGTATTAATAATTTACAGGTGTAATCGTTAAGTGTAATCAGGCGATAATTCGGTAGCTATAACGGATATCAAAAAACTTTAAGCTGATATGGAAAACACGTTACCCAAAGAGTAAAACAACATAATCATAACAAAATCATAATAAACCTAAAAATATTAGAAAGAAATAGAATGAAAATACATTTATTCAACGTGAAACACAGTTACATAGAAAGAAAACTAACAAAAAATAAACAATTAACGTTGAATAGGACCCCAATCAGCATGATGCCGGGGCGCTGGATTTCAGTGGGGATCTGCTTACAACTACTTAAATCCTAAAATACACACAGACATCTTTAACAAATAGGAACACAACCAAGTAGATAAAAAGTAAAGTACCTAAGTGATAACAGAAATACGTACATTACTGTGTCATCTCAAATAACAATTACACAGCCAAATATTAACACAACAAGCAACAAAACAAACAAATATTAGGATTAAACGTTTCCATACATTTTGTATGACGTTAATTGAGAGGTTTTTTTGGGTAACATTTAAGATTCTGACGTTTCGTTCTGATGTTTCTACTTTCGTCACAAGGTATAACTTTTTTTTTTTCAGTTACGTTTCTGCAGTAGCAATTTTTTAAATAATAAAAAATTAAGGTAGGTAGGTACATGCAGATGAGAATTCCCTTCTGGCACATGTCTCCGGCACATATTTTTATATAATATATATGTGTACGTATTCCGATACAACCGTTATTTAGTGTCAATGTCAATCACAATAAGCCACAGTGTACACGTAGCCTAATAATAGTTACCTGTTCTAATTCCTCCAGTGCCACTAGAATGCAATGTTTGTCGACCAAGTGTCAGAAGCCCAAGTTTGTGGTGGGAACGCTCAGTTGTACTATTGTTAACTTTGATTGTAAGTAACTGTGTCAATGTGAATCGAATTGGGCCACAGTGTACACACAGCCTAATACCTGTTCTAATTTGTCCAGTTAATCAGCATGCACTGGGTTGGCAGCAAGTGTTAGAGTGTCATAAACAAAATTGTTTGGAGCACTTCTGTTTCACAAATAGTTGACTTTGATTTAAAGGTTCCTTGCATACACGTTTTAAAAAGAGGAACATAAAATAATCTGCGTGTAAAAGCTATAGGAAGGATTATCCCATAATAGTATGGTACTTACTTACGCAAAATTACCTGTGCTGATAGATAACTGCAACTACATGTTAAAAACGGGCTCGCTGTTTTGCTGCAGTAAGTGAATGGTCTATCAGGAATCAGCTTTAAAATATTGAAAAAAAGGGCGAAGTTGGCTATTGGAAAGCCTCTTCTGAACAGAAACCTGGGAAATCTGGAAATTTATACATTGCTCAAATTGCTGCAGTATGTACTTATGACTATTTTTCATTCAACGATGGTTTTCCCAGAAACTTACCCTGATGCCTGCTCGGCGAGCGAGCACGGCACAAACCAATTTGAGCAATGTGTAAACAGATATTGCACAAATTAATCCAGATTTGTACTAACTTTCATATAGGTATACATCATTTGTGGAACTTAGTGGGTACCTAGGTATTTTAGAGATCATTTACGCAATATGAAATGAGGTCGCAGACTCGTGGCCGAGAACTCTTCCAACATCCGAGCCCCGCTAGTTAAACACAAAAGTCTCGAGAATTCTTGTTAACACAACACTCGGGCTTAAGGCCTGTTTACACATGGCACCCTCGTGTCCTTTCCCAACTTTGAGAGGTAACCCGTTAAGACCGCTTTTCATATTGAGTGTTACGAGTATTATTATTGCTCAGTGAAGCACCAAGCGGCGCTACGCAATTTGCAGTAACTATAAGCAAGTTTTAAGAAATGGCGCGGCAAAGTTGCTTGAGGCAGTTTGTGCAGGCTTATTAGACTGACAGGAACCTAACGGCCATACTGCGTCGGGGCTTACGGAGTCCAAGGAAGGCAAATTGATTCCGCCAGACACAAATTGAATTTCCCACGGGCCCATGTGATGGAAAATTATCATAGCAATCTTGCCTAGCGCGAAACAATGGGACGCGATGCGCGCCCTATGTACTTAACCTAACTTAATCTATGTTGCTAACCTGGATTTCAGCCGAATCTCTTCCCGGCCGCAAGTATGTGTTTCTGTTTTGTGTAAAGTGTAGTATGTGTGTTACTTGCGGCAATAAACGACGTCCCGGTCTTCGCCGCCGCCGCTCTGATCTCGTCAGCAAAACACCAAACACAGTTCACACTGTAGTAGTCCTTATATCACTCTAAATAACAATCCTTGGGGCGCCCGAAGCAGCCCACCGTACAAGGAATTGTGCCGTATCTCAACACTTTCCGTTAAAGCGTAAAACTTCCAAAATCGCCCGAAAACCACGGAGGTTATAATGTTCACGAACCGTTACGTTAATAACACATGGCAGCAATGGCGCCGGCACGCGTCTGCGCGACAGCCCGTGCGCTCGCAGCGCCGTGACAGAAAAATGAACTAACTGATTGTGTGGCCAGTGGGTAAAACCTATCGATTCTGAACAACCACCCGCCCCGGACCGACCCGTCGTCGGTCCGCTCAAACTCCCGGTAGTCGGGATAACGTTGAAACCGCCCGTCTAAGGATCGAGTCCCTCACTTGTACATCTGCGATCCGTGGAGACCCATCCTTGCCCGCTATCAAGTTAACGATGCGCCCCCGTCGCCAGCACAACGGTGATAGGTTAGCATCCTTAACCAGTACGAGGTCTCCAACGCACGGTGGGGTCGTCCTGTCCGTCCACTTAACGCGTTGCTGAAGAATGTGCAAATACTCAAGCGACCATCGCTTCCAAAAATTTTGAGTCATTTGCTGCAGCATCTGATACCGTGACAACCTATACAACTTAACATCCGTATACGGATACTCCGGCAAGGCGTTGAGTGGTTGGCCAATCAAAAAATGACCTGGGGTAATGGCCTCCAGGTCATTCGGGTCAGCGCTCAACGGACACAAGGGGCGCGAGTTTAAAACTGCCTCAATTTTGCAAAACACCGTTGACAACTCCTCGAAAGAGAGGATCGTTGAGCCGATGACCCGATACAAATGAGTCTTGGCAGACTTAACCACTGCCTCAAATATTCCACCCCAGTGGGGGCATCCAGGTGGACTGAAATACCACGAAATGCCCCGACTGGCGATGGCCGTGCCAATCTCTCGCTCATTTTGACTTAAAAATAATACAATTTCCTTTAGACAACGATCGGCGCCCTTGAAGTTGGTACCACAATCCGATCGTATCAAGGCCGGTATCCCCCGTCGAGAAACGAATCGGTCCAGCGCTGCCAAGAAGGCCTCCGTAGAGAGATCAGCTACCATTTCCAAATGAACGGCCTTGGTCGCCAGACACACGAAGACGCACAAATATGCCTTAACCGACTTCGCATTGCGAAGGCGTGATGTCTTGACCATGAAAGGCCCCGCGAAGTCTGTCCCCACACCAGCAAACGGCCGAGCTTCCGTAACTCGGTCGGGCGGGAGATCTCCCATTTGTCGCTGCATTGTGGCTGCCTTGAGCCGGTAACAAGGCAAGCAACGAAACACAACGCTCCGTATCACTCTCCGTGCCGACAAAATCCAGAACTCCCGCTGCAAAATGCCCAGCAGAGTGTTGCAGCCTGCATGTGAATTCCTGATGTGACGGTCCCAAACCAACAGCTCCACCAGAGCTCCCTTCTTGGGAAGAATTAAAGGATGCCGCGCTGAATAGGGCAATTCGGCATTCCGTAGTCGGCCTCCCACCCGGAGCATTCCGTGCTCATCAATAAACGGGTTGAGGCGGACAAGGCTCTTCTTCATTCTGCCCACGCCAGTCCGCAAAATCCTAAGTTCATCCTGGAACTCATTCCCCTGAATGACCCCCACCCAACGTGAGAGAGCCCTTTGCTGCTCCTCAGGTCCCATTACAGGTGACAGGTTGCGCTGTGCAGCAGGGCTTCGACAATTATGGAAAAACCGCATTATCCATCCCGTGACTCGAAGTAGCTTCCCTAGTGAGCTATACCGTTCCAAAAGAGTGTGGTCCACTGCCACAGACTCCACTGTAGTCACATTGACTCTCAGACCCTGGTCAGGGGGTAGTGGCTGGCGTCCGCAGTCATTGAAAGGCCACTCCGTATGTGGCCGCTCCAGCCATTGAGGCCCCCACCAGAGAGAATGCTCAACCAGAGCAGGCGCCGGGCAGCCGCGACTCGAGCAGTCTGCCGGGTTAACTTCACCTGGAACATGTCTCCAGACCAGAGGAGTCTCTGAGTTATTTATCTGTGACACTCGGTTGGCCACAAATACCTCAAGCGTATGGACCGAAGTCTGCAGCCAGCACAACACGATCTGGCTGTCCGTCCATGCGTAAACCGTGTCATTCAGATCCATCGTGCCACGCAGGTTCTGCGCCACATGGTTTAGGAGACGGGTCAGGAGCGCGGCACCCGCCAATTCCATCTTCGGAATCGTCCACCGGGTCCGAACAGGCGCAACCTTGCTCTTGGCCATGACCAAGCGTACAACGCCCTCGCCAGAAGTCTCACCTGTTCTCAGGTAGACCGCGGCCGCGTACCCTTTCTCAGAAGCATCGCAGAACCCATGCAGGGTCACCCTGGCTCCCGCCTGAGGGAGCAGTTTGCGCGGGATCTCAATTTCTTTAATATGCGGCAATGTGGTCACGAATGCCGTCCACTCGTGCAGCAGCTCGTCCGTGAGCTGCTCATCCCAGCCTAGTTGGGCCAACCAAAGCTTCTGCATGAAGAACTTTGCCATGAACGTGACCGGAGAGATCCAACCATTTGGGTCGAACGTTCGTGCGATAGTCGAAAGGACTGATCGCTTGGTCCAGGTCTTCGACAGCAATTCGGCCTCACAATTGTATGTGAAGACATCCTGAGTCGGTCGGTACTGGACCCCCAAAATTGCCAACGCATGAGGATTATCCGATTCCTCAAACAAATGCGGGTCTTGTTGGTGCTCAACTGGTAGTCCTGCCAGCACCTCTGGGCAGTTTGACAGCCACTTCCTGAGTTCATAGCCACCGGAGGCCATGAGCGCCACCAATTCATCCCTTAGGATGAGCGCCTGCTCAATGCTGTCCGTGCCCGTACAAATGTCATCCACGTAGACATCCCGGTCGATGACTGCAGCTGCGCGAGGGAAGCGCAGCCGTTCCTGGTCAGCCAGCTCTCGTAGCGTCCGCATCGCTACATACGGGCTGGGCTTTAATCCGTACGTGTTCGTGTTCAGCTCATACGTGATCATCGGTTCTTCTGGGCTCTCTCGCCACAATATCAGCTGGAACCGACGGTCATCCGCATGGATCTCCGTTTGGCGAAACATCATCCTCACATCCGTAACGAAGACAACTTGGTGTCTCCTGAAGTCCGTTAGAATGTCTGCAATGTCTCTGGTCAACTTTGGACACGCGTGCAGGCATTGATTCAGGGACACCCCGTTCGATGTCGCCGCGCTCCCGTCGAACACGACCCTGATCTTGGAGTCAGGTGTCTTCAGGACTGCATGATGAGGCAATACGTAGTGCTCCTCACGACGCCAGTCTACCCTGGATACCGACATGTGACCCAAAGCCAAATATTCACGCATGAACTCAACATACTTTCGCCGAAAGTTGGAGTCCCGTTTCATGCGCCTTTCCATGGCCATCATCCGTTTCTCAGCCAGGCCCCTGGAGCTCCCCAGCGGAGGTCGCGTCGATAGAAATGGCAGCCGTGTCATAAATCTGCCCGAAGGGAGGCGCACCGTGTTGCACTGATAAAATGTCTCGCACTCCTCGTCCAGTGGGCTTGTCCTGGGAGCTGTGGGTGGCTCTTCTGTTGCCCAGAACCTTTGCAGGACCTCCGATAACACGCTGCCGTAGTATATGTTGCTATAATCCGTTGCGTCCTGTGGTCCCCGTACTGGGCCCAATAATGCGTACCCACCTGCGGTACACACGGCCACCAACCCGTTTGGTTGCAGCTCCCGCTTACCGCTCCGCAGCAGCTTCCCGAGGACGTCAGTTCCAAGTAAGACGTCCACCCGTCCGGGAATCGCGAAGTGAGGGTCGGCCAACTCCAATCCCTTGGTCAGCTTCGTTACCGCCGGCGGTAACCGTACCGAAGGAAGAACCCCGACCACTTCATCCAAAACAATAGCCGTGGCCTTCACCCGCGTGATCGATGCCGAGTCACCCATCTCAAACAGGAGGTCCGTCTGACCCCTGATGTGAGGCACCTGATTGCCACCTATACCTATTGCGCCATCCCGTGATGACTCCAACCTGAGGCCCAGCCTGGCCACTAGGCGGCTGGACACGATACAACCTTGTGCCCCCGAATCCAGTAGTGCCCTCACTGGCACTGGCTGTCCATCCGTGCCCCTGACGGTAATCACGGCCGTCGGTAATAATACCGTCACTGGCGGGGTGGGCACGACGGATGAACAGACTGCTAATTGCTAGCAGGGGGCACCTCCCTCCCCTTCTGCTGGAGGGGGAGAGGGCCCCTGGCCCAGGTATGGGTCCCACCCCGGGTAGTACACCCCTCGACCCATCGGTGCCATGCGCGCCGGCTGGTAATAACCCATCGGCATCCGTCCCATCTGCGGCGGACGCGCCATCAAACGTGGGCGCTCTGCGAGGGGTGGGGAGAAGCGATTACTCGGGGGCGGCAACCTGCCCCCCAGCGCGGCCGAGTAAGTCGCGTAGCCCGACTCCCCATGGGTCATCTCCGGGCACCCGCCCGTTTCTCGGCGCCGATCCCCCCCCCGCGGAGGAGACTGCGGCATCCGGCGGTACTCCGGAGCCCCCGGTGACCCCCCACCCCGGGAGGGGGGCGACCGCTGGTCTCTGGGTGACCCCCCTCCCCGGTGGGGGGGCGACCGTCCACCCAAGGCTGGCTTAGGAGAGGGGGGATGGCCTCCCGATGAGGCCCCGTACCGCTCCCCACTCTCAGCCAGGCAGAGAAGTTCATGATGGGCTCCTCCGCATACTCGGCAGTTGGTGGTCTTACTGCATTCACGCACATAGTGTGCGCCTAGGCAGCGGAAGCACAAGTTTCGCTGCTTGACCACCCCCCTGCGCCTCTGCACCCGCTGTGCTCCAAAATCCGCGCACGCGGTGATCGCGTGTCCCCCCTTCCGGCAGAAGGGGCACACCTCCGATTGGAGGGCGTTGTACCGCTGTCCTCCCCGACGGGGCTCCACCGGTTTGGGCCCAACCGTACGCCGGGGTGACGTGGGGGGTTGCGGCGTGGTTGCCCCTTGGCAATCCGCCCGTCTGCACTCACCCTCCAGGAACGCCCTCAATTCGTCAAATGTTGGGAGGTGACTCGATGAATCACCCCCATGTGACTGCTCAAACCGCGCCACCACCTCACTAGGTAACTTGCGCAAAACCCGGTTCACTATAATGTACTTGTTATCCCCTAGTGACAACTTGAGTCGCTCCAGCGTATTCACCGCCACCGTGACGGGATTAAGGATTTTCGACCTTATTTCATGTGCATTAGTGACCTTCGATATACTAAATATTTTTTCGATGAGCCCATCAATAATTAATCGCCGATTATCATATCGGTCAATTAATAGGCCCCATGCCGTCTCGTAACTGGAATCCGTAATCTCCAAATGAGTCAAAATATCATGAGGCTCACCGCGTAATCTCCCCATCAACTGCGCCATTTTATACGCGGGGGTCAAATCCGTGCGCGAGTGCACCACGCTGTTAAAAATGTCGCGAAACCTCGGCCAGTCGGCATATTCACCACAAAATTCCGGGACATTCACCGGTGGCAACGGCGCCATTAGTGCCACACCACTGGGTGCACGCCTTACCCCAACATCCCCTTTTCGGGCGCGCTCGATATCCGCTGCCGCTTGGATGATACTCATCACCATATCACCGCACTGGTCTACATTGCGTTGCACCACTTCAACAGCCTGGGTCCGACTTTCCCCAGTCTCCTCTTCGTCAATACGGGCCAAGTATTCGGCATGCAATTTCAATACCGCGTCATATCTTTCATCTACCTGTCGCGCGCGTGACAATAATGCGTCCTCGCGATCCGTACGACCAATTAACGTAACGACTAATGAAAACCATCTTAATTCCGATTCGACCCTTGACGCGATCGTTTTAACTACTGAGGGAGCCATGGTACCAACCTCGATAACGCGGATCAATAAAATAATATAACCCGAAAACAAATTAATTAATTAATTAATTTGGGTGAATAATTTTGTCCGTGGAACCCCGATTTTCGACAATAACAATCTGTTTTCGTACCAAACGCGACAACTTCAAAGTTATTCACCCAACACCAATATATTACGCAAAGGAAAACAACACTAAATGTATTTAAATTAAATGTATTTTGAGTGAATAATAGTTCAGCGGAACCCCAATTATTAATTACTTATTAATACGTTTCTCCGTATCGAAACGCAACTATATTTACTTTATTCACTCAACTAACATTTCAATTGAAAGTAATAACTAATATTCTTATAATTTAGTTACTCGTAATTACGCAAATACAACTTAACGTTAATAGATTGGAATGCGAAACAAGCGCAATCCACCGTCAAATTTCAATTATGATTTCGATGCAACTAAATTACTTTATTTCTACGTAAATGAATCGAATATCTTTTCTGTGGATATGAACCACGCTTTTGCTACCAAAATTTGATTCCGCCAGACACAAATTGAATTTCCCACGGGCCCATGTGATGGAAAATTATCATAGCAATCTTGCCTAGCGCGAAACAATGGGACGCGATGCGCGCCCTATGTACTTAACCTAACTTAATCTATGTTGCTAACCTGGATTTCAGCCGAATCTCTTCCCGGCCGCAAGTATGTGTTTCTGTTTTGTGTAAAGTGTAGTATGTGTGTTACTTGCGGCAATAAACGACGTCCCGGTCTTCGCCGCCACCGCTCTGATCTCGTCAGCAAAACACCAAACACAGTTCACACTGTAGTAGTCCTTATATCACTCTAAATAACAATCCTTGGGCGCCCGAAGCAGCCCACCGTACAAGGAATTGTGCCGTATCTCAACACTTTCCGTTAAAGCGTAAAACTTCCAAAATCGCCCGAAAACCACGGAGGTTATAATGTTCACGAACCGTTACGTTAATAACACATGGCAGGAATGGCGCCGGCACGCGTCTGCGCGACAGCCCGTGCGCTCGCAGCGCCGTGACAGAAAAATGAACTAACTGATTGTGTGGCCAGTGGGTAAAACCTATCGATTCTGAACACAAATAATTTTGTTTCTGTAAGGGTGCGATTCCATAGACGCAGAGTGGAGTAGAAAGCCACCAGCCGTGAGTTGTCACATTTCTTGATTACGCATATGTACCTACAAAATATTGTCAAGCGGTTTGAAGCGAAGGGAAGCGGAATGGAAATGAATGGACCGTGAATAGAGAATTCTCATTGCTCTAAATCTTCACTTCACTTAAACTAAGTGGAGCGGACTTTCGAAATAACACACTAGCTCCGCGTCAGTGAAAACACTTGTCAATTATCATTATTATTTTCTATTCCGCTCTACTCAGCTCCGCATCATTGAAGACGCTTGAAACATTTCACTACTCTTTCCCACTACGCTCCGCTCAGCTCTGCAGCAGTGGAAATGCAACTTTCTGCGAGGTTCTCACTTATTTGCATTATTATTCATGTTCATAAAACTAAACTTTTCC
The DNA here is from genome assembly GCA_947623375.1 of Apotomis capreana. Classification (NCBI taxonomy): domain Eukaryota; kingdom Metazoa; phylum Arthropoda; class Insecta; order Lepidoptera; family Tortricidae; genus Apotomis; species Apotomis capreana. Next base: position 7,561,908 of record OX392500.1, read on the forward strand.
CCGTTGAAAGCCCATCTAATGTACGCGTATTTACATGTATCGAAACTGTGTTGTTGTTATAATTACTAAAGTGTAACTGAATAACAAAAATATTTCATAGATTTCCAGAGGTAATCATAGATAACATTGAATTTTGTTTAAAATCACAGGAATACATTAGAGGCGCGTTCAGCTTTAGAGATTCTCTTTCTAGTGTCTGCCATGGCAGTCATACATATTATATATTTTGAACATAAAGTTTAATTAATGAAAATCAGAAGCCCTTACATCTATTGATAGATACATTTGTTGTATAACTGTATACTAAAACAGTAACTACGAGCTGGCCTACGCGTTTGCCAATCAATCAGAAACAAAATAGTTTATCCTAAACAAACAAACCATGTAACATTTGATGTTAAATAAAACCTTGAATTGAAATAACTCCATAGTAGCAACACCCTTCTCTCCATATTTCCTGTTTGCGGAAACATCGACTTCGGTATATTTGTGTTAGAAACACCTTCAAGCAACTTCAAAAACAACAATACTTAATTACAGGTTAAGCGGCGTTCTCTTGAAGTTTAAAGTGCAGTGGTATATTCTCAATCGTTAGCATTTCTCTTCAGAGTTTTCCCGAATGCAAATACTATTCAACATCTCCCGTTTTTACTTTTAGAATAAGTAAATACGCCTAGAAACCTAGTTAGCGCTTGAAAATGAAGCCACGGGCTAAGTTTTGTCCGTGTGCGCATCTGTCACAATGTCAATGTCACAAGCAAGCGTCTCTATGATTGGTTCGTAGTCACGCACACATAAAATCAAAAGCGGCTTAATCTTTTGCAAATCTGTTGTATGAACACTCTGGTTCTAGGCGTACATATTCTAACTTTGTACTTTTAAAAAATAGACGGATAATATATTATGTTTACCAAAAACTACTAAACTATGAAGCTAATGAAAGCTTCATTTTCTTCGCTGCGGATATAACCGCATCGAGGTTTCCGAAGAAAAACTCTGTTTATTTATAATCAAGTAATCATAATAACAACATCAAATTCTACGTCACATCAGAAATAAAAGTATAGTCTGAGAACCGAAAACAGCATTCACAATACTTGAAAAGGTCACCTTAAACCAGGCAATAAAATAAACTTTCGCAAAGAAATGCTTCTAATTAGCAAAATCAAAATAACAAAAGATAGAGGATCCAAAAGCGAAGTGGAGCCGCTATGTCCAGTATCCTTCCCAAACTCTTTCCTTGCTCAAACGCCAGATTGCAAATGGAACCCTGCCTCAACAGAAAAGAGCTACATTTGTTAAACTGGCGAATGTAGAGGAAGAGCTGATTAAATTTTGTTCTGGTAAGTATGCAACGAGAGCTCACCACAGGCAATGAGGTCAGGAATTCAAAGTTCATCGCAGTGCGGAAACTAAAACTACAAATGAGCGCTGCTTTTAATTAATTCGGGAGCGCTGGCCGGCGTACAAATGCGCTGCCACAATTTGTAGCATTTTATTTTATTATAAATCCATTTGCAAATTAGTTTTTGATACCTATTTTTTGTCAAAAATTGGGATTCTATTTCGATTCATATTTTCCAATCCCCTTCTCCTTCTTAGTTATTATTCACCACACAACTGGTCGTTCTGGACAACTATGGGTGGAGTAACCTTTGTCCAGTAGTTGGCTATTGCCCAAGGAATTATGATTTTTATAATTTTTTACATATTTATTTTCTAGCTGCATTCAACAGAATTTAAATATTAAACTATTGATACAAAGCTCAAAGAAAAAATTGAATGCGTAACCTGGTGGAAGAGACTGGGAGTCGAACCCGGTACCTCTGGATTCAATATTGACGTATTTACATAGAGGTCGCTAAGTTGTAAAGCCTTTCAAATAAACAATGCAAAGATAGACACACAAAGCATGAGGGAAATTCGAAAGGTTGCTTGGGCGTTAGGGCGGCGAAGAACTTAACGCGCTGGACCGGCAATCCAGAGGCACCGGGTTGGTTCACTATTATCTCGTGGAAACTTTTTTGACATATATTTGTTTTGCAGAACGATACTTGGTAGAAGTAACGTTTGGCAGAAACATCTTACGCAGAGTATGCTTTGGCATAAATCATTTCGCAGATTTCTATAATACCGAATCTTATATTGGCATAATGTTGATGAGCATAACAGTCTTCTAAACGAATAGTACTTTCGCAGATAATTTTTTGCATAATAATTTAGGCGGCATAAAGTTGTCAAGCCGAATACCATTTGATTCCAAGATAGACTTCATTGTCTTATCTTGTTGTACAGGACATATGCGGAATACCTAACCGAATCCAAGTCGGACCTGCCCTAAGGTGCAATCAGTACCTAATTTATGCATTACAAACTGTTTTGATTTTACATTTTGTCCATGGAGTGGTATGGTAGCCGGCCGATGCCGCGCGGCTCGCTCGCTTCGCTCGCTCGTTAGGGTCTCAGTTCAACCTAACACTCCTCCTCGCTTCGCTCGTCGTCGTACCTAACCTAATCCAAGTCGGAACTGCCCTAAGGTGCAATCAGTACCTAATTAATGCATTACAAATTGTTGTGATTAGACATTTTGTCCATGGAGTGGTATGGTAGCCGGCCGATGCCGCGCGGCTCGCTCACTCGTTAGGGTCTCAGTTCAACCTAACACTCCTCCTCGCTTCGCTCGTCGTCGTACCTAACCTAATCCAAGTCGGACCTGCCCTAAGGTGGAATCAGGACCTAATTGATGCATTACAATTGTTGTGATTAAAAATTTAGTGGCAGTTGCCCCGCGGCGGCAACATATTTAACACTGCTCCTCGAACCGCTCGTCGTCGTACCTAACGGTACTTACATTCTACGAGTACTACGTAAAGTTTACTTAACGCACTTTTCTGCTAGTAGAAAATAATTATGCTATTGTAATCGTATGCTTTAGGATTATTATGGTACATACAATTATGCTAAACCAAAGCCGGCCAAAGAGATATTCTACAAAACAATGTGCTGCAAAATGTGTCGTATGCGAGGTAGTAGTAATGCCAACTATACCTTTATGCCATCTTACCATTCGACCGAAAGTGTTTCTGCGAAACGTGTTATGCGAAGTGTATTTCTGATCAATATTATTCTGCCAGATGAGGGTAACCCCACCGGGTTCGTTCTCCGATCTCTTCCAGCAGGTTACGCATTTCAATTTTTCTTTGAGGTTTGATCTTTGTATCAATGTTTTAATATAAAAATTGTGGTGTGTACTCACATTAAGAAACATGTTTGATAACATGTTTGATAAATGTATAGAATTAAAATAAATAAAATTCCTAATATCAATGATCGCCGATCAGTAAATTCATACTAAAATACATTGATTCGGAAACCGCCACGCAGACCAGTTCCTTTCCTTCCACCCTGGTCTTGCACAGCAATAGCGAAGACTAAGTAGTAAGAGCATAACCATGATAATTTTATGTGAAGAGGAAAACTGTATGATTTTTTTGTCATCTCTCTCTCTCTCTCGCACTCTCTCTCTCTCTCTGACATATCTGACATACCTATATTATAGTTTTATATGTACCTAAAGCTAATTTTCCCTCAGTGAGATTTCCACGTGTTTGAACATGTTGCGAATGCCGCTGGTGTCGCGCAAGGAGCAAGTTACGTGATTTGCAGTATTCATCTTGTATATTTAGACTGCAAACTACGAGCAATGAAATGCTTAATTTACAAGCGTAATTAACGAATGTTTGTTTATGAGCTGGTCTTGTCTCTGGAATAGTGAACACTTCATTTGCGAATCGTCATGAGAAGCACTTACCTAAGTTTTCGACCGAAACTGGTGTGTTTCAACTGCATATTAAGTACTAGCTTTTGCCCACGACTACGTCCGCGTGGAACTTGGAAGTATGGAAGCAACCTCGTACAACACGATAAATATCCACCTAATCACCTTAATTAATAAAAGGGATTATTATAAGCGCCTAAGCAAATGTAAGAGCAATTGTGCTTTTGGTCTAATAATGACTTTTCCTACAGGGTCACCGCACCCCAACAGAAATGTTCACTCACTTTTCAATCTTTTTAGGTATAATTTCCAGGATGAAAACTATCCTATGTCCTTCCTCGGATCTTAAACTATCTCTATGCCAAATTTCATCAAAATCGATTCAGCGGTTTAAGGATGAAGAGGTGACAGACAGACAGACAGACAGACAGACACACTTTCGCATTTATAATACTAGCTTTTGCCCGCGACTTCGTATTCGTACGCGTAGAACTCGCTAATTGATATTGACAATTGAAAAAAAAAAGCAATTAGTCTTTCAGGTTTTCAATACTCGAATGGAATCTAGTTAGTAGTTTAGTTCTGGGCTATTGCGTGAAACTGATGGACGAAATGCAAAACATCCTTTTTGAATCTTTTTGGAGTTGCTAGGCTAAGTCACACTCGACTCAATAAAGTTATCCGAGGCTAAGTCCCATTCGATTCAATTAGTTATGCTCAGAAATGGCTCGAGATGGTGACGGTTCATAATCAACTGACGAAGAAGGTATGGTTTTATTCACCAAAGAATTTTATCTCATTATGAAATTGGGACAAAATAATTATTAGGTAGGTACTACTATTTTTTCTAACTTGGTTTTTACAACTTAGTTTCTTGAAGTATAGTTCAATAAATTATCTTAAATGATTTCTTTCGGTCAGTAAAAAAAAATATTTTTTTTATTTGGAGACACGTCGTGAGCAAGCTATATATACTGTTCATGAGAAAAACATGGAATGCCCAAATGTATTCTTGCCATTTTTAACGTTTGCCCCTGTGATTTATTAATAGTCATCGAAAATGCTAAAGAAATTTAATGGAAACTGTAGACGTTAAAAATTAAATGGTAATTTATTCGGTATAATCGGAATACGTGGTATAAGTACACTTTGTTGCTTGACTTCTCCCGTTAAAATTGTGCCCTTCACAATGTGCTTCCCTAATTAGGTGCAGAATTGATTGACGATTCGGGCATTGTCGAGTGTCCGAGTCTAAGATCCGAGTAATACAAAAATTTTATGCACTAATACTGTACTCGGCGATAAATATTGCCCATCGGTCTTTAGAAAGAGACAATTCAACAATAATAATTGGCTGTTTACGACGATTTCCGAACACTGGTGACCAATCATCGTTTAAAATAAGAGGAACGAACGTAAATACTTTCACGTTTATAATATTATTAGGATTATTTACATATATTGATAATCCTATCTTTGCATACTCAGTTATTTACTACTTTATTTTTATTCAGTTACCAAGTAAAAAAATCAAAGCTCATACTATTTTCAGATGATGTGCGTATCGGAACGTGATACCTACCTGAAGGGCTACTCCGATGTATTTTACTGTCGCATAGTGCTATTCCATTCACTAAAATATACTTTGAAAGGAGATCGAGAAGGATGGCACTATTCGACAGTCGAATTTTGAACATCGGAGTAGGCCTTCTGGCATCACTGGTTTGACATGTCTTGCCAGATAGGTGTGTGACGTTCGTCAAATCAAATGTCATTGTTTCTAATTTGTAAAATTTTATGTATTTGATTCTGGAAATTACGCGATTAGTTGAATTTTGCGGTTACATGTTCCCATATCAGAATTTATTGTTTTTTTACAAAGAATAGTTTGGTATGCGTTTCGTGAAGGTCTATCGTAGGCCCAGACTGATATGAATAAACATTATCGTTAAATTAATAAAATTATGTTTATTTTATAGACATTGACAAGACTGGAAAAACATGACAAGACAGAGAGTCGATATGATATATGGAAAGTATTAAAGAGGTTTGCGAAGTGCCAAATGAGTTTGTAACATTCGTCCGCCTTTCTAAGACTCAATTTTCCATTTCGTCTATTAAGCGTCGGGGTGGTCTAACGATACGCTTGCTGCGACGTGGAGCCATAGGTGTAGTCGGTGTGTTGGCCGCGTTCTGCGGTGATCGTGATGTAGCAGCTTCTGGAACAGCTTCAGATGCGTTTTCTGGCACTTGAGACGCTCTAGGTATTTGTGCAGTTTCTAGTATTGGGGTTGAAGATGCGACTGGCGTAAGATGAGTGTGAGATGTCCGTCCAGAGGAACCTTCGTCGTCACTAGTGAGTCGGGGACGTATATGGTCCGCGTGATACCTCCTTTCCACACCCACTGGAGTGTTGATGACATATGAGTATCGATGAGTCCGTCGTGATACTGTGGCTGGTTCCCATCGTGATTGATCTCTAGCACGTACATACACAGCATCACCGGGTCCATAATTCGGCGTCTGGTCATCGGAGTTCACGTTAGCTTGTATTTGCTTGTATTGTAATGACCTTTTGGCACTTGGTCGGGCATTATCAAGGACGCAAGCTATCTGACGCCCAAACATCAGCTGGCTTGGCGCCTTGCCAGTGGTGCTGTGGGGAGTGATGCGATATGCAAAAAGGAAATGTTCAAGTCGTTTCTTTAGACTCTCTGTGCTTGAGGACATTCTGGTTTTGAAAGTCCTTACGAGACGTTCTGCTAACCCATTTGTTCTTGGATGGTAAGGTGATGATTTAATATGTTTAATTCCGTTATCTTTGCAGTAACTCTGGAACTCCTGAGAGGTAAACTGCGGCCCATTATCGGAGACTAAAAACTGAGGAAGGCCAAAGGTAGCAAAAATCGTGTCCAGTTCATCACACAGTTTAGTAGTTGTAATCTTTGTCATCGGTTTGACCTCAATCCATTTGGAAAATGCGTCTGCGAGGACCAACCAATATAAACCCTCAAAAGGTCCAGCGAAATCGACGTGAATCCTTTCCCAAGTTTGATCTGGCAGGGACCAAGAGAAAATAGGCAACTCTGGGTTATTAGGACGGTTCTCCTGACACTTGCGACAACTTTTCACGTGTGTGTCAATATCTTCCTCAATGGTTGGCCACCATACGTAAAAACGTGCCAGTGCTCTCATTGCTGATATGCCTGGGTGTCCACGATGCAGATACGTTAAGGTCGTTTTCCTTAGTGTGTCGGGAATTATAATTCGACCTTGCCACATTATAATCTTATTTTCTAGCGAAAGTTCACCGCGTTTGCGAGCGTATGGTTTTATATCGCTTGAGTATTGCTGTTCACGCCAGCCGGTTTTAATGTGCTGTGATACGTGTCTGAGTGTGGTATCCTTTTTTGATTCTTCTTTTAAGATCTCCTCCGAAAGCGCGAGATCGGTAAGTCTAACTGACTGCAGGTGTGACACAATCTTGTGGACTGCGAGTTCAGCTTTGGAAGGTAGCTCTTCCGGATTGGGCATTCGTGATAAATAGTCGGCAATCAGATTGTTACCACCTTTTGTGTATACGATGTCGTAATCATAGCTCCCTATTATCAAAGCCCACCGCACTAGGCGGTTATTAGCAAGTTTCGGTAAGTTGCGTTGAGCCCCCAGGATGTGTATGAGAGGCTTATGATCGGTAACCAGCGTGAATTTGATACCACGAAGATATTGATCGAACTTCCGGACAGCAAAAAAAATTGCAAGAGCTTCGCGGTCTATGACAGAGTATTTGGATTCCGCAGGACGAAGAGGCTTGGAGCGTACAATCAAAGACTTTGCATGTTCAAAAGCCTTAATTTCTGTGTCTGTCCATCGCCATTTCAATCGGCTTCCTGTTAGTGCGTGGAGGTCGGCACAGACACTGTGTAAATGTGGTATGAAACGCTCGTAAAAGTTGACTAATCCAAGAAATGACCGCAGCTCCTTGGCGTTTGTTGGAGGGGAAGCTTTGGCGATTGCTTCAATTTTCGATCTTGTAGGACGAACTCCATTTTTGTCAATTGTGTGACCAAGGTACTCCACTTCAGATTGTAGGAAGGTGCATTTCTTCAAATTAACTTTTAATCCGGCTTGTTCGAGTCTTTCGAAAACGATTCGTAGTGTTTGGAGGTGGTTTTTGTCATCCTTGCCTGTTATTGCAATGTCATCGAAGTAGACTGCCACGTTCGGTATTCCTTCTAGGAGTTTGTCAAGGTAATGCTGAAATATTGATGGAGCAGTGGAAATCCCAAATGGCATTCGATTGTAGGTATAGTAACCTTTGTGCGTCGATATTGTTAGGAATTGCTTTGAATCAGGACTTATTTCGAATTGAAGGTAAGCGTCTTTTAGGTCAATTTTAGAAAATTTCTCTCCATTTGCGAGGTTCTGCCGTAACTGGTCGAATAATGGAATTGGATGTGCGTGTGTGATCAGTACGGGATTGATTGTGCTGCGGAAATCACCGCATATTCTGATCTGACCGTTGGATTTGACTACGTTGACTGTTGGTGTTGCCCATTGAACTGGCGTGACGTTTGGATCTACTTGTGTTATAATGCCTTCTTCAACTAGACGTTCTAGCTCAACTTCTATGTTCTTCTTCATCGAAAATTTGATCGACCTTGCTGGAATGTGTTTCGGCTCAGCTTGAGGTTTGATGTGTATGTTTACTTGGTAATTTTTGACTTTTCCAAGTTTACCATCGAAAAGAGCAGCGTGTTTGTTTAAGACCTCCTTTAGGGTATTAGATTCGTGTCGGGTGTTTTTGATAGAGTAGACTGGTTTGGGAAAGTCCATGTGGAACATTTCACTCCACTGTAGGCCGAATAACATTGGTTCTGCTGACTTCATGACGACGACAGGTAGTATTTTTTCCTCCCCTTGCATCTGTACTGTAACGTCTGTAAGGCCCTTTGGTTTGAGTTTGATGTTGCCGTAGGCGCGTAATCCTGGAGCCTTCGTGAGAGGGGGTGCCCCGATACGCCTCCAGAACTTGGTGCTGATAATTGAATAGACGGAGCCGGGGTCCCAATCTAACGTACAATGAACGCCATTGATTATGACGTCTATCCGCTTGCTGTCTTTGCTTTTTGTAAGGTTGATTTGACAAACAGTATCTGTGTCGTCGTCATTGTCATCTGAGTCAGATGTTTGTGAAGAGTCGTTATAGCTTCCGTTATGTTTCAGCTTGTACAATTTGTTTCTTTTAGTAAAAGTCCTTGATGTGTTGTCGTTTCGATTAGGTAGACATGCTTTGCCTGACTTGATGCAACAGTCTTCGAAATGACCCTGTATATGACACTCTTTACATGTATGAGCTTTGGCTGCGCATTGATTTAGTGGATGTCTTTCTGCCTGGCCGCATCTGAGACATTGATGAGTTCGTAGTCTGCGTGGCGATGAATGTGTTGATGGCTGATGAGGTCTATTATTTCTTTTAACTTTGTTGACTTTGACGTATCCATCTTCATCGCCTTCTGCTCGTTCACGTGACTGTGCAACGCTGAAGATTTGTGCAAACGTGACTTCTTTAATTTTTCCGTCTAAAAGTTCTTGTAAGTCAGGCCATTTTTGTTTCAGATCGATCTGCAACTGTTGGTGGTTGAGGCCGGTGGCAAAACGGTCACGTAGTTGTCGCTCTAATAGATTGTCGTTATAGCCGCAATCTTTGCTTATTTCTTTAAGTCTGTTAGCGTAGTGTTCCATTGATTCATTTTCAGCGCGTATGCAGTTCCAGAAGTCTGTAAGTGCTCTGTATCTTGTGCGCTTTATTCTGTACAGGTCGAGAAGCTTTGTTCGGATGTCTGCATATGTACTGGTTTCAAAATGTGGTGTCAGAGCAACTTTTATGTCGTGAAAAGTTTCAGGAGTGAGGCAGGCGAACAGAAGCTCTTTCTGAATTTTTCGTGCGTCTTCTTCCCAAAGTCCGCATTTTGTTTCGAAATAGTCAATAAAGTTTTCGATCGTTGTGTCATCAGGATTGAATTTGTCACCTTTAAAACTGTTGTAAATGGTGTTTCTGCTGGTAGAGCTAGATGACTCCGTGCCGTTTGTCGTGTTCGGTGTGGAAGTCACTTCAGCCGCTTTGTGTTGTTGTGATAGTAACAATTGTAAAATGTCCGATATTTGTTTCTGTTGTGCTGCCTGCAATTGCAGGAATTTGTCAAATTGTTCGCTGTTCATTTTGTCTTTTAATTCTCGTCGCCATTGATATGAATAAACATTATCGTTAAATTAATAAAATTATGTTTATTTTATAGACATTGACAAGACTGGAAAAACATGACAAGACAGAGAGTCGATATGATATATGGAAAGTATTAAAGAGGTTTGCGAAGTGCCAAATGAGTTTGTAACACAGACGAAATCATTAATACCTGTTGATTAGTTTACGTCAAATCGCTGACATGGCTGTTGCAACTACAATTATGTGCTCTCCATACAGAGTTTTATCCCGTTTTTCGTCCCTAAAAGGGATACAATTTGACATAAATGATAGCCTATGTCATAACTGGAAAGTTTCATGAAAATTCGTCCAGTAGTTTTTGAGATTAAGTGGAACGTACATCCATCCATCCATCCAAACTTTCACGTTTATAATATTACTAGACGTGCCCGCGGCTTCGCTCGCGTAAATCAAATGTACTTCCTATTTGTAACACTTGAATATGTAATTTTGGGCTAGGGGTCGGGTTGCATCATACTCATCATTACGCATAACTGTAAATAGTCATACATTTATGCGCATAACGTTTTTAATCATAATGTTTAAGACATACTGTGTAATGGGCATACAGTTGATGCGCATGAAATGATTTAAAGCATACTTTGTCATGGTCATACATTGATTACTCATAAAACAATGCAACCATTCTTTATAAACGCATACAAAGTCGGTTCTGACATCGGGTTTCAGGTCATAAAAAAAAACCTAAACCTAACCCAACCAAGTTGGATCTAACCAAGTCGGATTTCAGGTCATAAAAAAAAATAACCTAAACCTAACCCAACCAAGTCGGATCTAGTAAGTCGGGTTTCAGGTCATAAAAAAAAATAACCTAAACCTAACCCAACAAAGTCTGATCTAGCCAAGTCGGGTTTCAGGTCATAAAAAAAAATAACCTAAACCTAACCCAACCAAGTCGGATCTAGCCAAGTCGAGTTTCAGGTCATAAAAAAAAAATAACCTAAACCTAACCCAAGCAAGTCGGATCTAGCCAAGTCGGGTTTCGGGTCTTAAAAAAAAATAACTTAATCCTAACCTAACCAAGTTGGATGCGACCAAGTCCGATTTCAGGTCATAAAAAAAAAACTTAAAGCTATACCAACCAAGTCGGATCTGACCAATAAAATATTGATAATTGTAATTATCAATATTATGGCTTGAAAAGTGTATGACATTTACAATTATACTAAAAATATTTGTAATTCTCAGACTAAATAAATGTATGACATACGACATTATGGCTAAACAATTATGACGTACAGAAATTATGACAGCGAACAATTATGACATCGTACAATTTATGCCAAAAAAAATGTATGCGTAGCAACTTTATGCGTAAACTGTTATGACAATCGATATTATGACAATAGTTGTTATGCGACCAGAGGGTCCCCCGTAATTTTGTTTTCTCAATATATATAATGAAAAAAGAAACTGCATTTAGTTACGTTGCAAGTTAAATAAAAGCTTTTTAAAAAGGAAACTGCATTTACTTAGTGCAAATAAAATTAATTATAATCAAAAGGTATTCAACAAATTCTATATTTGTATACATGGGATCCAGAGTAATACGTAGGTACATGTACAAATGTTACTCAAAGCAAAGCAAAGCCTAGCAAAGCTTAATAAACAAAAGTAAAAATATTAACCATTAATGGGCAGTGCCGTTTCAGTAACAGACAAATCCTTGAGAAAATAATCCTCAGAAAATAGGGTTAAATAATAGGTTGAGAGGTTAAAAACTTAATGCTACGTTGTGTCTGTCTTGGAAAATAGTGGTGGACGTTAGCCTTTATCGGTAAAGGGCCTCTTAATCTTTCAATAGAAAGTAATATGTTAAAATACATTAACATAGTTTCTGTGTTTATTTTACGCTTGTTTTCTCTCACAAACTCGTTCCTACCCGTTATAGGTAAATATATGCTAGGCGTATACGGAGTATAACATTTTGGCAACAATATAGTTGATCTTTTTTCACTAATTCCATTCAAAAACATTAATACACATCACAGAGTTGAGGTTATGTCATGTCGGCGTTTGACATTTCAATTGACTGAGACTATAGTTGTAAACCAGCGGCTTGTAAGCCGGTAGTAACCGAAAGCAGCGGCTAGAAACGAATAACCAGCCGCTTGATACCGGGTAGATACCCGACTTGAGCATCAAATAAAGAAATGATTTTTATTTCATTTTTTTTGTTAAACTCTTATTTTTGTTATACAGTAGCACTTATTATGATCTTTTTTTTTTAAAATAGACCCCGAAGACACCATTTGTACCTACTAATTTACTTAATTCAGATATTACGAAAAGTAAACTATGAAACAACGTTTGTGTTCAGGTGGCGGTGTATGAAAATTATAAGAATAAAGGTAGCTAAATCAGTTTATTTTGGATCTAATCATCATTGTAAACCAAACGCGGGAATCTCGCGCGGCAGGATAAATGCGTGTGGGGGGCTGAGGGGTGCGCGGGGCATGCGGGGATGAGTGCGCGAGGCTCGTTGCGGGGCGCCCGCCGCTCGCCGGTTAGTCAGTGTAAGTACTTTCGGTTTTGGTGCATTATAGAAATACAACTAAATGCTTACTATTACTAGGTAACTGATAAATACCTATTTCCAATTCATCTCTCACAAATAAATTATTAAAATAGTCCTATTCCACTGCTCTTTCACATTTTGTAAGAGAATTTTGAGTTTTTAACACTTAATACAGATGCAAATGTCATTGTTTATGTCTATTTATGTTAAATAGATCCTATAGTAAATAAATGAAAAGAAAAATAACAAAAACAAACATTGAATCATGTGAATATGTCAATGAAATGTAAGCAGCCGTTTCCAGCCGCTTGTTATCGCTATCGCTAGAAATGATAATAAGCCAAATAAGCCGTTTCAAGCCGCTGGGCTAGAAATGTTAGCAACCAGCTTCGCATCTATAACTGAGACTGACGTTACATGTCGTCTCACTCTATCGTGTAAGCAAAGTGCGTAGTCATTACATTTCGAGCAAAAAATTTCGTTATAACGGCGTACCAACATGACGCCAAAAATGTTTGGCTACTTAAACTTAAGTCATATGGCTAAAAGAAACTTTAGGCTACTTGAACCTAACGCGTAATAGCGAGAATAACCGAGGGATCGCCGAAAATGGCCGACGGTCGCGAAATGAAGAATTTTATGCAATTTCTTTAGCCGATTGTGAAGGAAATACGTAGCGAAAACGGTATTTTTTACGCTCTTATTCTATTCTCATATTTAGACAATAGATTTGAATCGTTGTTTCTGCGGTAACGTGCATCGTATTGGAGAAACGTGATCTAAAAGGACGTCGAGTTTTGTAAGGCGCCATCTCGCTTCCTCCCTAGTGCGTTATCCCGTTCTGGCATTTTCAATTTTATTATATAGATTATTAGGATTAGTATGGATATGGATAGAAATATACAATGTATAGAACATGTATTAGCTCGTGATTTTTAGGGTTCCGTACCCAAAGGGTAAAAACGGGACCCTATTACTGAGACTTCACTGTCCGTCCGTCCGTCCGTCCGTCTGTCACCAGGCTGTACTTATCTCAAGAACGGTGATATGAAATTTTCACAGATGATGTATTTCTATTGCCGCTATAACAACAAATACTAAAAATAAAATAAAATAAATATTTAAGGGGGGCTCCCATACAACAAACTTACAGATAATGGTAGGGAACCTTTCGTGCGCGAGTCCCACTCGCACTTGGTGTATACTATTATTTTAGCAACTTTCATAGCGGTTACGTAAAATTTCGTTCAAGACATATGGCATTAAAAGAGAGCAGAAACATAATTACCATCCCAAAACACGAATTAAAACGTAATGCCTTACACAAAACATAATTACATTATTCCCGCGTGGTTATTATAATGAACAGTACCTATTCCCGTTCTTAATAAGACGCAATTAATCACAAGATTCTGCGTCTCTGCGGACCATTTCCTTACGCGAAACGCCAACTTTGTATTGTTAAGTTGAATTAATGTGAAAGATGTCAGAAAGCGATATTAATTGCCACGTCGTTACACCTAATATTCACATTTGGGAGGCAAGTGCAGCGCCATCTCGTGGTAATTACGACATTAATTATCAGGAACATTGTGTAACGGTTGATAAACTGTGACGCGACACGACTGTTCCGATGTATTTGCTTAAGAGGCGTCACTTAACAAATGCGAGTTTAATGTTGCATATTCGTTTGGAAGGAATTATCATTAGGATAATGGAATTAATTTACAGTCAACCTTAGATATTGGTAAGTCACCTGCTATATACATAACGTCGCCGTACCCCTTGAACAGACACATTACTATATTGCCGTGGTATTGCTATTGAGCTGGATGAATTGTCATTTTAAGGTAAATAGCATGTCGCTAAAAGACACATAGCTATCAGTGTGTATTTTCACGTAGACGACATTAAATACCGTAAGGTCGGGGTACTTTCACCCAACGAGGTTTTGTCTATCCATAAAATTACATGCATTTTATTGAGTCCATCAATAAATAAATAAAACCGACCAAGTGCGAGTTGACTCGCGCACCGAGGGTTCCGTATAATGGTAGATTAGTCAAATCAAGTCATGGTTTTCTATGGGTGGACAAAGTTACCTTTTAGGGTCAAAGTAGGTACCCCGACCGTACGGTACCTCAAATTCAACCCCCGGGTCTTTCTGTACGGTTTCTTCGCCCCTGTCAATACATGTAATGGAAAGTTCCATTTTAATTCGTAACTTTTTTTGCGTTGGGTGTTATTTTGACATCCATTAGCACCGCCGCTCCACTCGCTCTACTCTAGAGCCTAGAGGGCTTTTTACTCACGCAGGGGAACATAAGCATCACACCCGTCACTCTCTCACAGTTCAGCGAAGAAAGAGATAGGCAATATCTCTAGCGCGAGAAAGAGTCGCGTCACAGCTGTGCTAGAGGTGCTGATATATCATTTACTAAGGAAAAGCCTCGATGGACGAAAATAAAAGACGGATGGAAAGTGATTTTGTAATATATTATTTTCCCTTTTCAGCTTTGCGGTAAGACTAATGATTAAGTCAATATGTAGTATATTTGAAGAACTCGCTCCTTAATTATATTTGCTTAAATTCATGTTTAAATGGCATTGTCTTTGTTAAACGTGACCGTTTCGTTTGAATCATTACGCCATTAAAGCATTAAAACTTTATATCAACCGAGTTGAGAGTTCGTTATCTCTTCGAGATTTTAGCTCGTTTGTTACGATTCGTGCCTATTCAAGAATATTTCGATTCGAATTCGCCACACGATCAAAAAGGTTTGAAGCGCCGAGACTTTTGGAAGCTTTAATGACCTTTTGTTCAGAAGATTACATTAGGATCGATTCGCTGATTGCTCTTTTAACTTTCTCACTTGAAAACAATTGAACTGGTCGGTTTTTTTTGTAAAATATTGAGAACGGACCGTGTAGTTTGCATTTAGTTTACTTTCAGAGAGAAGGGGATACTAAGTTAGGTGCCGTACTTACCGTACTTAATAATAATTATTAAGCGTATTAATATTCATTGTTAAGTGGTATAAATAACCGTACTCGATATCTCTTATTGGAAGGTACTCGGAGATTTGAGAGTTTGATGCTTGAAAGGCTCGTCTGTTTTCAGTAACGTAATTACGATCACTTTATTACACCATTTATAAATATTATAAATAATAAAGTGTGTGCGATATTATGTTATTTTGTCCGTCTTTTATGTGTTTACCTACGTGGAAATGGGACCATGTTTTAATCTTTTTTTTTAAGACTGTACCTACCTATAGAATTAGGAAGATACCTACGATTGACGCGCGGGTCAGCGGGTATGAGCTGGTGCAAAATTTGACTTAAAACGTACGAATTAACGTACTCAAATCATTTATTATTAGCAGATTATACACGGTGAAATACCTATTATTACTTTTTGACGGTGAAAAAGTACACAGTGAAATTCATTTTATTGAAATTGATACACAAATTCCACCATCACGTTAACAACTTCTCAAACTGTGCGCGCGTTTGTCACAATAGAAGTCATATACTCGTAGCTACTCGAAATTATCCATCCAAAAGAATCGCCCTAAATTAAGTCCAAAAACAAAAGCGTAATCAGAAATAATAAGGCCCTGAATTCAATTAAGTGGCTATCGTTAACCGAGAGGAAGAATACCGCCTAATTTGAGGGAAACGGTGCCTATTGCCACCTCGCTCACGTCTCCGCAAATTGATACAGTGTACGTGATCCACTCACAGAGATGGCGCTCATTTAGGACTCATGGCTACCTCCGAATGACTATATGGTATAACGTGTCTATCTTAACTCCAACCGATTAGATTGAAGCGTCGGTTTTGTCGACGTTCACTGCCTCTCAGGTTGCAAACAGTCTGTTTAAGAGCTGAGCCATTATAACTCTAATTTAAGCTGCATAAAGGCTGTATAAGTGCTTCTACAGTCTGTGTGTGCTACTTGAGCTGTGGCGCGCAGCTAGAATCTTTATATCCCTGTAAACAAATAAAGAAGTAAGTAGGTACTTCAACAATGTCAATAGCAAAATTTTGCGTAAATGAAAATGATATCATCATTACATGTGGAGGATGATGATGATGTCCTCTTCATCGGGTCCAATGATAGACGCGCGAATATGAATCACAAAACTAGTAGGTATGTTCATAAATGTCCTGTGGTCCTCGCACGACTGTGACACGCGACTCTTTCTCGCGCGATATATAACTACCTAGTTATTTCTTTCCGTATAGTACTATAAGAGAGTGATACTATGCCCCAAGAGTCGCGAAGCTAGTTGTGCTAGGTCGGTTGCATGGATGGATAGAGTATAAATGCAAAAACATACATAAATTATAATAAGCCGTCATATTTTCTTGTAATTTAAATTTTTTTCTCATAATTTTCGGTATCTTACAGGTAAGTACACTTTTAATATGTTTTCTTCGAGGACTACGTACAAGCCTAAATTCTTAAACTAGGTAGGTGTACATATTATGTTAAGATCATAATTCTTAATACTGTAATAGTTAAATATGCTTTCTAAAAAAAAACTGTCTGTTCAGTTTATTTCGGCGTTTCTTCTTAAATGTGGTATCCTCTTGTGAAGTGCCGGTAGACTCACACATGAAAAAGTGCCCTTGTGGCCTAAGGGGCTAAAACAAGCCATTATACGACACGAGGTAATTATTTGGATGAGCGAACGAAGTGAGCGAGGCCAAATATATCTGAGTGTCATAATGGCTTGTAGCCCCGTGTTAAACACTGCTTTTCACTTCGACTGAAAAAAAAAGACTGAAATAATTTATTTAATTTTATCATTTTATATTCTTAGCCAAGATGAAATGTTTACGATTAAATTTCTTCTCGTTGATTATAAAACATGCTAAAATAAAATTTCAGTTAATATTCCAGTACATTGTAAATAAAAACTTTTTAAGTACTTTATTTTTTTAATTGGGTCGATCTGATCAGGTTGCAGGTTGAATTATTTTATTTGTAAATAGTATGTAGCTGGCCGGTAACAACATTTTTTTTCAGTGTCATAGAAATTTGTATGGGATTATATGGTTTCCTTTTAAACCCTAGGGGCTAAATGTACTATTTTAGCCCCGCTTTGCGAACTTAAAACGACGTACTTTTTGAGCAGGAGAAGTGAAATAGTAGATTGTTAACCAAGGGTAGAAAGTGACCCATTGCACCCGAGATATTTCTGGCGCTCGAACGAAGTGAGAGCGCCAATAGTTCGAGGGTGAAATGGGTAATTTCACCCGAGTTAAACACTCTACTTTTCATTTCGACTGCGAGGAAAATAAAATACTACACGCACATGTCATGAGTGTGTTTAATTAATGTCCATGTCGTTTTTAACCAATAATTAATAAAAGACACGGTATTTATATTTAATCTCGTGTTCCCGCTTTTTCTATTGCAAACTTTCATTATTATTATTTTTAACAGAAAAAATATATACCTACGTACCGCCAACATTAAAAAAAAATTAAATACAATGGTTTCTATTTTGTTTTTTTATCTAAATGTACGACTCTATCAATAAATCAGGGACAGAATTATATGTATGTATTATGAATATAATGCATATTTATATTTAATAATTACATGTAAATAAATTAAGCTTGCATATATGTAACTTTTGGAGACATTTTTTCAATGGCCACTTACCACGGCCGACTAGATTGTACCTAATTGAGTTGGTCACGACGTGCATCTAGATGGCAATTATCTTTGACTCCGTGGCAATTAAAAAAAAATTACTTTCCACCCTAGGGATGGAAAAGCTATTTTCCACCCGGCTATCTACTCATGAAAATGACACTTTCCGAACAGGAGAGATGAAAAGTAAATTATTTCAATGGACTTACAGAATGCTCTTATAGGACTCATGACTAATACCACTTACTTAGTACGTATATTGAATGAAGTTTAACACACCAACCAGTCATGTCTATCTAGTCAATCTCATGATCACCTAAAGGTAAACGCCCTGAAAACAGTCCTAGTCCCAGTCCCACCAGTCCCCAGTACCCAGTCCTAAATACGTTTTCTGTTTAATTTTCTTCCAATTTATAAAACGAATACATATATACCTATCTACGTAACGTAGGTAAATAATGAATCCCGTCCCGTTTAAGATATTCTGCAAACGCAGGGCGTTATTAATTAGGTAATTATGGCTATAAATTTAATGAGCGTTCTTTACATCTCCATATTTTATAATATGAGGCCGGATTGTGACACTTTCTTTTTAATGAAAACGCACAGGCATGAGGGGTACCTTCAACTTATTATTATTCACGTCCCTAAACTTATTATCGAATAGAAATACTCAGAAGTGTTTATAAGAATACTACTACATTATCACTATGTACCTATATCCTAACAAGTTGGTTTTAGTAATAAAAGAAACTAGCATCGAATTTTGGATATTATACTATTTTTAATTAATCAAAAACTAAAAAGGGTACACATATTAGTTAAGTGCCATACTGTATTACAACATTTTGCTCAATCTGGCGCGTATAATCGATAACTTCCAGAAGGTAATAAGTAATTACTGTTACTTTGACGTTTACGACCTTTTTATAGAGCTTGAAATCTTTCTCGTAATTTTCGTCTATTGTGAAGGATGGGCGACTACGGAACCCTACACTGAGCGTGGCCCGACATGCTCTTGGCCGGTTTTTTCTACTTCTAATCTCTGCCGGCATTGAGAAGCGCGGGCGCCATCATGATTATTTTGCCTCTGTTTTAGCCAATCAAGAAGCTCCTGGGTATCCGATTGGTTCACCCATCTTAGAGCCCAGCGATGAGTTGGCGGTGCAATAAATTTAATTTTAATTATGCTCTTATTTACCTACTTTGGTCAAACACGCATAAATAGACTTAAACATTCGAACTCTAACAATGGTTAGGCAAATTAAGTTGCTAAGCAGTAATCGATACCTCCTACGTATAGTATACAAGTGCAAAATCACGATTTTACAGGACGGCTGTTCAAAGGTATGAAGTGTCTACTGATTTTTATGACATCACAAGCTAGTATGCTTATAGAAAATTCATACTAACGGATCGTTTTTGATATAAAAAAAAGTTGCTGATTTAAACTGTTATCAAATACCGTATTGTACTTACATCGTTCTTAAGCCCTTAATGTTTCATTGCAAATATTCATTTCAAGTGAAAATCGTAAATTAAAGAATGAATCAAAATATTCTAGTTACATTATGTACGAGTACAAAAGGTGTAGAAGAAAGAGGTCTTACGATATTAAGTTCAGTCCCATACCAATACGAATGCTCTTTTGTTTGGTCAAGATAAGTAATCCAATAATAAATAAAAACAATCTAACTATCAGGTTTTCCTAATTCGTAATCAGTATTTGACCCAATTTCATTAAGTGGGATCAATTTTATGGCTCCTTTATAAACAACACTCCCCAAGTGGGTCACGTATTATTCAATAAGCCCAGAATTAATACAAACATTGGACGTGAGGTGGCTCTCGGAACGTTACTTCTTCGCTGCCCCTAACAAAATTTGTTTTGGCTGCAAACTTTCACTTGATCCACTACATGGCCCTTTTATTTTTTAGGGTTCCGTACCCAAAGGATAAAAAACGGGACCCTATTACTAAGTCTCCGCTGTCCGTCAGTCGGTCGGTCTTTGTCTGTCCGGCTGTCACCAGGCTGTATCTCTTGAACCGTGATACTGATAGTTAGAATACATCATTTTCACAAATGATGTATTTTTATTGCCGCTCTAACAGCAAATACAAAAAACAGAAATTTAAGTGGGGCTCCCATACATGAAACGTGATCGGTTGAGTTAACTTTGCACCTTCATCTGTATTCGGCGCCACACATACCAGGTGCAAACTTAACTTAACCCGTAAGATGGAAAGTGTTTGTACGGAACCCTCGATGCGCGAGTCTGACTCGCACTCGGCCGGTAAATCAACCTTATTTCTGTTTCATTAGTTTGATAGGAAAGCAGGTTTGCTTCGTCGGAGCACGAATGCTTTCCCGTCAAACTATTAAATCTGATACGAGGTTGAGGAAGCAATGGGTGAACGAACATACCTACCTCTGTTTCATTGCGATAGTTTGAGCCTGGTATTAGGTGGAGTTATGAACAACGATCACTTATAGTATGTGGCTGTAAGCTGTAAAACTATGTTAACGCATTATGGTTTCCAAACCTTGATCCATTGAATAACATTTTAAAATAATTAAATGAAAAATTTGTTTGCTAAATTTTCAGCGGACAGATTTTATTACACCGGAAATACCTCATTTTACCTGAAGTAATTTTTGTTATTTTTTTTTTTAGTTAAGCAGTTTTTTACCGTTAATATAATATTATATTACATTTTATTTAGTTACACATTATTTTCATTCTTTTTTTATTTAAATTTGATTTCACTTCAATTTTTGTATTACTTAGTATTTAGTTCTAATTAATTGTATGTACATATTCTCTATAAATAAAGATTTCCTATACCAACATATTCTGAAGTATCCCATTAGACTAATATAATTAATTTGGCATATTGACTCGCAGTATTTTTACACAATCAAAATACCTCCACGCTACAAGATCAGCAACTTTTCACTTGACTAAAAACTTTACAAATGGTAGATTTGGAAGACAGAGAAGGCGTGATAACTGCTAGAGCGGATGCTACAGCTTAGTCTGCGATGCATTTGGCCCATTTTCACGAGTTTTACTACCATTATTTTTACTTGGCGAACTTTGCTTGCTTCTGTAGATTCAAATCTTGGAAATCAATTAACCTACTACTTTATCAGATCACGTACCATTTCATATCAGATTGGCTTAAATGCAACTGTAGCTGTTTGAACTGTATAGCGTAAAGTTAAAGTAGTTTTGTTTAGCATTAGCAAGGTCTTAAGCTCGGGTTTCTTCGGATAGCGGTGCCATCACAGAGCGGCCGTCTCCATACTTCGTACAATAAACCAGAGCTTTATGCTATAATTAATGTCGCATTAAAAATTTGTATGGTAAATTGAAAAGGTTTTAAACTCCTTTCATGGCAGTCATTCATTTGGTTTTCAGTTGCCTGCTTCCACATTCCAGATGGCATGTTTCAGATCTCACCACGATACGTCTACTAAGCTAAGCGATGAGCTTTAGTAACCGTAATGCATTTTCTTTCTTATTTATTATACTTAGTATATTTGATATAGTATACTTTATGAATATCTACGTAACGTTTGTTTACGTACTGTGTGCGTACGTTTGTTTCATCGAATCTAAAATCGAAGACGCGAGCCATTTCTAATTTTGGTTTAGGTACTGGGGGCACGAGAAAGTACCGCTTGAATAGAAAAAATCGATATATATATGTCCGTTATGTGCCCTTAATAAAGAACGAAGAATGAGATCACTATATAAATCCTCAATCACATCTCAATCTAAGTCTATAGACAACCCAAATAAAGGTGACTTTAATAACTCGCTATCAGCTATACGTGCTACAGTTTCCAATTCCAACCGTTATATTAATTAACAAGAATAACCAAGACGCTAGTTTAATTCACAGACGAAGATATGTCATTAAAACTTTTAATTAAATTTGGGGCAACTTGGCTACACTGATACAAGTTTTTTTTCCGCTATGTGGTACCTATCGTTTTTGGGTACATTCGATTAAGTACGTGTTTTGGATCATGAACAGGACGTTATTAGTTAGAAAGCTAGGTTAGATCAGACCAGAGACCTGTATCTAAATAGATCACGCCAGTAGCTCCGATTGCATGAGAAGCACGTGTGCCGTTTTAAGACAAAAAATGCTTATCCATGCATGAAACAAATAAATCTACTTTATTTTTGCATCACAAATGAGCATATTTTCCGGTGTTTGAATAACATTTAAGCCAATGAAAGTGAAACGCGTAATAAAGTTAAACTCTATCAAATTAGGTAGTTTTGCCTACTTTTTAGCAAGACAAAATTCATAAACTTCCAATTTCTACTTAGATATCGGTTAGTAGATCAGACCTACGAGTATTGGCCACAATCACTAGGTATATAGAAGCTACCGTGATAAAGAACATACTTAATGTGTGTTTTATGTTATTTTATTTAGGTACAGTCAGCTAAGATAGTGGGTTACCATTTTTGGACTTTCATACTCATGAACTGTACGAGACGTTTCTTACGATTCTATCAGTGTAACTAACGTATTTTGCGTATCCTTCGAAAACCGTTTCGGGGATAATACCTACCGTATAATACAATAAAACAGAACACATTAATTGACACAATTTTAGTATGCAACTTGACATAAGCTAATATTAAAATCGTCAGCTATTTTTGATGCTGACTATAAGTACAAGTCATTTCAGGTAGTGAAATCACCGCAAAATACCTACTTTGCATCTAATCAGGCAAATACGCATTGAATCAGGAAACGGATGAAATCAGTACCTTAAAAATGGCCTCAGTATATTATACTAAAATTGTGGTCTTTACCTACTTTTTGGTTCCCCCAATTCACCTCTGGCAGGCAAAACTCACACCAACATAGCTAGTAATATTATAAACCGCAAAGCATCGAACAAATTACCCAACAAAATAGTTAACTGACACGGCAGGGAAACTTTGTAACCCAAATATTTAACCACATTAATGAATAGGCGAAATAATTTCAGAACCCGCCCAAATTAATGAAAATCATCGCGCCCGAGTTGGAAGGCCGACCACGTCTCTTATTAATTTTCTGCAATAGATTTAAATACAGAAAGTTGACTGTGACCCGAATGAATTAAAAACACCTAGCCGGCTGATTGTTTTAACCTCATTTGAATACTTGTTAAGGATGCTTCGTGCAAATTGTGAGGGTACGCTTTATATAATTTTATCATTCTTCACTTTGGCGGTTTCGTGGTCGCATGAAATTATAGAGTTCACAATTCTCTGTTCCTTTCTGTTCCGAAATCAAACTTTCTAATAGGGATAATGGCTCATGGTCAATTCTGCAGCATTATAATAATGCCAATAAGATGGTTTGTCGATTAAATTAATTTATTTTGTTTTGCATGTTGTGACGCCTAGAGACCATGTACATCTCTAAGAAATCTAAATTAAGTACTTAATTATTTTGTTGCATTAGTTATTGATTTTGACTCCTTGAGACCTTATACATCTCAACGGAATTGAATTATTTCATTAATTAATTATACCGATCTATATTGCGTGTCGTGACGCCTAGAGACCTTCTACATCTCTGAAAAAATCACTTTATTTTATATAATTTTTAGTGTAAACATTGATTTGGAGACTTGTACATCTCCTCTAACATATATGTATCAATTACCTAGCTATAATATAATTGTATTAGTTTTTAAGTATAATTCACGAAAAAATGACTTACTGTTGAGTTTCTTTCGGCTTTCTTCTCAACAGCGGTCTCCTCTTGCGAAATGCCGGTAGACTCACAATCTGACTTGTAAAAGTGCCCTTGTGGCCTACTTACTGAATAAATTATTTCATTTGATTATTTCATTTCATTTCATTTCATTGCCGAAAAATATGCATAGAAACGAAATGAGCACCTACGAAAGTACTTCTACCTAATTGTTTATTTCACCGAAAATAATGTGGGATCAAACACAGGTTCGCGACTTTTTGTGGACATGTGCAAAGTTAAGTATTCGGGGCTTAATTTTCCAGTTAAACTTGTATCCGCATAAAAAGCGTTTCCTAAGTATTCTTTAAACGTATTTCCTTAATAAAAAACTAACTTAAATAAGTACATACAGGAGCCTTACCACGATCTTTATAAAAACTATCCAAACGCAGTGCAGTTCAGTTTAGGCACCTAAATTGAATCGCTGAATTTCGTACCATAACAACTTTAAAGCAGCGCTGATTCTCGATCGCATAAAGTGAATGAAAGACCGATATTTGTCTCTGGTCCGCAATTGAAACGCTACGGCGCGAAAGGGATGCCGCTATGTGAGTTTCGTATATGTTTATCTCTTTCTGGCTTCTATCCGTTCGGTAAATAAAATATTATAAATTAATTTCGCAGCACTCTTCGTTTGAAACTATTTAGTAATTTTTAAAAAGAAAAGACATATATTTCATAACATACTTATGTTTTTCAATTTAATATCAATATTTGCAATACCAAATGCATTATTCAAGGAAATAAAATTTTTAATGTGTGTAATTCTAAAGAATTGTATTTAAGACTTGGAACGTGTACCGCCTCCCAGCCTGTCACTGAGTGACATGACTGTCTCGTCTCGTGCCGTTTAATTTTTGAAAGAGTTTTAAAAGTTTAAACGTTGTGCTTTAAAAACAGATTTAAATATAATGGCGTAAGTATGAAATATCAATTAATTCAATATTATTCCATCTTATTTGACGCTTATACACGATCATTTTGGTCTTCCTAGTTAGATGTTTGTTTTGCCATACTCTTGTATTTAGCCTTCCGAACATCGTCGCTGCTTTAGGCGCGTAGTTTAGGTACTAATTAACTTGCATGGTTCTAGTTCGATTCCTCTCCTCATGAGTATTCGGGAAGACAATATATCTCCTTCGCATTTCGACAGAATTTAAGCAGGCCGTTACTTGCGCAATAGCTGATGATACCGTTTGTTGGGCCATTGAATGTGCACTTATATTTCCTATCGGTCTTTGATACGACCCAACGGCATAAAAAGACAGGGCAGTCAAGATCTAAAAGAAAAAAACATTGGTAAGCTCTTTTATGAAAAATAAATATTGTACGAGCATCAAGTACGTAGGTACGTATTAAAATATTAATACTCTCACTAACCTTCGTCTCTAAATCGATATCAGTGGATTTAGACGGTTCTTTCATTAACGGCCACAACTCTTGACATAAATCCTCTGTTAATTCTTTAGAAAGGCGATACCGTCGTATGAATTCTAAATCGCCGAGTTCAAATGGATCATTATCTGTACGCGTTGAGAATCTTTTTTTTTTTTCGCGTTGCATTCTCCAAGAGATCGCATTCTAAGAACTCAAATGAAATTAACTCGTCCGACATCTGAAAAACCAGCACCATTATGAACTTTAAAGTATAAAGATTTCTGAGATCAAGTTTCATATTAAACATTAAAACCACAAATGAAACAGAAATATCACTTTAAAATTCCTAGTCCGTGAAAACACAATATTTCTATTATATAATAGATTTCCTCACAAAACTATCCAGAACAATAAATTCAATGAGGAACTTTTTAAGAATCGCAAAATTTGACACTCGCGCGATTCAGTTTCATCTCAAGTGACACATCGTGGTACGAAAAGCACTTGAAATGAGTGAATGAAATAGTTGAGACGCTCTTACTGAACTGTCATCTGAACTGAGTCGTAAATACAATGTCATGGTATGAAATAGCGATACAGTTCAGTTTAGGGCCTAAAGTGAGTCGCGTTAAGAGATCGTGGTAAGGCTCCAGGCTGTTAAAACTCTTGACCACAGGAGAGACGTTTTTTTTGGCTGTATATGATCCCGTGACCAACATGTAAATTTCTTTTGGAACAAGCTTGTTCTAATAACATTTTTAGCAAAAATCTGTAGAGTGCCTATTACAACCATTCGCCGGCTTCATTTCCACGTCGAGCTCATTTCCTCCACCCTTGAAACTGTAGCTTTTCCACGTTTCATTAACGAAGGAGGCCACCTGAAAACATTTCCTGCGAGGTTTTCCTTTTAAATTTCCTTTGTGGATTCCCTCAAAACTGCTAAGTTGAAACGAAAGCAAATCGAAGCAGACATAGTCTGGTACCGATCTCGTCGGATGGAATTACCGGCGGCTCGGAGCACTCTCGATATTGGACCTGATTACACATCGGTGGGTGCAAATCGATGGGCTCTTAGTCGAATATCACCTGATTATGATGCATTAAAAACGACCCTGCAGCCCGTAGATAAAGTTAAAAGTGAGGCCTGCAAATTGTACAGATGAGAGTTGGGCATACATTTTGTTTAACGCATATAGTTTCACTTGCGGTTTTTGACGTTATTTTTTATTTGTTGGATCCCTTTTTTTTCAACCACGATAATCTTAAATATGTAGCAGTAATTAATTAATATAAACTTCAATATACGTGAGTTAATAGACTATCATTCGGTTGGGAAAATTGGAGAGATTCACATCTCGACCGAGTAAATACGAGCTAGATAGATTATACCAAAAGGTCTTTGATCTATCAGATCACGTGCTGTACATACTTATACATATCTATTTATTTATTGCGAGCCCGTTATATTCCACTGCTGCATGTATACCTACAGTGTTTAATAATAATTAGAATCATCCGGAGAACTGTTAAGTAAATCTTTGACAGTTTACCGCTAGGCTACAGAAAGTGTCTCCACCATTTCGGTTAGAAATTGTATTCATTTCTCACGAAACAGAAATATGCACTTATTATTTGTGCTCTTGCGTCGACGGAATAAATTTATAAAAGCCTGCAGTCTCCCGCGACATGAATAGAGAAAAGACTGGATTTCCTATCTCGAAAGAATTTATTGAAAAGAAAGCATGAATTGATGTCTTGCCTTTTAAAATCTGCATTTCATTGCACACCATTGATCTATAATAATAATAATATTATTAATTAATAAGACATACAACTATAGCGACATATGTTTAGCAGCTAATAGTAAACACAAATATTTCTTTCATTGCTTTTTTACTTGGTATTTTCTTCTGAAGCACGTTTACAAAAAAAATGCTTAGTATTCTGTACGAATAAGATAGGACTACGTTTATTTGTTTATTTATTTTTTGTTTTATCAATATGAAACCCTTGTATACCTAGTTGATCCGATTCCTATCAATGCAATTTACAGGTAGGGCATCTACAAATCTGTATACGCCCTACCTGTTTCCTATTGACAAAACAGAAAAAAATACACATAAAAGTAGTCGTGATATGGACAATTTAATGACTAAAATAATCTATTTAGAGACTAAAATAAAAATGTGTATTACTTACAGTCGTTTACAGGATTTATTTTTAATTTAACGTGACATAAAAATTAATTATCCTTTGATTCTGAGCCAACATTAAAGCATACGTACTGTTGAGAAACACACCCCTAGGAAAAAAATATACTTAATTTGTGTTATGTTATGATGGTACACAACGGTTAGTGTGTCCCTTCAACTCGCATACCTATTTGTCAAATTTAATACATAATGTGATTCAGTAAGGGTTTGTAGTGAAAGGAAATTTTAGTGTGAAGAGTTCCAAAACTTCTAGAATTTTCAGGACTTCCATACTAAAATGTCCCTGGGACTACAAGCTCAACTCAGTGAGAGCATCGACAAAAGATCAGCCCGGCTAACACAACTACGCCTTACGACTTTTGTCACACGACATAGCATCGCCTGTCACTCTCTTACAGTACAACGAAGAAAAAGATAGATAATATTTCTCGCGCGAGAGTCGCTTGTTACAGTTGTGCTAGAGGTGCAGGTACTTTTTAAACGATACAAACTCCACAAAACTGCTAGCTTATGCATTCAGCTGAACTGTAGACAAAGCTACCAACTTAATAGAATAGTAACGCTGCGAACTGTTCGCCTCTTAAAGTTAAATTGAAATGAATTCGAACACTATTTGATATCAGGCGAATTTAAATTTTCCTTCGGAACAGCACTGAAATCAGGAATTGGATTGACTTAGCTGTAACTTACGTATTATAGTAGATTGTACGACAAGTGCATAAAACGCATCATTTTACACGAGACGTTTATCCATCCGAGCGAGCTTGCGAGCGAGGATGAATATAAAGTCGAGTGTAAAATGCGTTTTATGGACGAGTTGCACACTCTATTTTTCACTTCGATTGCGAGGAAATGAAACTGTATCATGTAAATAACATATATACACATATCATGTATACCTACTTAAAAACAAATTTAATTAAAATTTAAAGTAATATAAATAATGACACAAAGGTAAATTAAGAAAGAAAAATTGAATGCGATCTACTGCAATCGAAGCGGGATTTGAACCCGCGACCTCTGCGTTTCCGGCGCATTGCTCTTCCAACTGAGCTATCCGACCGCTACGTCAATCGCACGAAATCTTTCATCCCTTAATTCTTTTACGCTACTGGAGCGCCCTCTGTGTCATATATGTTTTTGAAATGCTTATGCGCATTAGCCATACCCTAGGATGTGCGTTTTTTTTACACGCACGATCCCCAATCCCCATTGCTTTACAGCAAGTGCGAAGACTGCGAGAGAGATGGCGCTGTTCTAAATATTTGTATAGAATTTTTTTATCGATTCATAATTTTTTATGTGGTAATACCACATTTTTATTTTTATAAATAATGACACAAAGGTAAATTAAGAAAGAAAAATTGAATGCGATCTACTGCAATCGAAGCGGGATTTGAACCCGCGACCTCTGCGTTTCCGGCGCATTGCTCTTCCAACTGAGCTATCCGACCGCTACGTCAATCGCACGAAATCTTTCATCCCTTAATTCTTTTACGCTACGCAGAGGTCGCGGGTTCAAATCCCGCTTCGATTGCAGTAGATCGCATTCAATTTTTCTTTCTTAATTTACCTTTGTGTCATTATTTATAAAAATAAAAATGTGGTATTACCACATAAAAAATTATGAATCGATAAAAAATTCTATACAAATATTTAAAGTAATAGTTTAAAAAGTAATAAATGATAGTACATAAAAGTTACAAGTTTATTTTAAGAAGTTTTATTGTGTACTTTGGCTGTTGGTATATTTGCCTTGGCCTTAGAATACTAAAAAAACGAAATAAAATAAAGAGTTAAAACCCGTTCCAGACCTTCCGATCCGATCCGATTTATCGGAAGATATCGGATAATGTGTAGTGCAATTGTTAGGATCTTATACACTACACATTATCCGATTTCTCCCGCTAAATCGGATCGGATCGGAAGGTCTGGAACGGGTTTTATTGTATGAAGTTTTATGTTTTTTTTTTAACTGTTTATTAAGAACCTTTTTCGTGTGGCTGTTGGACCGATCGCCTTGGTCTTCGACGACGATTTTACTTTATGCTCTAGAGCATAAAAAGGGACTTTATGTCGCCTACGCACAGCATAAAGTCAAACTTTTAGAGCGAGAGAAGTGAAAAAGTACTTTATATTAAAATTGATGTAGAAAATAAGTAACTCGTAAATAAATCTTAAACATAAATCACAGATTTCCTGGTAGGTACGAGGTACGAGTACGTCTGTGAGCGGGGATTCTGAATAGAAAAGTTATTTTTCAAAAGCGAATTAAAGAATTTTATTTAACCCTTTTTATTTGTACAGTTATTTTCTTAGCTTCATAATACAAATACAAGTATCATGAAAAATATTATCTTATCGCACTGTCGAAAGAACAATCAAAAACAAGTTGCCGGTTGTCTAATGCAGATATTATTCATATTATTTAGTGGCTTATATTAACACAAAATGTGAACTAAGTTTTATTCTACAGTAAAATCCATGCCTCCATCCCGTACGTTCTCTATCCTGAAACAAAAATATTAATTACCTAAATATCCACATTTATCGATGGGTTCAGGTCATTTGCTTTTAATCTGGAGAATATTTCATGGCATTAAATGGCCGCTTGTACTTTTTTGTAATCCATACTAATATTATAATGTGCATTAAGATTTAATTAAATAAATTACTGTTACCTAATAACACCTGCTCTTTACTTGCCGTATGGGCAATAATGCCCCTCATCCCTGTAAATTATTTATTTGTTGCATTAATAACCGAATATTAAATTAGAAATGGAACAAAATATTTAATCAGTACAGAATCCATCGATTTGTTATGATTTTTAACAGCCTCTGAGAATTCTAATTCGAGACTTTCTACAAAATGATTCAACCAAAAATGGTTTTATTCTAACTCGGTTGTGTAGTGTAATGTTAGTAACAAAAATAATTTATCAAACGAAATACGTTTCAGGGTTCGTAAAATGCGAGCCAAATTAAATGAAGTGCGTCACTAATTTCAATCAATTATTCTCGCGTTTTACAATCTCATGTGATAGTGATAATATGGATGTCTTTATTTTCGTGACTCTTGTTTTTAACGTGTAATCATCATTATCGGCCGAAACACATTCACTGGCTGATCTAGGCCTCTCCAAATAACGCCACCTTGTCTGATCCTGTGCGAAACGGACTCCCATAAACTTTCAACCTGCGTGTGCTCTACAGAGCTTTTTGCTTTTCTTCTTTACCTGGCGGGCGGTCAGTTTTCAATAGAACTCTCTTATAACATAGTTCTTATAAGAGAGTCCTCCAATCCAATCCCATCCAAGTCCAATAGGACTCTGTTATAAAATAGTTGTTATAAGAGAGTCCTATTGAAAACTGGTGACGCAATCGACACAGAACGCCATACTTGAATAGTTTTTTTCTATAGAGTACCTTTTCTGTAATACTCTGTAATACACTAAATATGAATTGTGTTTATAGCAATATTAAACGAAATTATGCAATTATGTATTTCATTACTACTTAGTGAAATTTGACCACCACGATTAATAATAATTAACGTAACTAGTCTATCCAATGTAACCGCCGACAAACCATTGATTAATATAAATAATTATGTTCTATGATAAATTTGTTTGAATTCTATCTAATTTACGTAAAACTGTAATATGATTGGTAAATTATTTCCGAATTGTATTTTAAAAGCTTGACCTGAAACACTGTTTTATATATAATATATACAATATAGCATTTCATCCGTGCAAAGCCGGGGCGGATCGCTAGGTAGTCATTTTTGGAATATAGAAAATTGGTAACAAAACAGAAAAAATAGAACGTTAATTGACGTCTTAATTTTGAACGAACTTTTTGAGAAATGCCCGAATATAAATAATGCTAAATTAGTCAGTGTTTTTAATATTCATAGAAGTATTCCCAATCACAAAAGCAACCATCATAGGCCCTGGAGTGACATTGACGCTTAACTGAATTGGCGCAGCCGGTAGGATTCGAACTTACGCTCTCAAGGAAATTTGCGGGCTTATGTGAAAAATGTAAGTCCACAAATTTCTTTTCCTTTCCTTTCCTTTGGCCCACGTCAGAGATCATCAAAAGAAGAGATCATAATAAACATCATAAACATCTTCCTAAACATTTAAATTAGTAAGAATGAAGTGTTTTGGCCCTAGTAGTCTAGTCCTTACGTGTGATACGGATGTTTTCCTTGCAACATTGCCGACAGAGCGGTTTTTGAGCTTCTCTTCTCGGGCTCCATTTCTTCTGCCCACTCCTTATTCAGCATGTGATCTGTAGAAATCCAAAATGATTATAATTATGTTTAATTTAGTTTTGGTTGAATATGCACTGTTTGTGTCATTATAGCTGTCAAATGCGTGATCGTGTTCTTTCTTTTTTGCATAAAAATTAAACGATTCTTCTTTGATTTATTATTAATTGTACAATGAATCTATGGTTCAGTTCATACCAATAATCACTAAGGGGCACAGGTCGTTCTGCCTTTTGCCTGAATTCTTTTTCGACAAATTTTTAATTTCATCATATTTTCACATTGCTGAATTTTGTCTTCTTTGAAGAAAAAAATAATAATTATACTAAAACACATACGTTTTTTTATAATTATATATATTATAAATATACTTTGGTTAAATTAGTTTTCTAACAATCCCAAACTACGAAATGATACTTTGGCGAAATGAAACATTCAACGAAAAGGCAGAAAACCGGCGGACAGTGTGCATATTATCTTGTTGGGTAATTTTACAACATTATCTATGACTTGATAATAAGTTTCTGTCAAAAGTGACATTTTAGTGGCAAGCTTTTACAGCCGACTGTACTTTTCTTTGGATATCCATCAAATGCTCACTGAGACGATTCTAAAGAGCCCAAGCTCGGTAGGATTGCTTTTTTCTATTATAGAGTTCCTATGGCCACCTTCCGGCTCCATCATCAGGTCAGCCCCATGGTACCATATTATTGTATTGTCATCAAAGTTAAGTAAGTACGCAAAATTTCAGCTCAATCGGTTGACGATATCTGCTTCAAAATTGAGTTGCAAGATTTCACCCGAACAAACATACTTTAAACATACGAGTACCATGCAAGCTAAATAAAAGCTTGTAAAAAGCTTGTATAATTATAGCAGACGAAATCTAACATCTACACGCCAATATGCCCTGATGGATTACAATTTTTTTAGTACACGTCAATTAAAAAACGGCAAAAATCACGTTTGTTGTATGGGAGCCCCGCTGAAATATTTATTTTATTCTGTATTTAGTATTTTGTTGTTAAAGCAGCAACAGAAATACATCATCTACGAAAATTTCAACTGTCTAGCTATGACGGTTCAAGGATACAGCCTGGTGACAGCCGGCCAGACAGACGGACAGATAGCGGAGGCTTAGTAATAGGGTCCCGTTTTTACCCTTTGGGTACGGAACCCTAAAAAAGGAAACTTTTTAGCCGACCACAGGGTTTTTTTTATCGAGGTGTGCAAATGGCGTATTCTATTACATATGTGTACATACTTTTGAATACGTTCCCTGTCCTCTTTCTGTACTCCTCTTCGAGCACGGGCAGTAATCCCGGGTACAGCTGCAGTGGTGTCCGATAAAAATCTGCCGAAAACAAAGGCTCAATTCAACGTGACATTATGATATTTCCCTAAACGATATGCCCTACTAAAAAAGCAATGTACTTAATTCGTAGCCATTGTGCCAGTTCTTACACATGTCATTCATTTCATTTCATTTCTTTAAAAGTTAAATGATTATGCTTTATTGAGTCTGGCATAAAATTACAGACACATAAAATAGCACATATCGCTAAAGTGCGAATAACAGGAGCATTCGGGAACAGGTGAATTCGTGAACGTCCCTAACCGCGAGTGTTTGTGGCGGTGGGCAGAAAATCCCACTTACGGCCTAAGGTGACGTAAAAATTGTTATATAGACTAATTAGAGATTGATACTCATCCGATACCTACGTCGTAATAAGCCTGGGATGTGGTGAAGATATTGCTGACTTGGAGATATCGCACTGCCTCAACGAGTACAGAACTAGGCTTACATGTATAAGGCTTATGGAAAATTTACTTGTTTTGAAAGGTTTTCAATTTTACTCGTTCCCTGAAACTCTGCGGGCACTATACGATATATTCATATTCAATTTAACCCCAAAACCTATCGGTTTCATTCCCGATGAAAGGAAAACACGTTATTTGATCTAGTTTCCCTCACTATACGCGGTGAGCCCGAGTAACCCGACAGATTTTAGCCAAAGAATACAAACCCTAATTGGAACATATATTGGAGAATTTAGGAGAGTTATCACAATAATATTATGAGGGCGAAAGTATGTGAGTGTGTTTAGTGTGTATGTTTGGTACTCTTACGCTCAAACGGCTAAACCAATTTTGATTAATTTTGGTATGAAGGTAGCTGACACCCTAGATTAACACATAGACTACTTTTTACCCCAAAAAAAAAAGTGTTCCCATGGTATGAGCGCGTAACGACGCGCGACGCAGCTAGTAATAAGTCACAAATTCATTACAATAAAAAAATCTGTCAATATATTTTACACATTTTACTAATGTACAGTCGACTTCTGAGCAAGTTTGATCTTAAATATGTCAACATGACTTTTGAAAACGGCGTAGAGGCGTGTTCAGATACTTTTGATCTCATATAATTTTGCTCAGAGGTTCAAGTTCTCGACTGTACTCCAATTAGACAATTTAAACTTGATGGTTAAAATCTGTCAGGTAACTCGTTCCCATGGTGTATAGCTCCAAAATCACTCTGGTCATTATTACATTTGCCATGATCGCATATTCTGCCCAGCGGGTTAATGATGGTTAAAATGGCTATTACGCGATAAAGTAGTAATCTTAAATTAAAACTATCGTCGAATATCTTTAAAAATATTAAAAAATTCAACATCAGTGGACGATTTGTTTTGGTTTTTAATAAGCTTTGATAATATGAAACGGATAGCGGTATAATAGTAGGATAAGGTAGCCTATATTTAATACTAACTTCATACATAAGCTCCATTACCGGGAATCGTTTTGATCGCCTATCATAATCATAACAGACCCAAGTTAAGAACACACTTAAATTGTTACTGTTGCGCCGAGTCTATTACAGCATTAATGACTTAATGTTATAAGTAATATAACGATAGTTACTTACAAAGCCGATCTGCCGTCGCAGGTCCTTCTGGCAACTCGTCAGAGCGCGCACGTAAATAATCTAAAAACAAAAGCCTCCATAAAAAAAAATAGGGCGGTAAGTTACCACCATAAAGTTTTTCACTTTAACCATTTAATTTCTTAGCCACTACAGTCACTTCTACAACTAGATAGATGTCTACTCACGACAATGCCCTAATGTAATATATTTCCATTACAAGTCAACAACAGTTACTTTTATAGTAATTGGCCTTACCTTTATAATTTTAGATGGGAGGAAAAATTCAATGTGCGTATTGCCTATTTACAATTTCATAAATGTCTTTTAAATCGTCTCTTGGTAGCTCCATTCTTACGTGAAGAAGAGTAAATCAACTAACACACTCGTAAGTGTCTCCATCAGATACAACAATGCCCTAAGACAATGTATTTAAGTTAAAAGCTCGTGTTTTGGCAACCAAAACTCACTAAGTAACAAATACTCGTACCTACTTGAAACAAATCTCGTATATCTCAGTATCAATCTACTAACTAGATACGAGGTTTTGAAAAGCAGTAACAGCAGTATTAGTGAATTTTTGACATCTACCTTTATAGTAATTGACGTCCTTGCCGAGGTCCATGCAGCCGGCGGCGGCCAGCAGTAGCATGGAGACAAATGCTTCTCGCATCGTGGATATGGAGACTGATGGCGCTGGGAGATGCGAGCTGACTGAGGGGGGTGCAGCGAGGGAGCGCTTTTTATATAATAATCGTGTGTCCTGGGCGATTAGCGTGGGACGGTGGGCTGGGGTTCGATTCTAGACGTGCCCGGTTTGTTCATACAATTATTTTAAACACAACGGTCGAAGATAATGAACAAATTGGATTAGGGTGCAAGCCTATTATCTACTTTTTTAAATTAATTATTATCAAGCTATTTAAAGCTGTATAAATAAAAAATCCATGTCCTGAAAATAAACGCATGGACAGATTGAAAAAAAAATACAAGATTGGATTTAGTATATAAGGATGGTTAAGTACCTCATAGGAAACTTCCCCGACCAATATTAAAAGAAAACGTGATTATGACTTTTATCTGTAATTTTGTCCATAAAGGCAATAAAAGTTTAAAATCACATTTCATAATTATTTCAAAATATTATTTTAAATATAAAGTTTAAGTAAGTTTATATATATGAGTATATATTTAGTCTTATGTTCATTTATGTATATTTTTATGTTTATGTATCAATATATATTATTATAGGTTTTAGTAGATTTTAATAATTTTTCAGTAGTTTTCTTGATTACTTTTTGCATCGCCTACTCATCTCATTTCATTTATATTAATCCGCTACCCAAAGGTTGTCTGGAAGAGATCGCTTTTTAGCGATAAGATCGCCTATTGTTTGCCTCTATTGTAATGTTAAGTGTCATTTGTATTTGTATTTCTTTCTTCTTGAGGTGTGCAATAAAGAGTATTCTATTCTATTCTATTATTTTCCGCCATAATTCAGGTTCGGGTGCCATCCAATTGTAAATTCCCTTCAACCGTAATATAATTTATCAAGAAAGGATAAATTATAATTTGGTAGTTACGAACAGCTTTTCTTAGTATTACTAAATCAAATAAGCAATTCAAAGATTACTTACGTAATACAATTAAAGACTTTAGCCATCTTCAAGTAGTCCCTAATTACAACGATATTTTCCTTGTTCAGAAGAGAAATTCAACGAATAAAAGTTATCCTATTTAATATTATTCTTATTCGGCGTCTCAGAGATATTACCCCGGGCTGATATAAAAGTTCATTACTGAGGCCCGGAATCTCTAAATGACGTCATAAAATCAAATAGCTGGAAGGAAAGTGAAGCTACCAACCACTGGAAGAATGAGGTAGCAATAAAATAAGAGGGAAATGACATAAATAGGATGTTTTCTGAGTCGAGCTGCGACGGACGGCTCAGCGTGACGTCAGCTCTTAATGCAACTGACAAGGACTTACGTTACAGGATGGCATTTGCCTAGCTGCATAAGAATTGTGGGGAAAGGTGAAAGAGTAAGACGAGTTAATGTGTTTCAAAAGCTTATGAGATATAAATATTTTACTACTTCCACTGTGAGTTGGTTGAAGTAGTATCATTAATGTAGTTAATTAAAATCAAGTCTATTATCCTTACATTGATTGTGACGATTTTTTGGAGCTCACCGTTTTATTTTAGATCTAAAAATAGTATTTGGACGTAGTTACGCAAACACCTTCCAACCCGCAAGTCGCTGAAAATTTAATAAAAAGTTACTACCCATATGGCAATAAGTTCAAAATTCAATTTTAAGTGACTTGTGGGTTGGATCGTTTTTGCGTAACTACGTCCATTTGGAAACTGGAAAGTTGTTGAAACGTCAGAGAGGCTCAAATAATTAGTATACACGATATAATCCGTTTAAATTTCAATGTGTGACAGTCGCGGAAACGAATGAAAATATTATAAACCGAGATATTGCTAACTTTAGGGTATCGGAAGTCATCGTCGAATGGAATCACAGCTTAATTATCACGACGCCCTTTTCACCCCGCTCCACATATTTTTAATGATTGCACATTGTTCAGTCTCAGTCTGTATTGTTTCCAAATTTGTAGTCTGCTATTGTGCCTAATTAGAAGTGTTTTACCTTTACCTACTAGTAGTTAAAACGAAAAAATACAATAAGAGGTTCGTATTTTACCAAAAGTAAGTAATGCACAAGGCTCTGCAATACTGAAGATCGGACGTACTATGTAGCAGGTATATTTTGGTAAATTGATTTCATAAGTTTATTTTGAAGCGAAAATTAAAAAAAAATACCACTTTCATTTTTTTTTTTGTTTCAAGTAAATCATTTGGTTTACGCTGCGCTAAAGTGAATTGATATCAGTTTAGCAAAGCCTAATACCTACGAAGTAGATGCAGTGGAGAATTTACCTAGGTTATCGGTTTGATCGCAGAAATTCATACAGTAATAAGGAACGCAGTGGATGTAGGCTCTAATAAATTTTGCATGAGGGGATGGTTCAGTCTTGGACCTTATCTAATGATGATAATGATCATATTATAATAACCACCGTATGGCAATAAACTGAGGATTTGACGAATGATCTATCGTGTCATAACTGTGATTTTGACTTGACGCTGGTCTGGACTTATTAATCAAAATAATTAAAAAAATAAAAGTTTCGTAGAGCAAGCATTCGCTTCTGTTCTCAATTCTTTTTCAATTCAATTTTCTTCAACAATTGGACTTTTAACTTCGCAATAAATGTTTACAGTCAACTTTTCTATCAACTTAAACCGCTTCCAACAGAAACCATTTAAAAGCAGAACGCGGCGAAAACGGCCGGATTTCTGACGGCACTTGAGGCGAAGCTTTCAGCAAATGAGCGACACGGCCTTTAGCAGAACACGACAAAAGGCTCGCGCCGGGTCTTAAGCCCGACCGACTTAAGCGGGCCCGCGAGCCTCTCACAAACCCCTCCAGACAACAGGCGAGAAAGTCTCGCGAGAGACCTCTGTAAATTTGTTGTATCATTCGTTGCACATTTTGCAGCCGTAATTATCATCACGATTTTCCTCTTCTTTTTCATTCGCCGTAATTTTAATGATCGTGAATTGTTTGGCCTCAAATGGAGGCCTGCGTATTGTTTCGTTGCGGCGCGCTGTAATCATTAAAAGTTTATGCAAATTCTGAAGCGGTGCGGTAAAAGAGTTCTTTATTTTACGTAGGTAACAATGTTCAGGAAACAGATATATCAATACGTTAATACAGAAAACAATATTCGTTTTTGTGATGTTGAAACAAACTGTACTAATTGAACTCGTGATTATTAGTACAGTAATGTGTCCGATATGAGTTTTTATAAAAAAAAAAACATTATTTCATTTCACACGACACGGCACATATATACTCGTAGGTATCATTTAAATTTTTAAATCATTCACGATATTGTATATTAAAAAAATGTTACTGTAGGGGTACTGTAAACCTAAACCAAAACATATAAAAAAGTAGCTAACGAACTAATTACTGCCTACCTACTTAACCCTTGGGAATAAATACATCGATTTTTTTTTTCTTAAAAATTTTATCCTTATAATAAGAAATCGAAGCAAACCCTAAGTGAGTACTTAAATACTTGAGTAGCTAACATAATTTTCCATCCATTATTAAATTGATCCGTAAATAAACGCAACGCTCTTGTAGCAGAGGGTGTAAAGTGTCCAATAATCGTTCAAGAGTCATTAAAAGTCCCCTAACATCTTCGTGAAATTCATTAAATTTGTTACAAATTAATTAATTGTATGAGCAGCGATTAAAGCGTCGTTAATCTTAGAGACTGTGATTTATGCTTCAAGTCGGAGGACAGAGGGACGGTCGCCATTGTACTCACAATCGGTCTGCTAACTGCTTAGCTAGTTTTCAATTTATTATAAAAATTATTAGTACGAATTACCCAGTGTTCTGGCAAAGGTGGAATTAAATTAACTACGCGAGAATTGTATGCTGTGGCAGAAACTTAGCGAAGAAAAATAGGAATGAATTTGTTGCCAAAAATTACGACAACGACAGCTAAA
Organism: Apotomis capreana; assembly: GCA_947623375.1. Taxonomy (NCBI): domain Eukaryota; kingdom Metazoa; phylum Arthropoda; class Insecta; order Lepidoptera; family Tortricidae; genus Apotomis; species Apotomis capreana. Next base: position 7,601,334 of record OX392500.1, read on the forward strand.
ATGTATTCTTATTTAATTTAGAAGTGAGATAAGAATAGGTATCCGTGGACAGAATAGAATGGGTTTTTTTCTACGATATGTATAAGTTTTTTGCCATGATTCTGACTTGGTCCACCGCTATGCCAATTAGAATATACATAGTTTTATTTTATTATATATATGACCTAGCCGCATCCTGTGAAACCGTTTTTTAAAGTATTGATAAAGATTGCACACACGTGAATAGAAGGTTAAAATAAATAAATATAGGGTATTTTTTACCCGAATAAGAAAAAAACTTTTTTTTCTTCGTGGGTATGAAGTTACATGTAAATAAATAAATATTAAGGGACAAATTTTCACTAATCGGCCTAGTCCCAAACTAAGCAATGCTTGTACTATGGGTAAGTAGTAGACGACGATAGATGTACATACATAATACATATATAAATAAATAAATATAGATAACATCCATGCTCCTCCAGGTTACGCATTTAAATTTTTCTTTGTATTTTGATCTTTGTATCAATGGTAAAACTACTTATAAGTCAAATTTATGTCACTTACTAAAAATACCATCTTACCATCTAAAGACCTTATTAAGACATTTACAATTCGCAACGGGCTGTTATCTCTTAATGTTGGCCAGTCCTTTAGAGTACCTAGTGTATACTGTGTATATAAGCACTAAAGTGTTCTGTCTTAATGAAATACGCTACGGGCTTATGTGGCGAGTGGACGAATATGTTAATTACTCAATGTAAGTGCTTATCCTAGGGATAGCTAGAGCGGGATGGGTCTTTGCATAACACAATGTTTAATGTTATATTCTAGATATTATTGTATTTTGTTAGTTACGAGTATTTGTATATGTAAGCGTAGATTGACTGTCATTTTGTACAACCAAACATTGAGCTTTAAATAAAATTGAATGTTTCATGGTAGAGGTTTAGAATTATTTTCGGCTTTTCGCGGGATAACCTCTTATTCTGGATTGAAATAAAATATTTGAACCATATTAAGTACTTTACAGCTTCTATGCTATTAATTTTTCACAAATAAGAGCTACAAGGTAGGTACATACTCGTATAAGTATCAGATCAGAAAGTTTCCATTATTCTGTTCCAAATTTCCATTTCTATTAAGTAAATAGAGCTCAATGAATAAAAAAAAATCAGCAAATTAAAAACGGTTCCGCCGTCTTTACCGAGCAGAAGTGGCCCTTACAGAAGACGAGGCAATAAATAAGAGACAATTTCACTTGCCGCGTTCGATTACCGTCATATCAAAATCAGATCCGGCGGACAACGCCACACAAAAAAAACCGGCCAAGAGCATGTCGGGCCACGCTCAGTGTAGGGTTCCGTATAGTTGCCCATTCTTATAAGGTTAAAACAAACCACATTTTATATAAATGATATAAAATATATTAGCAGAAAAAAAAACAAGTGACAAGGGCTTTTACAATTCTATATAAAACAAGTACAAATCATATCTGACATGAGTCAGTTGGAGTCGGCCAGGATTACAGAAGAGTAAAACCTCTAACACGCCCTCTTAATCTTGGACGACTTCCAGCATGTTCTGGACAAATGACTTGTGCTTACAATTCGGGAATGCCTTCGTCAAAACATCAGCAGTCATTTGATCAGTAGGCATGTACTTAAGCTCTACAATATTGTTGTCAACGGCTTCAAGAATATAGTGATATCGAATGTCCAGATGCTTAGACCGTTTGTGGAAAACTGGGTTCGTGGCAAGCTTCGCCGTTGGCTGGTTGTCGCTGTACAGGGTAACAGAGTCGGAATGACCCGTCAGTTCACCCAAGATCGCACGTAGGTACGTACACCGCCTCCTTAGCGGCTTCGGACAAAGCAATATACTCATATTAGCAGAAAAACACAAGTGACAAGGGCTTTTACAATTCTATATAAAACAACTACAAATTATATCTGACATGAGTCAGTTGGAGTCGGCCAGGATTACAGAAGAGTAAACCTCTAACACCCATCCGTCACAATAGACAAGGTTTAAATCACGAGAAAGATTTCAAGCTCTATAAAAGGTCGTAAACGCCAAAGTAACAGTAATTAGTTATTACCTTATGGAATTTATCGATTATACTCGCCAAATTTAGCGAAATGTTTTAATACGGAATGGCACTTAACTAATATGCGTAACGTTCGAACTTCGAAGTATAAGGACACCGCGCGGCACTTACGTAATTTTAAAGAAAATTATGAATTTTTGCAATAACTCAAAAACGGCTTGACCGATTTTATTCAATATAGTTTTCTTTGAAAGTACTTATAAAGCCTCATTTTCATGAATTTTTCCATATTTTTTTGACCCCTGGTTAAAAAGTTAGAGGGGGTGGGACACTATTTTTTGGATTTCCCGAGCGAATATTTATAAAACTGCTGACTTTATCAAAAAATGATGTTAGAAGACCCCTATTGTTTTTTAAAGACCTATTCAACGACACCCCACACGCTAGTGTTGGAACAAAAAAAATTCACCCGCAGCGCACTTTAGGTGTACGGGAGGTACCCGAAAAAAAGTTTTTTTCACAGACCATAAGAATACTATAGACTGGGTATTGGGCGGGGCACGCGTAACCGAGCTTAGGCCCAAATACCCAAAGATATGTCAACGTGATGTCAACAGTCACTTAGTTACCGTACGAACGTGCTTGAGTAATTATGTGCTAAAAAATTAGAAATATGCCGAATTGTGGCATTATAATCGTCACAGGCGAGATCTGCATACTCAAAAAGATACCGTTTAATTTCACTGGAAAGTAATAAAATTCGGTATTTTGTAATATTTCGTAAAATATTGCAGTGCATTATGACAATTATACATTACTAGCTTGACATGGCAACTATTCACGCAACATCTTTAGGAGCACGCAATGTATACGTCCGTCTGACAATTTAGTGCGGGGGAACAAGTCTAAACCATAAATTGTCGATATTCTGTATGGAGGTTTTAATGTGAGCCGCTCGTGTTTCATACTAACTTGTCCATTTTAATTATATAATTTACACTTTATCACCTTGTTTTTAGGGTTCCGTACCCAAAGGGTAAAAACGGGACCCTATTACTGAGACTTCGCTGTCCGTCCGTCCGTCCGTCCGTCTGTCACCAGGCTGTATCTCAAGAACGGTGATAGCTAGACAGTTGAAATTTTCACAGATGATGTATTTCTATTGCCGCTATAACAACAAATACTAAAAATAAAATAAAATAAATATTTAAGGGGGGCTCCCATACAACAAAGGGATTGTTTGCGTTAACTTTGCACCTCATTTGTATGGAGCGCTATACATACCAGGTGCAAACTTAACTTAACCACTTAAGGATGGAAAGTGTTTGTACGGAACCCTCGGTGCGCGAGTCCGACTCGCACTTGCCCAATTTTTTAGGGTTCCATACCTCTATCGGAAAAAAACGGAAATCTTATGGGATCACTTTGTTTTCCGTCCGTCCGTCTGTCTGTCTGTCTGTCAAGACCCTTTATCTCGAGAACGCGTGGAGGTATCGAGTTGAAATTAACACTATTATTATTATTATTATTATTTATTTACAAACAAAATTTATACAGTATTACAGTTATTACCAATACACTGTACAATTTATAAACATTCAAAAGAATATAAATAAAACTTAAAAGTTAGGAAATCCCACAATCATCCATCGCCTCACAATACCTCAGGAGCATTCGACACACATCCGTCCATCGACTCGCAAACAAATCAATCTCTGGTACAGATGACAGCAGCGCGTTTAGAAGTTTGAGAGCAAAAACGATGGGGGAATTTCTGTGTGCTACTGTGCGTGTTAGCGGGACAGCGAGGAGATTACAGTTTCGGGGTCTGAGAGCATTTTTGGGAACAAATGGAACAACAAGTCTGACAGTCTGTTCTACCAGTTCGGGGCAATCTGAGTGGCCACGCAAAGTATTGCAAGTCGTTAAAAGCAGCTTGTGGTTACGTCTCACTTGAAGAGAGTTAAATCCTAGTGTACCCAGTAAAAACTTTGTTGGATACATGAATGGGTATTGATGGAACAACTTCTTGTATAGAAATCTGAGGAACGCTTTTTGTACTTTTTCAAGTAGCAAGATACTACTACGACGATACGTACTTTCAAACGGATTCCAAACAATGCTAGCAACCTCAAGTTTACTTCGGACGAGAGCCATATAGAGGATTTTGATTGCTCTCGAATCGTTAAAGTCACGTGCATTTCTCATTATAAATCCGAGCCTTTTGTAACAATCTGTAGCAAGTGTCTTAATGTGATCATGAAAAGTAAGACGCGTGTCGAAAAGAACACCAAGATCTTTTACAGTTGTTACTCTAGCTATGACTTCAGATCCGAGCAAGTATTGAGCATGTAGCGGCTTTAAAGAGCGGCTATAGGACATAACACAACATTTGGAAACATTAAAGTGTAGTTTGTTTATGATGCTCCAACGTAACACAGAGTTTATGTCCTCTTGCAGTGCCTCACAGTCCGCTAGACGCTCTACTTTATAAATAAGTTTCAGATCGTCCGCATAAAGAAGGCATCTGGCATGCTTTAGCACAGACTCTAAGTCGTTGATCATGATCCCAAATAAAATTGGACCGAGAATAGAGCCTTGACTAACACCAGAACGAGTTGGGTAATCCGATGATATGAAACAACCATGCTTCACATATTGTTTCCTATCTCGCATGTAACTTGCGAACAATTTTAGAAGTCGCGGTGAGAAGCCCACATAACACAGCTTACTCAATAGCACATCGTTGTCTACTTGATCAAAGGCTTTTTTGAAATCGAAGTAGAGAACGTCGACTTGTATACCCCTATCGAGGTGTTTAGAGATTATACTCGAGACGGTCAAAAGGTTGGTATCAATTGACCGCCTCGACCTAAAGCCATGCTGTGAGTCACATAGATTTGGCCGTAATTGCGGCGAAATCAACTTTTGCAGGACCGATTCAAAGAGCTTTGCTAAGGAAGAAAGTATAGCTATGGGTCTGTAGTTATCTATGTTTACTGTGTCATTGGATTTTGGAATGGAGGTAACTCGACTGAGCTTCCATCCTTTAGGATACTTGCCAGTTGAAAGGGATAAGTTAAATATGTGATGTATAGGCAAGAGAAAGGAATCGATACACCCTTTGATCACATAAGCGGGGACTTTGTCAGGCCCAACCGAACTCTGAGCCTTCAGACGTCTAATGGCTGATTTCACATCTTCTAAAGTTATAGAGGCTATGTGCACGAAATTCGCAGAACGTGACTTATCGTCGCTATAAGCCGTGCTATCCGTACTATATGTATATATACTCAGGTCTAGGGTCCCTTATAGCTGTGAAAAGAAAATCAAGCTTCTACGTTAACGTGAAAAAAAGGTACAGCCGTTTATGTCGCCAAAAACGCACATTTCGTCACTCAAGGGAAGCAAAGTGATAGAGTACTTCCCGATGACCTAGAACTATGAAATTTGGCAAGTACTACAAATACTTATAAAAATCTGAAATCGCCACATACTTACTACAAATATTTACTAATAAAAATCTTAAAAAATATAGTCCTTTTCAAACATCAAGTCCACCTTTTGTACGATACGTTTTCTTTTGTGCAATAAAGATTAATTAAATAAATAAATAGGTAAATCATATTTGGAGAACTTGGTTGCGTTAAGTTTGATTCAAATTCAAATTCGTTTATTGCAAGAACATAGTAATAAATTAGGTGATACAGGTATATACAGTGTTGCTTATGTTCTAACAAATAGGCATGCAAACAAAATAAAACAATATTTAAATACTTAATTGTTACATATTTCAATTTGTTACTTATGTCAAAAATAATTACTAAAACTCAGAATTTGCAGATTAAATTACATTAATTATTACATTATTTTTATAAGTATTTGCACCTCGTTTGTATGCGGCGCCATACATTTCAGATACAAACTTAACTCAACCAGGCCAATTAAGATGGGATAAGTGAAAGTTTGTACGGAACCCTCGATGCCTACTGAGCCGGCGGTCCTGGGTTCGAATCTCGGCAAGGGCAAATATTTGTGTGATGAACTCGAATATTTGTTCCTGGGTCATGGATGTTATCTATATATATTGTTTATATCGTCGTCTACTATTGGTTAGTATAAGGCCAGGTCGAGTTATGTACGATTGTCCCTTAATTATTTTGTTTACATTTTCAATGATGAAATAAATAAATCTACTCCGTTTATAATTTACCTACTACCTGTTCCAAATGTTGTAAGGTGATGTTTTTATTATTCATATATCACTACATGTAAAGTAAACATTCTGAACGATAGGAAGATTGAGATGGACGCTTCCATTTGATTTCGTCGCCAGAAATTAAAAGGTCTGATAATTTAATTTACGACGTTTACGACCATACAAAATAAATATTTTCAAAATGCATTATACATATTATAAGCCTATACATATTATTATTTTATCGATATCGACTATTTTGATTTGATCACGCCTTTAACCTTTAGAATCATTAGATGCATACCGCTGGCAGAGCTTACATTACATTTTCTGGGTCGTTAAAATTAGACCCCGTGGTACAAGGATAGGGTTCAATTTTAAATGTTTTAAAATTGTAACATAAAATCTTGCGATATTTAGCCAGCGTTAATATCAAAAGTGACACTACTGAATTGACGGAAGTCGAAATCAATTTCTTGTCAATTCGAGGCTTTGTCGTACTGAATCATAAAGTCTCATTTGCCTTTTATTTTATTTCTATTTAAGTTATAATAAAAATAAAGACATTGTCTGATATGCATATAAGGACTAAAATTCTCGATACATTGATCGTAGTAGTGTATGACCACGTAATACGCACACATTAGCTCAGCCAATGTCAACTCACTTCTGTTTGTTGTAAAACCTTATTTTTAAACGAATATAATTGTGTGCGTGTAAAAGTCGGCTACAGCGGTGCTAGAACAAACTGCGCTGAATGCCATCTCCATATACTCCGTGGTTTTTTTTTTTGTTTTTATTTTACCGTTATGTCGGCGTGATACATATATAATTTCAGCTTTCTAGTACTTATGATCACGGAGCTAAGCCGCAGACGGACAGACGGACATGGCGAAACTATAAGGGTTTTCCTAGTTGACTACGGAACCCTAAAAAGTGAAAACATAATTACCTAAAGGATGTGACAGAAATGATAAAAAACAATTAAAACAATAGGCAAGTATGATATTATTATGGCTGTGCCACGAGAAGGTCCCATCTCAGCATGATGGTAGCTCAAGTGCCAGCGCTGATCTTCCGATGGGACCCTACGTCACCACCTGACCCACCTGTCATTTATCACCGCACAACTATCCTGCACCTTTAGCATAACTGTCATACGTGACTATTTCTTGTTGCGAGATAATTACGCGTCTCTTTCTGTGCAGTAATGTGAGAGGGTGACGGGAAGCTCTATCTCGCGCGACAAGAGTTGCGAAGCATAGTTGTGCTAGCTAACGGGCAGCAATGTATCTCTCTATATAATTTGATGTAGATACCTGCTGAAGCCTCAAAACTGTCTACGGTTATTTACTTACTTAATGTAAGGAAAAGGTTTGAATAAATACAAATTAGAGTCATTACGAGTAAGATTAGTAAAGAATGCAAACCGTTTATTTTGGCGTAATAAAACCTGTTCTAATCGATCATCAATTCATCACTAATGTATAATAAACCAGTTTTGCATTTCTTAATACTTAAATAGTTAGGTACTTTTCTTATTGACCAACCAACACAAAACGCGCCACTGTCTCTAATATCCATCAGAAACGGCCCTTATATAAGACGAGGCAATCAATAAAGAGATATTTCACTTGTCCCCGTTTGATTACTGCCATATCGGATGAGGCGGATAACGCCACTCGACTTGACATCACCGCCGTCATTTGTCACCCCACAACGATCCTGCATCTCCTCAGACCAATGATCTATAGACTTGACAACCAAATAATAATATCACTACAGAAGGAGTTGGTCATATACAAATTATAACAAGAGTGACAGAGAGAAGTATATTATTTTTTGTCTTTTTCATAGTTTCACTTTTCCACCGCTGCCACAATCGAGTTTGTGGCAAACAAATAAGTACGTGACATGTAAAAATGATCCGCCCAAATTACGTAGGTTGTTTATGATAAGCTTTCAGTCATATTTAAATGTGTTCTTAATTTAGCTGCATAACAATCATGTTAGGGATACCAGATGAAAATATCATAAATTTAGGGCTATTATCGTACTCCTATTCTAATAACAAAAAAAAAACAAATATTGTGAAGATTAAATGAGGATGTCGGTTCCACGGCTTAGAATCGCCAACGGAAATAATTTAATATAATATGTATTAATAAATAAACATTAAGGGACTATGTTACACAAATCAAGCTTGTACTATGGGTACTAGATGACGATATACATAATATATATAAATACATATATAAATGGCATCCATGACGACCCGGGAACATATATTCGAGTTTGTCGCACAAATATTTGCCCTGGCCGGGATTTGAATTGAACCCAGGACCGCCCGCTCAGTAGTATTATTTGTATATAAAAATTGAAATATCGGTAAGTAACATTATCTGAATGTGTTTCATTTCTGATTTCTCATCTAACCTTAAACCCCATCATCATTTTTAGTGATAAGATGTCCCAAAAGCTATGTATTATATGGAGCCACCATGATGCAAAAATGGCATGTCAGTATTATAAAATAATGGGGAAATTTGAATCAACATGGCCACCCCAAATATATGACGTATTCTATGTCTGTCCCTTACGGGTGTACGCTGACGTCAAGTCTATAGATAATTGGTCTGAGTGCATCTCATTGACAAGTGTCAACCATCGACTAGTTTTTTTTATTGAGCTTTTCAAGGGCAAAGGTACCTTTAGCCAATTTTATTGCGAACTGTCAAATTGCCATTTATACGTAACGATCTAATAGCTCAGTTAGGAGCAATACGCCGGAAACGTAGAAGTCGCAGGTTCGAGCCCTGCTTAGATTGTAGTAGATTACATAACATTTTGTCTTTCGTAATTTACCTTTGTGTCAATTATATATTTTTTTTTTTTTAAAACCATGGTAGGTAAAGACAAAATTAATGATCTGCAGTTTGTAGCAGCAAGCACTATCGAAAAAAATATAATTTAACTAATGGTCTTCTGAAATTTGTACCAAGCGTATTCCATAATTATATACCTACCTAACAAATCTATAGGCTATTCCATGGTTCTTGATTCATGGACTTACACTTAAATGGTTTTTGATTAAGGGATTACCTTTAAGGGACTTACCTACCTACTGATAAAAATTGAACTCATTATGAACAAATTGGACTCATTTGACTGCCTACTGAGCCGACGGTCCCGGGTTCGAATCCCGGCAAGGGCAAATATTTGTGTGATGAACACGATTATTTGTGCCTGGGTCATGGATGTTCTATGTATTTAAGTATTTATTTATCTATTTAAGTATGTATGTCGTCGCCTAGTACCCATAGCACAAGCCTTCTTGAGCTTAATTTGGGACTAGGTTGATTTGTGTGAGGTTGTCTGATATTTACTTATTATTTATTATTATTATTTATTTAATAAGTGAATAGTTACATCAAAAAATTATCCCAATAGTAGGTACAGTAATCTTCTTGTCTTCCAGCACAAAAAGCCACATTGCCTCTATCATGCAGAAATGGTCCTTATATAAGACGTGACCATAAATAAGAGGCACTTGCCCCGTTCGATTACCGTTATATCAGATCCGGCGGATAACACCAATCTACGTCGTCGCCTGTCATTTTTCTCCCCACAACCATCCTGCATTCTTCCATATTTAATACCTATACCTACCTACCGAATTTATGGAACTGTCTGTGGTCAGACGTTCAGGATTTGATTTGCGGGGATTATTATCGAATAAATAACATATTGGTACACATCACAGACAAAGGTATACCTAAGTTATTACGTTAGCTTCTTCGACATAGGAGTGCAGCGTTATCATCAGCCAATCCAAAAAAACAGCTCAACCATCTCTACTCAGCAGAAATAGCCCCTACATAAGATGAGGCAATAAATAAGAGACATTTCACTTGTCCCTGTTCGATTACCGTCACATCTGATTCGGCGGATAACGCCACTCTACGTCACCGCCTGTCATTTGTCACCCCACAACGATCCTGCATCCCTCTATATACCTACTTTAGCTATAGAACTGTCTGCGGTGTGACATACAGGGTTTGATTTGCGGGGATTAGATTCGAATAAATAAAATTTGTACTCATCAAAGAAAATATTTGTTATTAAATTTTCTGCGAATGTAGAGATTTTAACAGTTTTCGCTGCTTTCTTTTAGTTTTCTATTGGATGATGTTAATCGAAAAATGTAATGTTGGTACCTATATACCTAATAAAGTCTTTCTTTGTCATCCCAGTGGTCAACAGTAGCTTTTATTTGGCTATTATTGGCACCCTCACCTAATTCCCCGCGCGTTTTAGTTGGCTTTATAAGCCAATTCGTATCCCAGAATAGCTAGCAAAACCACTATTAGCCCCTTATTTCACCGCTCCAATTGTCTTGGTATTAGTATGTGTCCCAACTCGCGGCTTAACTCACAATCGTCGGACTCCATTTGGGGCTAAACAAAAGTAATGCACCATTCCCGTCCGCCTTACCGCGGTTTACGCTCGCGACGTGTCGAAGCGACTGAACTAACGACGAAATATACACCTACACTGCAATTTACCCACAGAAATACTAGCAAGGAAAAATACACCTTTACATTTACCTTACGTACTGGACGGACCATTCTATTTGGCGGAATTTCACGCAAGCTCAGAGACGTCTGTGATCGTTCTTAATTGACGCTTGATTAGCTGGGGCGATCTTCTCTCAAACAACACTGCAAAATAGTTAGTTAGCTTGTCTGATTTTCATCGAATAGGTACGTTTTTGAAAATATGCGGAGGTTGCATTCATATCTTATCCTTCCAAATCCCGTGCGTCCATCAGGACATCCAGGCGAGGGCATCGATTTAATTTTTTTGTTGTTAATGTTCCATTAATTCTCACGAAGTGTTTTGCATCATCATTTCATGCGCAAACCTCTAAATAACGGGCTCGTGTCGGTCACAAGTATCTCCTGATAGCAAGGGTTTCTATGAGGTAAGAGTGAAGAGATTGGTGCTGAACATACTGCATCTTCGACCATCGTGGCGTTATCAGCTGGATCCACTCACGTATATACCATTAGATGAGACATAGAGTTTCTTTTGTCAATTTAATGAAATGTAGGGATACATAGAGATTGCGATGCGAGACGATTAGGTACAGGATAAATCAAACAAATAAGTTCGTCATATAATTAACACTATATTCGCGTATAAAATATTTTACATTCGTCTTTCTCAAGCAATATAAAATCCTACGTCTACATATAAATATCGTAACATCATATTTACCTGCACCTCTAGCATAACTGTCATACGCGACTACTTCTCGCGCGAGATAATTACACCTCTCTTTCTGTACAGTAATGTGAGAGAGTGACAGGAAGCGCTATGTCGCGCGACAAGAGTCACGAAGCATAGTTGTGCTAGACAGGCTGCACTAATATTATCGCGACAATTTCGCTTTTCAACAACATTTTCAAATATGTAATCATGTAAAAAGTTTATCTATCTGCAATATTGATATAGAAAAACATGTTTGAACATAATTTATCGTATCAAAATTATAAAAAACAATAATGTATTACTTAAGTAAAATAGCAATGTCGATAAAACTATGAATTTGGCCACAAATTTTGCTCGTTTTTTGTAGGATAATTTGTAATATTTCTTAAAATGGACAAGAACCGATTAATACATTATGAATAAGAAATAAAATACGAGCAAAACATTTTTTTTTATGTTTTTGCGAATAATAATAACGCCTTGTTTTTATGTGTACTTAAGTAGTCTGTAAACTTTTGCAATCGACCTAGTATAAACACGCTATTTAGGACATACACGTGTATACACAATATACATACGATTTGCACCATTTACATGTAAACAGTCATAAATAAAATCATGTAGCAATAATTATTCAAAACTGGAACCAAACTTTGCATTTATGCACCAATACACAACTTCAAATGCGAGAATATGTTTACAACATTTTAAATGTACATTTTCAGGTACCTAATTGTTATCTGGCATTTTAGGAATACAACAACTGCTTGATAACATTACGTAGGTCAGTATAGCAAATAATACAACTTTTGAAATATTTTCACTTGTACTTTGTATATGTTTACTTAAGGCAGTGAAAAGCTTGTAATAACATAGATGACTGACTGCCATGAATAGTATAGTTTTACATTAAAGAAAAATTAAAAGTTCCGAAAATATGGTGTGTCAATATTAGAATGGTCTCAAACCATTCAAATAGTCACATAAGTTAAAAGATTATATTATACCTACCGTATCCGTCGATATTTTATAAACTGTGTCGTGTTTCGACGCCCTGATTGACAGGTCAGTCAACTAGGCTATCGTCCCCTCCGATCTATTTAGATTAATTATGAACTAATACAACTGTTACATATAAGTACCAATACATCAATACTAAATCTTAAACACACTTATTACGGTGAATGCAGAGTTAGATTCATTATATTGTCAATATAAGCAAATAGGAAGCAAGTGTACGGAGATCAGACTCGTAGCTAATATTATGTTATTATAATACTTTAAACTTTATCTCAGGCACGCACATCACTATACATACACTATTAGGCCAAATTAATGAAAGAGTGTCCGAAGTTACCATTGCATTCGTGCGTGTTAAATTGAAGTGTTTGTTAATATCTTGATATGTGGTACTTTTTTCCCAGATATATAAATATAACACTTAAATTTGCGTCATAAATAGAAAAACACGCAAAATGGTAATGGTAATAATGATGTCGTAGAATTACCCATTACAGAACACACGAGAATGTCAGTATCAAATGTATTTAAATAGAGATGTACCGTTCTCGTGAACTTTACCCGATATGTATGGGGAAAGAACGTTTTCGGGAACATTTCCCATACAAATCCGGACAGACGTCACTATTTTTTTATTATTATTATTTTATATGCAAATTATACAACATGTCGATTTTAATAAATTCTTATCTAAATATACAAAAAACTTTAAAAAGAAACCCTACATCTACAACTACCGCCTACATAAATTGAGAACTAATTAATTTGTGCAAATAAAATTTGAGATGTATATCAAGATCGAATCACAACATTAAATATAATACTATTATGTATTTGAGAAAAGTAAAAAATACACCTAATTTAAATACAGACATATAAATCCATTGTTAACTTAAAGCAATGAGTATTACTTATGCTAAGATTCGTTAGTTGATCTTACAGTAGTAGATAAACCTATAATACTTGTCTTATACACTATAGTTCAGCCATTATTCTCCTGCGGCGCATCGCACAACCCCTTGCGCTCGACGTCACCTAAAGCACTTAATAAAGCATTTGCAAGGCAATTATAATTACACCCATAACACTTGGCGATATTCCGTTTTCGGTAAGCAGAGACAATCAACGTATCACGCTATGTTTAATAAAACGTGATAAAGTATTTTGGTACTTTGATAATAAATAAATGTTGATGAATTATCATTGTACTGTATCTAGGTTATACAACAACAATACTTGAAACAATGTTGAAGAACAACATAACTAACGATATTGATTGACAATGAGAAGCGAAAAACTTTATTATGGAATATTGAATTCAACTTCCGCGATTTTTGCACATTACTATAACAAAACGGGACGTAATCTCGACGTTCGAAATATCGAGGTAAATAAATAAACACTTTTGAACGAAATGATGTCCCGTTTTGTTATAATAACTTTATAATTATGGTACTTCGGATATTATCGTGTTTGTGACAGCTGTCAATTCCGTACATTTAATAACCTAATATAGGACTTAAGTTATAATTAAAATATACCAGAGATGATAGGTGTCACAGGCACAATCATATCTGAAGACTTCTATAGAGATTCTAAGAGACATCCAATATAATCAGTTGTGTTATTTTTGCTCACATCGTGCATCGTTTTAATTGGAATACCTCTATTCGACTTTGTCACAGAAAAAAAGTGTACGATCGTTGTTAGCAGCCTATAAAAATAGTGTGAAAATCATACATTTCTGCTTATTATATATTGATGACATTTAAACCAGTCTTACGGAGCAACGCTTTCTATTATGCTTAATGAGATTAGCAATAATGTTCGATATATTAACAACAATGCTATATCGGCAAATACTACTCACTTTCACTTTATAATTATTTCAATAATTATATTTTCACAGCGCTTATAAGGCTAGTACGGTTGGCCAATTTATGAACACATCTTTAGAGTGCAGACAGTTTTACATAATTATATCAGTTATTTTGTGTGATTAAAGTTGTGTTGATCAGAGCCAGAAGTTGTACAATATTTTTTATTTGCATGCATTTATTTATCCTGACTCAGTCACCTTAATACGATTGTGTTAATGGATCAATTACAGAGCAATTAGCTGCCGCGAATCGACTTTGTTTGTCTGTGTGTTCGAAGTATCTCTAAATTGAGATTAAAATATTAATGATTCAGACATCGGTTTTACGCTGACGTCCGTTAAGTCTATCAGTCTGGTTAGAATGATCGTGTAACCTTCTCGGACGGACAGTCTGACAGGTCCAAACTGATGAAAATTCATGAATGACAGAAAACTGACGGACAATACTGATGAACTAAACTGACGCTAGAATGAGAGTAGATGTCGTCATATGGCGGAGTTTTTAAAGCATTCGGCAGACTTATTTAAGAAATTTCAACAAATAAAAACTGACTGCACTTTCACTACATTATACACTGGACAATTCTTACAACGACATCAACATCAATTCATAAAATTTGCTATCAAGATAACTTGAACTATCGGTTGCAGGACAAAACGTGAAAGTGATAGATTTGGTAGTGTTTGAAAAGCTACGAGGTGAGAGTTTCAGAAAAGCTAAGTATAGTATTGAAGTTTTAATGAATCAGATTTAGAGTGAATAGATTGCTTTAAAAATATTGGGGCCGTTTCAGTGTTGATACAGTTGGTATTTTAATAGAATACACTAGTTTGTAAAAAATGCAAGGGGGAGGGAGAGGGGGAGGGAGTAGAGCGCGCGGTAGGGGTTGAGGGTGTGCGTGTTGTGACGTCACACGGCCGCAGGAGGGGCTGATTGTCAGTGCCATTTCGCTTTTTGGGCGAAGATGTCCGCGCGCAGGTTCTGAGCGAAGCATATTCCCAGTATCTGTCGGGATAAAGGAAAAGTTAAGGACTATAATCAAAATAGCTTCTGATTTACTGAAAGGGTTTTTGTTATTGTGAATTAGGCAATGGATCGTTACGAACTTTATGTTTCATATAAAATATTTTCCTTTTGAGATTTTATTTTAATTAGGTATAAATATTAAATATTTATTCTCATACATTTTTACATTATAAACATTTTAAGGCTGTGCGACTTGAACATTATTTGTATACTGTTAAGTGTTATTTTATAAAAGACCATTTCAGTCAAGCAGAAGCTTAATTATTCCGTTGAAATATTTTTGTTTATTTGATAGGTATAAAAAAACAACGCTATTAAATCAGTATTGCAACTAAGCACATTCCAAACTATAGCTTGACAAGTTGCGGTTGGACTAGCGGCCCTATAAACAGCTTTCATATGATAATCAAGTACATACATACGTCATGTATCTGACGAACAGAAGCGGGGCACTCCCTACCTTTTCTCGAACCGTTTCGTCTCATTTTCAAACCCTCATATCCATTATAATTATCATAATGTCAGTAGCGCATGCGCGGACAACTAATTTCCAAACATTAAGAATTGGAATACAAGACAATCCTTTGTTCATCATTTAAAATAAATAGTGAATCGTATTGGAAATAAAATTTCGCACTGCAATCTGTGGATATTTTTGACATCATCATGGGAAAATTATTTAAAATGTTATTTTGCTCTGATTTTACTTTACAGCAGTGACATTCTATGACTTTCGACGTCACTTACCAAAGAGAATTATCCTTGCCAGAAAAATAAATTAGGGCCACTAAAAATCGAGGCGACGGTCCAAAAGCAACTTGTCGATCTATAACTACATTACAAACTTCTACATGTACAAATTCATGCCATAATTCAAACACTTCGAGTAACTATTGAAAAGTGTCTTTAAAAGGGCTTATTATTTCTTATCTGATTCTAACTTTTTAGTAGCAAAGTTAATAATATCATAAACTCGTAAATATAAACCCTCTTAAACGATCACTTATCACTATACAAGTGCAACTAAAAACAACTTACTTGTGCAAAAGTAGTACAAACGGCAGATGTAGCGACAATCAAGAGGTTACGGTCAAACCACTCCTCGGCCGCTTCTAGACAGCCTTTCTCATGTATTATCTTAGCAATATCATAATTCTAGAAAGAAAGAAAACCAAAAGTAAAACAAATGCAAACGGCACAAACTCATCTACGCTAAAACAAAACAATATAAATGAAAAGACGTTCGTTTCTCATTAATCTCATCATATATGCTGCACTGTCCGAATACCATTATAATTTTTTTTTGTAAAAACGTCGTTTCATTTAACTAGTACGGTTACTACATGCGATTACAACTTTAAAACGAATTCTTTAAGACTAAGGTCGATCACGCATCAAATGAAATTTCTAATAGCTTTTTTCGAATGGGTCCAACCTATAAGCCGCTGTAAGAATATGGCTAACCATCGAATTTGGGTGTCCCATACCAAATAAACCTTGCTATTAGAAATGTCTGGCGGTGCTATGTAACTAAGGGAAATATGCAGTAACTGACAAAAACGCCACGCTAAGTCAACAGGCATGTCTTAACCCAGGAGCGAAGACGCAAAGGAATATATTAATTATAATTATATTACGATGTACTACTTGTAAAAAACGTAATGCTCACGAGTCTCGGAAAGCCAAAAAATTCCGAAGTTTTATTTGTCCGAATCCATCATTATTCTGGATTTTCATTCGCGAAACAAAAGTTGTCGCTGTAGATGACAATTAGGTCAGGTACATGGGCCCATGACTATAGAAACAGTTGAGATATTTCATAATATAATGTTCGTCTAGCACAACTAGGCTTGGCGACTCTTGCATATATCGTCCGTCACTCTCTTACAGTACTGCGCAGAAAGTGATAGGTACGCGACTCTATGTCGCGCGACAAATATTACCTACCTGTCACTTTCCTTTCAATACCGTGCGAGAAAGTGAAGTGACGTTGAGCCGCGCGACAAGCGAAGTCGCGGCAAGATATGATAGCCCTACAGTTATTCCTTTGCGTCGCTTGAATAAGGTTCAACAAAGCATTCCACTCGCCACTGCACTACTGTCAAACCAGACATACACATTGAAGGAACTTCGTACAAGTTTCCGTTGATTCACTTCAACAACTTGGGTAAATTAAATCGCAAATCTGATTCAAAAATGTGTAACAATCGACTTGAAGAAATTAGGAACACATTTAATGTAAAAGTAAGTAGGTTCTTCCATTCCTAGACCTATGTCTATAGATATATGTATTATAATTTATAATATTGTATAGATAGACTCACGGATCACAGTGTTGTTGGACTATGTACCTTGTGATATGTACTTGAAATTATAGGTACAGTAAAACACTAAATTATCGGTAAAAAATACTGATAAATAATTTTGAGTGTTTATTAAAAAAAGCTATCTCGATAGATGGCGTTGGCTTTTTCTAATGCAACAAATGTATTGAGATAGGGAGAAGAATAGCGAGTACGGAAGAAATCCTCTGTCTCTCCTTTAAGAATTGTCAATTGTGTCCTTACTATGATTCTAATAAAGACTATTCAACGACACCAACTGAAGCGAGAATCAATATTTTAGTCAAGGTTACTGAATACGGCAGTTACACATTTCCAAATTAATTTATAGTTCAATATATTTAACACGACTACAACGGAAGCTGGCACGGTTCACGCTAATGCCGCTAGATGGACCTTGAGCGCGATAGGGGTCAGGAAGGCGGCGGCGACGATCGCGAACCGGCGCTGGAGCCAGTCCTCGCCCGCCGCCAGGCAGCCGCGCTCGTGGATCACGCGCTCGCTCACTTGCTGCCATAAGATCACCTCCATATTACTACTTACGCTCAAGACGAATCTTAAGAAGTTATGGCTTTCCAATGACTTGTGAATTGGATCTACAATGTATTTATATTTATGTGTATATTTGTATTACATTATATATAATATATGTATGTATGTATGTATTCATAGTTTATATGTGTAATAATTAGTAGTCTTATTGTTTTTAATACCTTTTTGTACACGGTGTTAGTTTGTCTATCTTCTTCTCGTACTCACTCAATTGCTCAAAGGTTAACTGGAAGAGATCCCTTATAGGGATAAGTTCGCCTTTGTACCTATATGTTATTCGTAATAGATGTATTTTGTAACTGTTTTTGTGTACAATAAAGTGTTTACTTACTTACTTACTTACTACTTATACAACGCCTAAAGAGTCCTAGATTGAGTAGTCAAATCATGATAATACTCGGCAGGATGTTCATACTCACACTCTGGAGCCTAAAATGGTCGAGAACTCTGCGGTTACAGAGGTATTTCCTACCGCGAACGCTTCGCATGTGGTTTTTGCTTTTAATGGCCTGAGTTTATAATCCCCTTGCCACCCGTCACACACACAATATTTTTCATCACATTTGGGATGGAATAAAAAATATATGAGTCAAAAATAAGCTTTCTGTCGAGGTTTCCCTCGGGGACTACCCACTACAGTATGCGGTTCTTCAAGAGCGGAATAAATGGATTTTTAACGAGCGTGTGATGCTCCTGGTGTCACAAACGTCCATGGACGTCAGTACCTGCTTATCATCAGGCGGACGGCATGCTTTTTATCGCCGTTGTAGTATAAAAAAAATATTCTAAAAACAATAATATCTGTATATTGTTGGTCCCCGTCCGCTACCAAACTGTTAGCTATAGGGCACCCCACCCACGCTTGTTCCTACTGTAGTCCACACAAGACTATGACTTTCGCAAAAGGTGTGAAAAGGCACTCCGCACGCCTCGCGCGACCATAAGTCCGTTCAAACAGTTCACGCTTGCGCTCGTAATGTAAAACCTGTGCTATAGTGCGGACATAATATCTTCATTGAGAGGTTATAAGTACTTATTGAGTACTCACATAAGTGGGTTTTCGCACGTCGTACCCGCACTGCTTGTTGCGGATGATGTCTTGCGGCTTGTTGCGGCAGCAGCTGAAGGGCACCCCGCAGGCCTCGCGCGAGCCGACGGCGCCGCTCGAACAGTTGAAGTATGCGTTGCGGTCCCAATCGCGTGGGCCTTCTACTCCACAGCATTGTAACTGAAACAAATGCCAGCCTTGGTTAATCCAATGAATAAAGGGGTTCTCCGTAACTAACCACCCTTAAAACAAGATTTTAAATGTAAATTATAGTAAATTTAATTCTGTACAACATTGCCCAAGCTATTTTCTAGCTAAAATGCTCCTAAACAAAGAAAGCCAGAAATTTGATACATTATTGGAAATTGCGAACTTTTACATTTTTCTTAAAATGGCATATCTCCGTAACTATCTGTCCTTGAAAAAAAAATGTAAGTTATAGTAAATTTAATTGTCTACAACATTGTCTAAGCTCTTTTCTAGCTAAAATGCTCCTAAAGGAAGGTATAGGTAAGCAAAAATCTGAAGAAAGTGCCAGTTTTTTCAATATGGCGGCGGGCGCGGAGGGCGGGGAATTGTGAATTTTAAACTCTCATTAACCATCTTAGACAACATATCAAAAATTCAAAACTATCGGACCGTTTGTAAGATCACCCCTAGTACTTCAGTCTACCTATATTCCGACCGAACTAAATGTACCTACGCAACATTTATATATATATATATATAGTCGGTACCTACTACTTATACAGAATGGCCATGCTTTGCCTCACATTGGATTAGGTGACCTCACCGGGAGCCAGGACGACGCGACGAGTAATAACTAATAAGGGGTTTTTCCCAGTTTGTTCCCAATATGTAGAATGTCACTCGGATAATGAGGCACGTCACATATTTAAAGTACATATACCATTTATGTTCAATTATACTTTCCTCGTTAGTTACTGCGATTAGGTATGTATATCAATTCGTTACACATAACACGGGAATAAATACAATATTCATACTCTAGAGTAGCTTAACTGCGATATTTTTTAATTTCATCTGCATTATTTACATGATGAATGTTCAGCGTGTTACGGCGGTTTTCTCCGCCATTGTTATATCAGAAAGTATGTCCAATAAAATAGGTGGATAAACTTTTTATGAATCTGAAAGTAACTCGCGAGTCAGATCCTAGTTTGATCACAGTTATTCCGTCTTGCTCTTTCGTTTTGGTAATAATCGTGCAGCAACAATGACGGCCGAACCGCGCAGTTAAAACGCCCAAAGATTCACTGTGCTCCTCAATCTATAATTTTGATACATACTCCCATATATTACGGAACTCTTGGGTAGAGTTAGTTTCGCTGGGCATTTTCCGCAAGTCGACATCCAACGTGCCTATTTTGCGTGAAAAGGGGTTAGCGCTACTCCAACCACTCCAGCTCCTTCACGAACCCCAGCAAAGTCTTTATATTGCTTGTAGCTTCGTGTAAGGTGCTTGGAGACCATAGGTACTTCATCCTGTAAGTTTTTACTTGTTTGCAGTCTAGTAGAATAATAGGTAATAAAAAAATAATAATAATAAAATAAAATATCGGACAACTTCACACAAATCAATCTAGTCCCACAGTAAGCTTTAGTAGGATTGTGTTATGGACACTAGACGATGATAAACATACTTATAAATACATCATCATCATCATCATCATCTCAGCCATAGGACGTCCACTGCTGAACATAGGCCTCCCCTTTGGACTTCCATATATGCCGGTTGGAAGCGACCTGCATCCAGCGCCTTCCGGCGACCTTTATAAGGTCATCTGTCCAAATACATACTTAAATACAAATAACATCCATGACCCAGGCACAAATAGAGTTCATCACACAAATATTTGCCCTTGCCCGGATTCGAACCCAGGACCGTCGGCTCAGTAGGCAGTTGCATAACCACTGCGCCAACCGCGTAGTCAATGTCTGGTGGTTTCCTCTGCCTCCATGCATGCTCTGCATAACTCTTAGGTAGAATTAATTAAAGGATCCCTTACCCATTCTTCTTGTATCCAGTCAATCAAGTTCTGCTGGTCCGGATCTTCTCTGTAATGTGTGATGAAAGTTTGGAAACCAGTTGTTGCTTGTTGTTTGATCTGTAAATTACATTATAATTGTTATCGTATGTTACACAACAACATAATCATTGTAGATGACTTTTAATGTCATTTGTCATTATTGGTAAGAGAAACAAAACGGATTTTATTCTTTCGGGGAGAAAATCTCGCTTCCTAGCCAAGGCAAGACGTAGAACTTTAGATAAACCACATGCGATAGTTTGTAATCGACTCAGACCGCATATCATCGTCTCGACATGTCTATCGTCGTCTAGTACCCATAACACAAGCCTTCTTGAGCTTAATTTGGGACTAGATCGATTTGTGTGAGGTTGTACGATATTCATTTATTATTATTATATTTATGGTCTGAACCGAAGCTGAGAACACTTGCGATTAGGCACATTTAGCAATTCAACGCCCTAGGTATGAAACTTATGTACTTTTAGGCAACTAAATCCAATGTTTGTTTTGAACATAAAGTGCACTGTTAATATTTTTACGGTAAGTGGACTTTAAAAGTCACTGCAGCATGTTTAATATAAACTATTTCAACACCTTTATAGCCTTAACACTGGAAATTGTATTGTGGAAATCAGTACTAGTAGTACCTTGTTTCCCCATATATGTAGAAAGCAAGTGTTCAAGAAATCAAGTGAGCAAGTTTCCATATACAAAAAGGAAAGCAATGAGAGTGTTAAATGGTTCTCAAAGGCAATGTGGTGTCAATTTATTGTACATTAAACGGCCTTAATAGATGCAATGGTTATGATTAATAATAATATTGGACAACCTCGCACAAATCAACCTAGTCCCAAGCTCTGGTAGGCTTGTATAAGGGTACCAGATGATATACATACCTACATTTATAAATGTATACTCGTACAAATACTTTGAAAATCCATGACCCAGGAACAAATTATTCAAGTTCATCACACAAATATTTGCCCTTACTGTGGTTCGAACCCAGGACCAGGCAGCTAGCACTGCTCCAACCGCGTCGTATATAGATTTGAAATAGGTATATTTATGTACTTACCCAGTCTTTGAAAACAAAGAACAGTATTCCGGTCGTCATCTCAGACAGCAGCAACAGCGCTAGAAACACCGCATACTGAAACAGGTACAATTAACATCGTTATTACCTACAAACTAATTAACTTAACAACGCACCTTTTATAATAATAATAATAATAATAAAGCCCTTTATTCTGAAATTAGTCAATTTACAATAAGTTATTAAAATTTCGATTAAACTACAATATATCCCTAATTTCAGTGTGCCTTTTGGCATAGGCCTCCTCCAAGGACTTCCATTGGCTTCTGTCATTTGCAATTCTTCTCCATTTTAATCCCACAGTCAATTTCAAATCATCCTCCCATTTAATTTGATTTGAAATTGACTGTGGGATTAAAATGGAGAAGAATTGCAAATGACAGAAGCCAATGGAAGTCCTTGGAGGAGGCCTATGCCACGCACCTTTTAGCTATTGCTAAATAATACCAGTTTTATTAAAGATAATTGCAACTTTCAAACAATTGTTTAAGAGCTAACAGTTTGATAGACAAAAATTTGTAGGTAAATGTTGGACATTATGTGAATTTTTGTTAGTAAACGGGTGTTAATGGCGTATAATTTTACTCACGCAAGCGAGCAGGCAGGTGTTCTCACGCAATGCGCCTACGCACCCCGTGAAGCCGATTATAAACGTGATGGCTCCTGAAACGAGAATACCATGGGTCAGACATTACATCAAAGTATTCTACGTTTTTAATCCATGGTTGATATTAATAAATAACACTAGAAGACCCACAAATTTGCAGAGAAGAAATCATAATCCTCCTTTTCCTCTAACATAGTAGAGCAAAAAGTGTCCTGTAACCAAATAAAATACTTGAAGTCCAGACATTTATTTCTGTTGTGAGCAAGCCTTAAACATACATACAAATAAAAACCATGCCATCCTGACGGACATAATTTTGCTCTTGTTTTAGGCCTACTATACAGTCATTCATTTTTAGTTTTGTAATATAATTTAAATTATATATTTCTGTATACACAACTAACAAAATGCATTAGAGCATTGTGTGTATTTTGTAATTTTTATAATCAATAATATTGCTTCTGTGGCAGTTCTGGTATGTAAGTTAAATGCAATACAGGATAACATTTTCACACACATGTTTACAGGAAATGTATGAATATTTTATTACTTTTTCATTAATAATCATACATGATAGTATTTTATGTCTAAAAGTTATCCATATGTATTTACCTCATGACCTTTTCTTTTGACAACATAGCCAAGTCAACCAGGCAACATGTAAGCTATTTGGCCATAAATAAATGTTCATTGTATCAAAAAATAAATAAATAGGTTGCTACATGGGACACTTACCAACACACATCAATATGAAGGCCGGATCCAGTGCAATGTTGGTCAGCTGAGACAGGTTGTTGAAGGTGTCCTTTTCTGTCCATGCCCACACACCCACAGCAAGCACTATTAGTCCGAGAAACTGCAAATAAAATGATATTTATACATTCTACCACTTCATATGATTCTATGACAAAGTTTCCATTTTACATACAATACAATTTTTTATTATTAGCCTTTATTTAACAATCTTATAAAATATAGTTTGTGTAATTTACATTTATATGTATGTATGTATTACATGTTATTAACATTCCTTATATATTCTATATTTATGAGCCGGTTTGACGATTGTCTTGCGATTTCGCAAAGGCCTCCCCTAAAGCCCTCCATAGTCCTCTATCCTGTGTCTTTCTTAGCCAGGTAGCACCAGCCACGTTTTTAATTTCGTCTTCCCATCTTAGACGTTGCCTCCCTTTCCTTCTTTTATTTTGTCTTGGACACCATTGGGTAACGTCCTTCACCCATTTGTCTTTGTTGGTTCTCATAATGTGACCTGCCCACCTCCATTAGTTTTCTTACGGTGTACTTTACATCAGTGATTTTTGTTTGGTTTCGTAATGTTTTTAGTTTTACTCGGTCTTTTAGTTTCACATTGAGCATACTTCGCTCCATGCTGTGTTGACACGTCTCGAGTTTGGTCATATTTAGTTTTGTTAGGCTCCATGTTTGACATCCATAAGTCATTACGGGCAGAATACATGAATCAAATATCTTTTTCTTTGCTTTGGG
Organism: Apotomis capreana; assembly: GCA_947623375.1. Classification (NCBI taxonomy): domain Eukaryota; kingdom Metazoa; phylum Arthropoda; class Insecta; order Lepidoptera; family Tortricidae; genus Apotomis; species Apotomis capreana. The sequence goes on from OX392500.1 coordinate 7,625,963, forward strand.
TGGTACTTGAGGATTTTTGACGACGTCTTTAAGAGACCAATATCTTTTCCATGCTAGCTGTATTCTGTTGTTTATTTCTTTTGTTGTGAGGTCTATTGGTGCTATTGTTTGTCCAAGGTATGTGTATTCTTCAACATATTCTATTTCGGCGCCGTTTACTATGATGGGTGATTTGGTATGATTCGTCATTACTTTGGTTTTTGTTGCGTTCATTGAGAGTCCAACTTGATCACTTTCTAGTACTAGATGTTTGAGCATTTCTTCTAGGTTTCTTGGGTCTGTGGAAATCAGAATTAAGTCATCTGCGAATCTCAAGTGGTTTAGACGAACTCCGTTAATATTTAGTCCATAGTTGTCCCATTCAAGATTTCTGAATATGTGTTCCAACACTGCCGAAAAGAGTTTCGGTGACAGCGGGTCCCCTTGTCTGACTCCTCTCTTGATAGGGAAGTGTTCGCCGACTCTTTCTGTTCTAATCCTCGCCGTCATTGTTTTGTATATGTTTTTGATCACTCTTATGTATTTATTTTCGACACCTTGAGCTGCAAGTGCTTCCCAAATTTTTGTGTGCCTTAAAGAATCGAATGCTTTGTTGTAGTCAACAAAGGCTAGGTAATAGGTTAAGCCATATTCGTTGCATTTCTGAATTACTTGCTTTATTGTGTGGATGTGGTCAATCGTTGCAAAATCACTGCGGAGGCCAGCTTGTTCTCTTGGTTGGTTTTCATCGAGAGTCTTCGTTAAGCGGTTTAGTATTACTTTAGAGAACACTTTATAGACATTAGACATCAGACTGATAGGTCTGTAATTGGCAATATTGTCCCTACTTCCTTTTTTGTGGAGCAATACAATACAATACAATACAACAATACTTTATTGCACACCAACAAGAAAAATATTACATCAGAGATCTTAAATTAAACATACATATTGATTTTACATATTGATGCGTGTAAGGATATTAATGCCTAGTATGCTTAGATCCATGTAAGTCATCTGAACCTTACTATAAAAATCAGTTCGTTTCGATTTGATTAGCAAAATTTTGACATACCGCATACAAGGGGTTAATTTTACTCCACAGAAATGGATCAACATGATTCTTTGCATAGAGATAAAGAGTGGCCAGAGAGTATTATTTTTTATTTTAGAAAAGTAGTTCCCGAATGATAAACTGAACAGGTTTTGGTATGCAGGAAAAACCACTAAAAAATATGCAGTCTGTGGAAACGACTGTGAATTACACCTTATTTACTATACAGATAACAAAGTCTGTATCATGTAACTGAAGCTTTATCTGAACTAACAAATAACTTTATCTTAAATAAACATAGGAACACTTGGCAGAGCAAACATTTTTGTTAATTATACTGCCTGTTATTTTATCATTTTATATTTCCAACATACTTTTATTAAATCACTAGGCACTTTACTAAAACTTTGCCTATAATAGCTAATTAAGCAACTAATTAAAAAAAAATATATTCAGAAATAAATTACACCCAAAATTGCCCACATCCTTGACAAATAAAGAATGATAAAATGATGATGGTTACATGTATAATTCATATCTACTGAGTTTAGAAATGTTACAGTATCCATTATCAAGTTCACTGTGAGCAAATTGGTTTAATTGGCACAACACATTCATGACAGAATCACAAATTCATGATAATTGAACTTTTATAAGTTAGCAAACTTTGTTTAGTAGTTATCTTGTAACACTTGACTTGTTGGTACTCGACATATATGTATACCAAATGTAAAATAAGAATACTGAATTTAATTTATTCTATATGTAATAATAATAATGGCTATGATTGTGTAATAGCTTAGATTAATTGACAATGTATGATTATTACAAATAAAAAATCTATCTATCTATCTTTTTATTGTTTCTACATCCAAAATATTTGTCTTCCTAGTCAGAAACTTCATTTTGATACCTTGCCCTCATGCATAAAATTCGCGATCAACAAGAGGATGTGTAATGTCAAGTACTGTTACAATAATTGAGGTGGCCTCAATTTAATACATCTAAACAAAAGAAATACTGACACACTGGCTGGCCAATAATATCATAAATATGGAAATTCAGCTGTTCCATATACGTAAGAATGGTCGTTGTTTCTTTTTTTGTTTATTCTAGCCTTGAACTGCACTTGTAGGCAAGGCGTTAGTATTAATACGAAAAGCATTGTAACAACGCTACTTTTACTCTGTGTATACCAACGTGTAACATTAGAAACTTTACTTTAGTCTAACCGTAGAAAAATAAACATACAGTACTCACCCAAAACAATACATTTACACCAAAAATTACATATTTTAAACAACAGCTGACTTCGCTAGTGTCTCGACGATATTTTCTTATTCCAGGCATTTTGATTTTGTTAACTTAAAGCATGTCACTTAAATAAGAACACTTATAAATAAGTCAAATGAATAACTTATTTCGAGCTACATTCAGGTGGCAAAACTATTTTGTTGAAAACTTAACTAAATTATCGAGCGCAAAGCGCATTGTACTCTCATGGTACTCTCTGTCTAAACACACCACACGCACAGCACAGCGCATACTATACGATAAAATAATGACACGCAGAGAAGAGAAGGGCGTTTCACACTGACAGCAGGACAGCTATATGTCTGTAGCTAGTGTAAAAACGAGATGCATAATGATACAGCCATACAGCGTATTTTAATTTGACGGACAAAAATTTTAGCCGATTTGATCTAATCAAGTGATGCTCGTCAAGCATTAGGCGTTAGACGGGCCCGTTGATTGGGTATGGTTGGTTGGCGGGTCAGCCGATAGAGTCGGTCGCGACTGGAAACTATTTCAAACAAACGCTCCAAATTAACCGTAAGTAAAGAGGGCGCTATTTATAAGATTTGGCAACAATTTTGCAACCAATCACAACCGCACTATAATCACACAATTGGAACAGAACTTATGGCCAGGCTAGGTATTTGTCTAGCTAGGCCCGGCGGATATATCAATAATTACTAACGCTCATTTAGATTTAAATATGAAGTGGGAAATTTATTGATGCAAATATGTATTCTGCCTATATTTACATAAATAAGCCCTCATGCCAAAATTGTCACTTGCCTTCTTGGACTATAAATTATTGTAATTTTTTATAATGTATTTTTATATCATATGCCATGTAGGTACTGTACTGTAAGCGGTGGTAGCCTAGGTTAGGACATGCGACTTTCAATCCGGAGGTCGCGAGTTCGAACCCGGCCTTTACCAATGAGTTTTTCGGAACTTATGTACTGAATGTCATTTGATATTTACCACTCGCTTTTCGGTGAAGGAAAACATCGTGAGGAAACCACCTAAGCCCAATAAGGCCTAGTTTCCCCGCTGAGTTGGAAGGTCTGATGGCAGTCACTTGCGTTAAAATTAGTGCCTACGCCACATCTTGGGATTTAGTTAGCCGACCCCGATTGAGAATTCACTCTCTACAAAGATATGGGACAAAGGCTAGGAGGATGAGGATGCCATGTACTGTACTAGTGACGCAACGAATGTGAATACTTACAATAAATATTCGTATTCGTAAATTAGCGTTTTACCGAATATTACAAAGGTATTCAAACGAACAATACTTAATTCTTTTTTTTTATAAATTTATGAAACATATAATGTCTCATTTTTTTTATGTGGGTAGGTACACCACAATTTTTATTTAAGCATTAAATACAAAGATCAAAGCTTAAAGAAAAATTGAAAAAGGAGCTACCTGGGGGAAGAGACACATAGAGGTCGCTAAGGTGTAAAAAACCTTTCAAATAAACAATGCAAAGATCGACACACAAAGCATAAGGAAAAATTCGTCAGATCTTCCTGGAGCTAGGGTGGCGAAATGGTTAAAGCGCTGGACCGGCAATCCAGAGGTACCGGGTTCGATTCCCGGTCTCTTCCCCCAGGTAGCTCCTTTTTCAATTTTTCTTTAAGCTTTGATCTTTGTATTTAATGCTTAAATAAAAATTGTGGTGTACCTACCCACATAAAAAAAATGAGACATTATATGTTTCATAAATTTATAAAAAAAAAAACTAACAGCGCCCTCTCTCGCTTGCTCGGTCACCACTGTAAAGTGGTGCGGTAAGATGTGAATATTAACGTATTCACATAGAGGTCGCTAAGGTGTAAAAAACCTTTCAAATAAACAATGCAAAGATCGACACACAAAGCATAAGGAAAAATTCGTCAGATCTTCCTGGAGCTAGGGTGGCGAAATGGTTAACGCGCTGGACCGGCAATCCAGAGGTACCGGGTTCGATTCCCGGTCTCTTCCCCCAGGTAGCTCCTTTTTCAATTTTTCTTTAAGCTTTGATCTTTGTATTTAATGCTTAAATAAAAATTGTGGTGTACCTACCCACATAAAAAAAATGAGACATTATAATATAAATTTATAAAAAAAAACTAACAGCGCCCTCTCTCGCTTGCTCGGTCACCACTGTAAAGTGGTGCGGTAAGATGTGAATATTAACGTATTCACATAGAGGTCGCTAAGGTGTAAAAAACCTTTCAAATAAACAATGCAAAGATCGACACACAAAGCATAAGGAAAAATTCGTCAGATCTTCCTGGAGCTAGGGTGGCGAAATGGTTAACGCGCTGGACCGGCAATCCAGAGGTACCGGGTTCGATTCCCGGTCTCTTCCCCCAGGTAGCTCCTTTTTCAATTTTTCTTTAAGCTTTGATCTTTGTATTTAATGCTTAAATACTTAATTCTGCATTACGATATTCATAACTCTTAGGGTTGAATTCATAATAGTATTTTATGCAATCGTTGCACAATGGAGGTTCTTAAAGTCGAGTACCGCGTTTAGGTCACGAGGCTTGCCGAGTGGCCTATGTAAGGTACGAGACTTTAAGACCTAATTGTGTAACTATTGCATACAATACTTTTTATACGAGCAAAACTCAGAAAAACATTTTTTTACTTTAATCGTCATTCTCCAATATGATTTTTTATTTTTGATGTAACCTTTTTCGTTCAACTAAAACTGACCTATTAAAAAAAAAACATGATCGCGATGGCCATGGCGGGTTCCTCGTGATTGGTGAATTTATTTGACAAGTTAATTTGAACCAATCAGTGAGCATCAAATAAGCTTATGTTCTCTTTTTGAAATTATTAGAGTTGTGTAAAGAGATGTCTTATGAATATTAAAGTTATGTAGCGAGTACCATAGAGTATAGAATTTTGTTACAGGATTAAAAAGTGCGTTATTGTGATTTTGTCTGTGAAATTATAATTGACAGATTAAAGTCTGCGAGTATAAAAATATCATTAGACGTTATCATACTTAAATATCTGTATTATCAGATTTTTTTTACTAACCGAAATACCTAAGGTACTCTAATATTACACAGAGAAGGGCCCTAAAACCCACACCAAAAGTGTTATTTTCTGGGAATCCTGTCTGGTGTGGGCCCATGACTGAGAATATCTAAGTAAGTATCTAAATGTGTTCGGGAATGCTAAGCAATGCCAATTTTTTTTTACAAGTACTTAAAATTAATAGATACGTAAATACGAAAAAAAACAGTTGAATTTAATTCTATATGAAAATGAGTGCTTTTTGTTATGGCGCATAGCGTAGTCGTGTGAAAAAACGAACTACGCTCTCTTAAAATACACTTCAAACGCACGAAGACAGATTGAACCTCCGCGGGATCCGGTACTATAACAATTTTCCTTAAGTAGATGGATCGCGAGAGCAAGTGACACAGCCTTCCCCTTCGACGGTTAGATTTACACTGAGCTCGCAGCCCGGGCACGGCCGCGCTCGCGGAAATTCAGTTTTTTTGATGCTTTATTAGACCGAATTTCCATTTTACTAACTTTTAAACAATACGATTAAAGATCAATGAATTGTCAATGTTCTTGCGAAAGACCCGTGTAAATATCACTTGTAGTTTAGAAGCCTTAAGGAATTGAAAATTGAAAACGACCCTATTTCAACATTATTTTTTCCATAGTAATTATTGCTTTAAAAAAAATCCAACTATAATTTTTTAGAAAAAATAGTCAAAAATAACATATATTTTTTTCAGATTTTTCCGTTGGCTAGATTACGAGCCTTAGGACTTTAAAAATCACCATTCCACGTACGGAGTCGCCTTAACACGGGGCTACAAGCCATTATGACACTCAGATATATTTGGCCTCGCTCACTTCGTTCGCTCGTCCAAATAATTACCTCGTGTCATATAATGGCTTGTTTTAGCCCCTTGTCAAACAATCTACTATTGTATGCATATTTTTTCATTCCTTGATATATTGTGATTGTGAAGCATAACTTAATTAGATAATAAGTCGTTTCCGCAAAATATTGCAATGCCCTTATACAGGGTGTCATGTTAGGTACCTATAGATAATCTTAGAAGTAAGACATCTGTACACTATATGAGAGCAATAAAGATTTATCTTATCTTATCACTGTTCCTAAGATAGCCCACTTTAAAATTTTATAGTTACAACCGTTCGAACGAATTCAAATTTCGCGCCCATTTTCGGTTAGTCATAGACATAAGTTAAGTCTATAGTGCCGCCAGCGAGAACAGCTGGAAATCCGAACATCCATCACATCATCCAACATCCGGACATACGAAATAAATTTTGTCGATGCTGAAACAGACGTTTCGCTCACTTCGCTCTCTCGGTCAATTGTTTATACCTAGGTTAAGTATAAAATGCATATTTTTCGAAATCAGTAAAATGCGCAATAAAATGAAAAACTAAATTCATTTTTCTACATTTATTTGCATGTTTGTCCTCCGGCGGAATGTTGGTGTATCCAGTCGATATAATTGCTTACTTTCGTGTAAACACCTGAAACAATAATAAAATATCTTTTTTTACCTTGATGTCATATAAAAACTTGGAAACACTTATTTTATTTGTATCGAACAACTGTAATTTTACCCATAACACTAATATTTTTTTATTTATCCGCATCGCATTAATCATGTACCTACTTAATGGATAGACATGGTTGATCAGGATAGACGCTCCATACAAATGAGGTGCAAAGTTAACGCAACCAATCCCTTTGTTGTATGGGAGCCCCCCTTAAATATTTATTTTATTTTATTTTTAGTATTTGTTGTTATAGCGGCAATAGAAATACATCATCTGTGAAAATTTCAACTATCTAGCTATCACCGTTCTTGAGATACAGCCTGGTGACAGACGGACGGACGGACGGACGGACGGACGGACAGCGAAGTCTCAGTAATAGGGTCCCGTTTTTACCCTTTGGGTACGGAACCCTAAAAAAACATTGTTAAAGGCTTAGGTAAGTAATGAAAATATATTCATGACCAGGGCTTCGTATAACGAATTTTTAGCTAGCCTTTCGTTACATAAAGGAAACAATAAGTATCTAAGTTAAGTTTCGATATAATTAAAGCCTCTAATTAGATTAAAAAATCCTGAAAGCGACTCCTATATGATCTGGTCATTTATTAATAATGATTAAAGTCCATTTACCGGGATATCTTGGATCAGCACATCCGATGCCCCAGGACACGACGCCTGAAAAAAATTATGATGAGCCATTTGTTGCAAAGATGAAGTTGTTAGAATCTTCGATCAGGCGTATTTAGTTAAGTGGTTGGTAGCTTGGTTTATTGTACGACTGTCATACTGCTAGGCAAATGATTGGGAGCTTCTTCCGGCCAGTTGTTGAGGAATACGTCCGGATCGTCCCGCCATCTCCGTCTAGGACTACCCCCCCGTTTTGATACAGTTGTTTTATCCCACGAGCGTGAGTAGCGTAGCCTATCATTAAGTGGTATCTTTCTGTACACACACCATGTGAGTTCAGAATAGTCCTAAGTTTGGGACGTAGTAAGACCTTGTCTCAGTAAATTTTTTAGCAACACTACTGCTTATAAGGCTAAAATTTACGAGGTAGGTACCTAATCTGAAGTTTAACATTTGATGGTTGTATCGTCACAGAACATTAAGTTCTGCCGTAATCTGTGTTCTGATGTACCTTGTGCTCACCAGTGTAGCAATAGCCCAATAGGTTGCTTATTTTACCCAGTATATTTAGATCCCATCAGAACAATAATAGTTCTTATACATCTAATCTAACTCTAGCAGGCACTATTTCTGTGTGCCTCCCATGTCCCGAGCCAAGACTGCATCAGCGCGATGCACCCCTGAATTTTATGAAATTGTTGAAAGAGCCTCAATAAAAAAAAAAGATTATTTAGTTATACGTGTTGGCTTCTGCTTCGCCTGACTCGCCCAAGCCTTCCAAATCCGGGATACCATCGTCCCGTGAACGGATGCGATTGCGACATAACATGTACGAGTATTAATCAATTTACCTGCTTGTACGTATCTCCCAGAAGGTTCAAATACTAGAAAGGGCCCACCGCTATCTCCCTAGAAATGTAAATAAACATGAAACATCTTACTACATAGAAAGGTAATGCGTAGGCAATGGAGATTGTCGTCGTATAAACCTTTGGGAAACACCTTTGTCTTTGATATAATGCTTCTTTATTCGTGCGTTTGTGATAAGCTTATCTAAAGAATTGCTCTTCATCATCATCATAGTTAAATTGAAGAGCTAGCTCTGCTCTTAAAGGTGGACCAGCTTCCATGTTCCTTTATCTTTAGCATTATTCTTGATATCCTGATACGACAAGCTGTTTACTTTCTCCCTGATTTGGTCTATACATTGAGATCTCTCAGGTCTTCCTCTCTTTCTCTTTCCCTTAATTTGCTCTCCAGAAAATTAAATTCAATACTAAATTAAACTCATTCAGGGAGGATTTTATTATAAAAGATGACAACATGCCAAAAAAATGCATTTGCATTTTACAATATGCTTTTACTGACTAATGACATCATTAGTGACTATAATGGTATCATATTTTAATGAATATCCAGATCCCACTAACTATTACACACCTGACAACCATCCTTCCCCTTGGAAAAAGCGCACATCATGGTAGGCTTGATATGTTGGGCTAATTTTGAGTGTGAGCACTCATCATCGTTCAATATCTTAAGTGTGGCCTTTAGGAGAACCTTGGACGCTGATGCTTCTGCCCCGATACGGCCCCATCCAACTATAGTACCAACTTGTCCACTGAAGTCTTGCCCTATAAAAGGAAATGCTTTTTTACAAGTTCCTGTGAGATGATCAAGAATAACGACAGCTCGTCCATGTTAGCAGTGATGTAACAGCCTTATGGAACTACATTCCAAATGTACTCGGATCGGAATGATGGGATGATATTCTGCATCCATATTTACTGCACAAGTTGCACAACCATTCGCTTGAGTTAGATTAGAATATAGATCCAAATGCGACTGTCGGTAACCGATTCACATCAACTGAATGACTTTGTATAAACATTTGGCAAACGACCGGCTGGATGGCGGCTGGACGGCGGCTGAACGGCGACTGGACCGGCAATCCAGAGGTACCGGGTTCAACTCCCGGTCTTTTCCACCATGTTTCATAAATTTATAAACTATTGATGTTAATAAAATAAAAGCCAAGCTATGTCTCACAAGGGCTAGGCAAACATATCGGTATGATAGTACGTCCAAACGGCACCGGATACCCCAGGGTGGCAATCGCAATGTCGTTCTCGTCCCTCACGGCGGTGGACGTGAAGTTCTCGTGGATGAAGACTCCCGAGATGTTTCTTTTCTCCACATCCGATAGGTTGTCCAAGTTGTCCAACCCGATGAGCACGTCCATTAGGCTTGGATCGTCCCTGGATAGGATATAGCATAGTAGGTATTATGTAACACCCAAAATAAGCATGGCATACAAAGAATCCAGAACTGCAAATTCACAACTAGTTACAAATGAGGATTTAGGTACTGGAATCTAAAAACGAAACTATATATTATTATATACTTAGGTTGTATTATATTTCATAAGAAATCCACCAATACGCCAATAGATAGAGGTTTAAAGCTACGGTGATACTTACATTAGATTTAATTTATTTATATTATGTAAATTGATGTTTAACGGAATAAATGTCAAAACCGGCCAAGTGCGAGTCGGACTCGCGCACCGAGGGTTCCGTATAAACACTTTCCATCCCTAAGTGGTTAAGTTAAGTTTGCACCTGGTATGTATAGCGCCCCATATAAATTAGGTGCAAAGTTAGGTATTAATAGGTATTAAAAAAAAACTACTTACTAGATCTCGTTCAAAACAATTTTCGTTGGTAGTTTTTATAGTAATGTACATCATATGTTTTTTTTAGATTTTTCATTTTCTTATTTTAGAAGTTAGAGGGGGGGGGGACCAACTTTTTCCACTTTGGAAGCGTCTGTCACGCAAACTATTCGGTTTAGAAAAAAAATGTTTTAGAAACCTCGATATCATTTTTGAAGACCTATCCATAGATACCCCACAAGTATGTGTTTGATGAAAAAAAAAATTTTGCGTTTAAGTTCTAAGTATGGGGAGCCCCCAATATTTATTATTATTTTTTTATTTTTGCATCAAAATCTTAATGCGGTTCACAGAATACATCTACCTACCAAGTTTCAACAGTATAGCTCTTATAGTTTCGGAAAAAAATGGCTGTGACATACGGACGGACAGACAGACAGACAGACATGACGAATCTATAAGGGTTCCGTTTTTTGCCATTTGGCTACGGAACCCTAAAAATGGTAACACGAATGGGGAACGGCCTTCGTGATTGATGTCAGCCCTTGTGCTATGATCTTATTATTCCAATGCTGAATGAATATTCTATTTTATTTATAATTTTAACCTTCCTCTCATTGCATTTATATACACGTCATTAGTTATGTAGACTGTCTTGAATCTACTTACATGATCTACTGACATGACATTGTTTCCCCTATTTAGAATAAATTATTGATTTAAATGGGTCAAATAGATTTATTTTAGAATAATACGTATGTATGTACATGTAGCGCAATAAATAGGTATGACAATATTATATTTATAGTAGGTATATATATTTTTATAAATAAATATTAATTAAGGGACTATCTTACACAAATCTACCTAGTCCCAAACTAAGCAAAGCTTGTACTATGGGTACTAGACGACGATAAACCATAATATATAAATACATATATAGATCACATATCACATCCATGACCCAGGAACAAATATCACCACACAAATACTTGCCCCGACCGGGAATTGAACCCAGGACCGCCGGGTCAGTAGGTAGGTGCACTACAAACTGCGCCAACCACGTCGTCAAATATTATGTCAGGATTATTCAACAAGTGAGCTGTTAGAGAGTCATACCACTTAAAGCAGTGTCCAGCACTAAGTACATGTCTATCCGTGATGATGGCGCCACCGCAGTGCATTCGCTCATTCTTTATGATGGCTACCGTCCATGGGAAGGAGTAGGGTTCAGCCCGCCTCCCGCCCACTATTCTCATTGACACTATGCTGTCTGAAGGTACACCGCATCCTGAAATGGATTGCAACAACTGCGTTATCTCTGATAAATTGCAGTTCAATTATATAGTGAGAAGGGATACAAAATGCAAACCTGTCGTCAAAACAGTTGCTTGTTTTTAGTTTTACCAGACAGTAAATTTAATTTTTAGGTAGAGTGACTTATTAAGAGGCCTTATTCCTTGGAAATTTTATTTTTTTCATATTATGACAAATATATTGATAATTTCAACCAACTTTTTGAAGTGAATAATACTTTTCTCTGAGTTCTAAGTAGTAACATAGCTATTTCATGCTTTCATTGTGTGTAGTCAAAACTAAGTTGAAAAAACGAATTTTCCGCATGAAATTTTGACAATTTGGAGTAGTTTATGAAACAAAAATTATCAATGAAAAATGTAAACTGTAGGTTTCAAATATATACCAATAAAGCCCTATTCTAGGTAGTAACATCAATAATATGTTAAGAAACATGTTTCATCATAGATAAAAATATCTAAAACAGTCAGCATTTTAAAATGAATAAGGCCTCTTCAGTTATTGAATAGAGTAGAATGTTATTATTGCAAACCTTGACAGGAAAGGAATACAGAACACAGATAACACATCGAGATCAATAGAGGTTAAACAACTGGTGCTCTTATCGCTAAAGAGCTAACTCTAGGTGTGTTGTTTCCAAAAAACTTGAAAGTAGTACATAGTTAAAGCCATAAGCTCATCTTTTTTTTAATAATTCCTCGTGTGTTACGAATTACGCATTATTATAGTAGTAAATGTAAAGTTTATTGAAGGCTATTTTTGATTTAATTCATCACAAAAAAAACGAATATGCAATAAAAAACTAAACTAAGTAAGTATATCTAAAAATTAGCCCCGTGGCATCGCACTAAAGGCGCAGTGGCAGCAGCCATACACTCTAATCTATGGCAGCAGCATTACCTCGCTGTATTGCGATACTTATATAAACACTGAGCGAGGAAGCTGACAGCACTTTGGAGATACTCCTTACAATAAGGATCTACAAGCAACAGCTGTTTTTTTCCTTACCATGGTTTTGAGTTCTAAAGGCGGAGAGCCTTTCAGCCAATAAAATAGGAAACTGTCTTGTCAAAAATCTTTGAAAAAAAAAATTTGTACAAGCCATTGTAAGGCAAAATTAAAGAACTGCAGTTTGTTCAGGGGATCTTCAAAAAACTTTACATTCCCTATTGTGTTTCACAAAGAAATAAATTAAAGAAAATAGGTTAAGGCCTTAACTGTTTACGTTACCTACAAGTTAGTATTTTTTAAACGACCCAGGTGTGGACATGAAACATTATATGATGTTAAGTCAAACTTATTATTTCAATTGATATTTTTCACACCTCAGTCTATCGGCATCATGATAGACTGTGCATTTAAAATGGAACCAAATTCACATTGGTTACATTTTTAGATTCTAGTTATGGCATACACACGTATGTAATGTATTAAAAGCCGAGCCGCTCAAGTCAAGACTTTTTGCCTCTAGGGTCTACAGGTAAAAACTACAACTTAACACGTTCACGGATAGGTATAGGTCACGGGCATAGACAAAAATCATACCTACTAAAAAGTTCTAACCAAAAACGGCACAAGGCATTTTGTTTTTATATAAAAACTATGAGAAATGTTCTGCGGTAGACTGAGTGGTTTGCGAAGATAAAAGTCGCCGTCCACAAGCGTGGTGACGTATCACGAGATTCATAATTTACGTCTCTCGACAGTGTCCGTGAAAGCGTTAATCAACTACACAAGGAGATTTTTTGTACATGATCAATAGTAAAGATGTTACGGCTCACCACACTCCTGCCCATGTCCAATAGCCGGCATAACCTAAAATACAAATAAAAACTGACTAAACTCGTGCAAAGTAAAGTATTTCAGGGTGTAAAAACAAATAAACAAAACATATACAGTTCTACTAACCGTAATATACCACAGTATATACACAATAAATAATGTTTGAAACATAACGCGAAGGCACCACTCAGTTTGACTGTAAACAAACAATACTGTTTCGATCTTTATAGACTACGTGTACGTATATCCCTTTATGCGCCACGAAGGAATTATCCACGCGATAATGCTCATGTAAAGTCACACCACGAGTCGTAAAGTAGTCGGTATGACCATAATAATTCTGCACTAATTTGCTGTCATGTCAGAGCAAGTCGAGCTCGAGTCTCTTCATCAGTAGAGAGAATGAGGATACAGTTTTCTTTCCCGGTACAATTCTTACTTTCTTGGCTCTAAAATATTATCTCACAACAAAATCGAAACTAACACATTTCATTAGAAGACACTAACAACTTCGGACACAAGCACATTTTGTATCGAATTAGTTTTATTAACTCGCACTTTGATTAAGCATTCGATCCAGATCGAAAACAATAACAATTTTCAAAAAGCAAGAACGTTTATGTATAGAAGTCTTTTTCTGTCCACATTGCCCTGAACCTAAATTTTACTTAACATTCCATAAAGTAACATAATACCTATGTACTTAAGCAATACCATGCGTTACTGTAAAACATGTGACTGGCCGAATAGAAAATTGAATTGCGTTTTTGTGACGATAACAGGGGGAGAAAACAAATTTGCTTATCGTATTTCATGGTCGTTATTACAAAACACGAAACGAATAGAAGTCTACTCTCGTGACACATATTAGCTACCTAGTACATTTGCTTGCTAACGGTAAATTGTGGGAGTGAATATAATTTTCCAGTGTTCATTAAAGCACTTCGGCAAAAAAATATTTAAATGTAAATGTTAAAAGTAGTAAATAGGTAAAAAAAAAATTATACATACGCTTATTGATAAAAAAACTGTTCTATACAAGCTTAACTGAAAAATCATCACAATATGCAGTAATTTTCATAAACAATTCTAAATAACTAAAGGAAACATTAGAACTACTTACTTACGTAATTTCAAATCCCAAATTATACTTTATTACATAAAAAAATATTATCACTTAAGGTCATGTTTTTAAAGGAGTTATTAAAACAAGAAATAAAAATACGTGACCCTTATATTTTGGTGCGCAGTATACATTCAAAAGTGATAATTAATTATCAGAATAATCAAAAGATAACCTTTTTCAAATGTGGTATGCTACAAATTTCACATGTTATTCTTCTTTATAATTCACTAGATAAAGTGGTGTAGATTCATTTATATGCAATACTGGCCATCTTTGCTTTGGTTTTTGATCCACGTAACATATTTGGAAACGACGGTGTAGACTCCTGTAGAAAAAATAATAATTTTTCGAATTAGAGTTTATTTTTAAGTCTAGCTTTTAATTTTAACTTTTTTTTAAGGTTTTATTTTATTATTATTTTCCTGTCTTATCTATTTTTTTTTTGCTGAATGTATAATTATTTTCGAATTGTGAAGTTATAAAGTTTTACACGTAAAATAATTCATGATTTTATTCTCTTTTTCTTAAACGATATTTCACTGAAATAATTGTGGAATATGATTTGTAATACGCGAAGAAAGATAATTTTTTCCTAGTCCCAAATAATGTTTTTTTTATTTTTTTATTAAAGCAGTAACGTCTGCTAGCATAAACCCAATGATAACAACGAAGAAAAAAAATAAAAATTCAATAACTCTCGCAACAGGTTCAGTGGGACGCCAGCGTTGGCCCGGTAACCCGTTGGAGACGCGGGTTCGAATCTGAACCTCACCTGAACCATTTTAGAAATGCTTTCTTCATTGTAAACACAGTAATTTATTAATTAATTGTTACCTGGGTAATCCGGCATAGCACAGTCAATGCCCCATGACACAATTCCTAAAAAATATCTCGTTTTAAAAACTCGTCTACTTTCAGGAATCCAATGAAAGCAAGCATTACGTTAGGTTAAGATTGTTTTATAATAAGCTGGTAAAGTTTCAACTTATAGAAGAAAAATAGATTTAGATTATGGCATATGAAATTCGGGAAAATTATAGAGAACCAATCTAATAGTAGCTATGATTATATTAACTGATGCTACTCCTAGAAATTCCATATTTTCTGCTTCTCTCCAAAGGTTATCAAGCGATATGTTGCCCTACTTTATTTAGTTCGTCAGCATGATTTTAACAGATTAGTGTCTAAGGTATAACAATTTATAATAATAAATAATAGGAAAACTCACCGACTTGATACCACTTTCGGTTTCCAGTTCGTGGATGAGTAGAAAAAAGTGGCCCACCGCTATCACCCTGTTAAATATTATACATAATAGTATTTTATGCAATTGTTGCACAATGAAGGTTCTTAAAGTCGAGTACCGAGTTTAAGGCCTAAGTAAGGTACGAGATTTTAAGACCTAATTGTGTAACTATTGCATACAATACTTTTTATATGAGAAAAACACAGAAAATCATTTTTTATTTTAATCGTCATTCCCCACTATTATTTTTTATGTTTGATGTTACCTTTTTCGTTCAACTAAAACTGACCTAAGCGGTCTGACATTACCTTGCCCTCACTGACGAAGTGACCAACTGGATATAAGCAAACAAATTATATGCTGTCTCGTGAGAATAATGTAACTTTATTATGTGTGTGACAGAGACAGTGTAACGCGAAATAAGAGTCCGCGAGCTCTTAAATTGGGATTCGGGTTTAGATGACATCGGAGAGGTTCTTACCTCGATCACATAAAAAAGAGCGAGACAGGTATATGATTCGAATCACAGTCTGTCAGCTCACGTCCTGTAATAAATCTTGAACGTCCACATTTCGAGCAATCGCCTAAAAAATAATGATATGAATATGACATGACATTACAGGCGAATTACAGGTGAATGCTAGCATTGTGGACGCTCCCAATAAATAACATAAGGTAAACAATATCGACTTTCGAAGGTTAATGGGTTTACCTGACAAGCGTCTTTTCCATAAGCGTAAGCGCACATCATAGTTCTACTAACAAGATTGTCCCTGTAAATTTGAGTTTTCTTGCATTTATCCTCCGACACAATTTTGACTTTGGTCTCCAGTAGGTGTCTCGAAGACGTTAGGGCGCCTTGACGTATTTTGCCCCACCCGGCAACAGTCAGTGGGACATCGTCAAAATTCATGTCTAGAATAGAGTGATTTATGATTATCAGAAAGACCTACTTAATGACAGATATAATAAAAACTACTACGAATGTAATGTAAGTCAGCTCCTGGTAGCAGAACGCAAAGTACTTTTTTTTTTGAGAATGAGAATGAGAATGAGAATATTTATTTGTCAAAAGTGGGTTTACATATAAATGATCTTAACTATGACTAGTTTCTCCACTTTCTGTCTATAAGTCAGACGTACAAATTAAATTAAATTATAGATTATCATACATTATTAATTACATTATTTTTTTAGTAGACAATTAAATAAATAAATAAATTAAACATTCTATTCACACAAATAGTTATTTTCATTGAATACTAAACATTATTTATTAACATATTATTTATCATTACTTATGTTACATTAAATCACATCACTCACATTACATTACATTGCTTCACATGATAATATTATTTGTATAAATTAGATTAATGACAATTATGTTCATATGTCAACGTGTTCTGAATTAGTATAGTACATATTATCCTTACACCAACTGAATAATTTGCTTTTAAATTGTTGTAAATCTAATTCCTTTATATCGTTGGGCAGGTAATTATAATCTTTTATACACATGAATACAGCATTCTTATTAACCAAAGCAGAAGTCGTCCCCGGATGCAAATGTAACCCTTGCCGAGTGTTGTGTCTTGAGGTGGACGCATGACTGGTAAAAGAACTTAAATTTTGTTTAGTGAAGAGACATGTCTCGTATACATAAAGAGAGGGTCGGAAGATCCTGGGGCCTACTAAAAGGAATGATGGTACGTGGCGCATCGGAACTAACGCCGAGATTGAGGAGCTGGTGGCCGAGCCGAATATTATCGGAGAGACAAAGTCCCATAGACTTCGTTGGCTCGGTCACCTACAAAGAATGGAAGAGGATCGTGCGGCAAAAAGAGCATACTTGGGGCAACCAACCGGTCGTCACGACCGGTTGGTCGTCCCAGGTACCGCTGGGGAGACGTGGTGGAGGTGGATCTGCGTAAGCTTCAAGCCGAAAACTGGCAAGAGACTGCGCAGGATCGGGACAAGTGGCGTACTCTCGTTTCGGAGGCCAAGATCCTCTTTGGGTCACTGAGCCAAAATAGTTAGTTAGTTAGTTACGAATGTAATGGGCTTAGAGTTAGACCACGCTAACTCTTCCAAGCAAATGAACTGTCAAACCATCTTCTCTTATCTTATCTTATTATGGGGGTCCTTACGGATACACTTCGACCCTAAACCACACCGTCAAACCATACAAAGTGAGTCAGTATGGGCGTACCTAAGAGTGGTTTTTAGAGGAATTCAAATGTTTATAACATCCAAATTGTCAAAATATATCTTGGTTAAAAAAAAAACTGGCAAAGTCCCAGTCGGTCTCCCGCACCGAGGGTTCTGTACAAACACTTATCCCATCTTAAGTTTGTTGTATGGGAGCCCCCTTAAATATTTATTTTGTTCTATTTTTTGTATTTCTTGTTATAGCGGCAACAGAAATACATCATCTGTGAAAATTTCAACTGTCTAACTGTCACGGTTTGTGAGATATAGCCTGGTGACAGACGGACAAGCAGACGGACGGACAGCGGACGATTCTTAGTAATAGGATCCCGTTTTTTACCCTTTGTGTACGCAACCATGAAAAATAACGTGTATAATCCGGGAGCCGGTGAATTTTTTAATTTTAATGAAATTGTAGACGTTAAAATCTCTACCGCATCAGAGCGAACGAAACAGCCCAAGTAGCACAACTGGGTCTAAATAGCTCGTATATCATATCTAATTAGATACTTAAGTGAAATTTACCACCATGACTAAGTGCTATATAGGTGGCAAGAACCCTTATGCCACCAGTATAGAACCAAAAGGAGAAAAATTGCAGCCTATTTTTGGTGCTAAATAGAATCCATAAGAGATCTCACAATTACCTTAAGTGGTAATTAGAACTATGGGTGAAAGTTATGCGCAGTGAACGAATGAAAACATTTCAGTTCGGTCAATGAGTGATAAATGAGTCGCCAAAATTATCTTTGAGTGGCGTGGCAACTGTCAAATTGTGTTTTATTAAAAGTAATATGTGATCTGCCATATTCATTTTGGATTTATATGTCTGTTTGATTGTGATTAAAACTTTACGTTATACAAGCATTGAAATAAGCACGAAATTCTTGCGAATTTTTTTTTACTGTGGAACTATAGTATGTTTTCTTTGTAAATTTCGACGCGCCCTTCATTTGATCACAGGAATATTAAAAAAGAGAGTGCTAAATTAAATAAGGAATAGATACTGATAAGAAATAAAACTGTTAAAAACCTGACCTAATGATTGCAGGTTACGTACAATGTTAAAGTAACATCTTCACAACTATCAAAAGTCTGTGATTATGCGAGAGTGTGATAAAATTCTGGTTAAAATAATCAATTTTCATAGGCTTCCATTTGTAAACATGGCGAAACAAAAAAGATCCTACATTGTTTATTTTCACTTATTTGTTCCTTATTTGGAACTATCAAGTCTAATAATCACTTATTTGTATCTAGCGAGTGGCAAAGCAGTGAATGATATTACCAATAGTAATTATTTGCTCTTTTGTAGACTATTAAACAAGCAAGACTATTAAATATATTTTGACAAGGTGCAAATAGGAACAATAATAGAACTTTTAGTTCGTTAGTGGTTTTAAATAAGTGAAAATAACTGCTTTTGGTTCCAAGAACCTCCTACTGAAACCTATTTATGCGTTGGAGTGGCAATAAGGTACTTCTTAGGCCTTAAAGTTGCAATATTTTTTTGGTTCCAAAAGAGCCGTAAAATGATCCCTTTAGCCACTATTGGTGATATAATTCGCTATTGTACTAGTCATTTGGAACTTTTAGTTCCAAATAAGGGTATGTTCCCACTTATATGTAAAAGTTGCTTATAAGTGATTTTAAGGCCTTATATATAGCACTATTGCTTCTTATTGAGTGACAATTTGAACCTGCATGCAACTTTAAGTAGCAAAATCGACTTTATCCCACCATAAGTAATAAAGTAGAAACAAAAAACGTTCCTATGCAACTACAAGTGATAGGATGAACTCATATACAGTTTTGAGTTGTGTTTAAAGCTATAAGTTATATCAAACACTGTTAAACCACTCATTTAGAACTTAAAGCTATAAGATAAGCTGCAAAATTCACTAATGTGCTGCTTGGGAGGGAACCTGAAAGCCATTTTAACAGCTCACGCGTACACATTTTAATAAAATACCTTCATGGGGCAAGCAGATGGGCCGAACTCTTTCATCAAATTTAATTTTCTTGTCCAGTGTGAGGACCGCGAGATCGTTGATGTCCCTCACGGCGTTCGAGGTGAAGTCGGGGTGCTTGATGCCATTGCTTATCCTTCTGATCTCAAACCGATTGTCCAGCCGATCGTGCATGCCTACGTGGACTTTGAGGTCCCGGTAGTGAACCCTGAAATATTATACATAGAGTATGTGTACCAGCAGTTGACCAATTAAGGCCAACAGGCCACAAAGGCAGACAATTATATTTCTTACATTTACTTTATATTAGCTGATCAGTTACTGGTGAAACTCCATGTTTATATAGTTCATCGTATGCCAATGGGAAACCAGTGGAATACACACAATGTAAAATTCATGGTATTGGTGGGAATAGTGATGCCCTAAGCCATGCCATATGCGGGTGTATAAGATCAATTCTCTAGATGTGTGATTGTCTTTTACCATGATTTCATTAAAAACCTTTTCTCAAACATGCAATGAAATATCGTCGTAACGTGCGTTAGAACAGGCTTCAAAGTGTCAAGTTTCGGGCGGAACAATTCGAGAGAACTGTAAAGGAATTTCATACAAAATTGAAGGCCTAAGCCGGGAAGTAATTTGTTTTTAATTTTAATGTAAACATGGCGTCTGTGTGTTACAGCTGATATTTTTTTTTTTCTAGTAGCTACCCTTCAGCCATCGGACCAACAATATCCGTGTTAATGCCTAGTACACACGAACTGAAAATACCGTCTATACGTAAGTCACCAGAGACCATAGACAATATTAAAAATCCTCTGCCTTTATTTTACTTATTATAGAAACCAAGATTCTTATTATCAGGTTGTGTATAATGGCCCTAATACTCGCACAATACACACGTTGACTTATTAAAGAAAAAAAATACAGAGGGATTGGAGGGAAAATAAAAAATACTTTTTTTAAACATGGCGTCTGTGTTCATGAACTGGCTGAACAGCTGACTTATGTTTTTTTGAGTGGTGTATTTTTTTATTTAATTGCATATGTTTGAGAAAAGCACTATACATGCCTTAGCCGTGAAACGGGCTTGCCGGCTTCGTATCACTAGACGGCCTCCCTTACGGTCGGCCGTCTATACCTACTCAGCCGGCAAGCCCTTATTTCCCGGCATCTGCAGTAATGTACTATTGCATGAGGTCACAGTAATAACAATTAGATGCAGACAGAAATTCTGAAAATGGCACGTTGTTACCGAAACGTTTTGCAATGTCCAGCGGTGAGAATATGCTGCACAATGCAGCTTGCAGGGGTACTGATACTACTGTTGTCGATAAGCTGTGCTCCTTATGTTGTTACCCAAACGTGATGAGTGCAGTGTCCAGCGGTGACGATATGCTGATCGGAGATGATGGAGCCACTGCAGTGCATGTTGGAGCCCAGCATCAATGACTCCAGCCAGGGTACGTACTAATGTGGATACGCTTTCTATTTGTTACCCAAACGTGATGTAATATCCTGCGGTGATGATGTGCTGGTCGGAGGTGGAGCTGCCACAGTGCAGCTTGCCACCAGCCAGGAGTACTGATGTTCATGTGCTACCCTCCCTATTTTGTTACACAGAAGTGATGCAGTATCCAGTGGTGAGGATATACTGGTTGAACATGATGGCGCAACTACAGTACATCTTGGAGCCCAGCGTTAACTTCAATAACCAGGAGTACTGATGTCAATATGCTGTGCTCTCTATGTCGTTACCCAAAAGTGATGCAGTGTCCAGCGGTGAGGACATGTAGGTCGGAGATGATGGCGCCACCACAGTGCAGCTTGGAGCCCAGCATCAATGCCACCAGCCAGGGGTACTGATGTGGATATGCTGCGCTCCCACCGACGATGCGTCGGTTTTCTTCATTCGCAATGCCGCATTCTAAAATAACAGAAATTCATATATAGCTAGGTTTTCCCTGCGGTTTCGTCTGCAATCAAAATATAGGTACTTATCTTTTGAAAAACTTTACGTCTCTTGAGCTTAAACAACTCTTATATAAAGTAGCCTTCACGAGGTTCCAAACTATAAATAATAAATACTATATGTTTAAATTCGAGAAGAAAATTGTATAATCTCTTTAATTTATTTTAATACACTTACTCGTAATGCACAAAACGAAGTAGAAGATCTACGATAATAGGTAACTGTAACTTTACAAGTAGGTACAATCCATTTCTTAACGACGTACCTATTTTAAAAAGGACAAATGAAAATGCCATAGATTATAATGTCCCTATCTTTCGAAAAAAATATATTTTACAGTGGTCATTATTTTCTAAGCTCTCTAAAAACAAAATAATACCTAACAGGTGGGTGGCTCCCTAACCAGAAAGTGGAAAATAAAAACACACCATCCATTTTCTGATTGTCACATGTTATTCTTACAATGCCTTTTGGTTTTACTGATAAGTGATCCACAAAAGCGGCCAATAAATACATATGACGTAAGTAAGTAAAGTATGACCATTTGACGTACAAAAAGAGAGTCCCGATATATATCTTTCATTGACAATACCTACAATAACTATTTCGTTCATTATTTTCCTACCTTGTTAGTTTGTAGATATATGACAAATTATAAAAAGTATAGTTATATTATAGGAATATATTCTTACCACACGACGTGTTGAATCTTTGTCCGTAAGCCTAAAACAACAATATCACGACGTTTCAAATCGGTAGTATTTTTTTTCTTTTAGACAACTTTAAATTGGCCCTATACAATTTTGGTAAAGATCTGGGGATGAGATCCATGAGGAACCGAAAGAACTATTAGGCACACCTATGATTATTTCTTATAGTATGTAACTCGTTCAGTTGCGTTCGGAAATACAATATTTTTTCGTTGAAATCGTTTTTAACCGACTTCCAAAAAAGGAGGAGGTTCTATGTTCTACTGTATGTATTTTCACAGATTACTCCTCCAAGTGTGGACCGTATTTTTAAATTCTTTTTTTATTTGAAATAGTATACTCCTGTGGTGGTCCCATTATAACCGAGCTGGGATCTGATGATGGGATCACAGGGAAATCGAGGGCAACCCTCGAATTTTATAGGCACTCATAGTGTTTTCAAATATATTCTAAAGCTATTTAAGTATTTGCATATGGTAGTCATCATCATGCTGAACTGATGATGGAAGGTACAGCTCCTTAATGGTTAAGAGTAAGAGGATAATTCTTAAAAATTGGGCAAGTGCGAGTCCGACTCGCGCATGCAGGGTTCCGTACCTATATATATATATATATACATAATCTATAACAAGTTTGTTGTATGGGAGCCCCCCTTAAATATTTATTTTATTTTATTTTTAGTATTTGTTGTTATAGCGGCAATAGAAATACATCATCTGTGAAAATTTCAACTGTCTAGCTATCACCGTTCTTGAGATACAGCCTGGTGACAGACGGACAGACGGACGGACGGGCGGACGGACGGACGGACAGCGAAGTCTCAGTAATAGGGTCCCGTTTTTACCCTTTGGGTACGGAACCCTAAAAAAGATATGTATTATAGGTAGGTACGTTAAGACTGTTTGTCTTATTCTTTATAGTGTGTTTGTGAGGTAGTTAGTCCCCTTGTCACCTAGTCAGGATTTGATGATGGGATCCCAGGGAAATTGGGGGCAACCCTTAAATCTTATAGGCACTCATATTGTTTTTCATATATGTATTTCTAAAGCTATTTAATTATTTTCATATGGTAGTCATCATCTTCCTATGCTGAGCTGATGATGGAAGGTATAACTCCTTAACGGTTAGGAGTAAGGGGATAATTCAAACGAGATGCATGCAAACAAGACCTCCCCGATCACCCCACCATAAGTATTTAATTTAAATCACTACAAAGCTATAAAAAAATATTTTTGGTTCTTTTTTGTTAATTTTTTTAACCTTTTCAAGCCGTTCGAAATACACCACACAACAACGACATCATTAGGTAAGAAATATTTTCAGTGTCAGTATAGGTATGTAACTTATTTGCAGATTTTATGATAAGTATTATTGCTCAATGTTCATGGAATCGTAGAGGTCGTACGTCGCTGCGCGTGCGGTATAAATCTCGTAGCGGTGAACACTGAACATGAGGCGCAGAGCAAAAAGCAGTCAATACATTTTTGTTTAAGTACTGTTAAGTCTCGAAAAATATAAAAGAGTCTTTCAAATGTGCTAATTGTGCGCAATTTTTTGTACGATTTAATAATTTTAAAATATTAAACTTACCAACTCTGCAGAGAAGTAAAGAATAAACCAAACACGTTTCATGTTATATGAATGCATGGAGTCACGTAGTTGTCGGAAGGGCAAAACGGTTTTTTCAGCATCGCCGCAAACGATACTACGGCAATAAAATGTACGGATGTAAATTTTAATTAAAAATTCAAACGACTTGACTTTAGACCGTAACTCGTTTTTAACTCGTGTGTTCTTTTGGCGCTAAATTTCGCTTATTGGCTAAGCGAGCGAAGCGATTCTGTTTTAGCTTGGCAAATTCTTTCGTAGGTATGTTTGGATGTCACGTTGTCCGGATTTCCGGCTTTTCTCGTCTAAAGGCCGTATTTCTCCACCGATCCTCGTGAAATATTGTGAGCAGGTCCAATAATTGTATAATTATATTAAATTTTTTGTCAAGTCAGTGTTTTGTAATTTTTAGGGTTCCGTACCCAAAGGGTAAAAACGGGACCCTAATACTGAGACTTCGCTGTCCGTCCGTCCGTCTGTCACCAGGCTGTATCTCAAGAACGGTGATAGCTAGACAGTTGAAATTTTCACAGATGATGTATTTCTATTGCCGCTATAACAACAAATACTAAAAATAAAATAAATATTTCAGGGGGGCTCCCATACAACAAAATTACAGATAATCGTACGGAACCCTTCGTACGCGAGTCCCACTCGCACTTGGCCGATGTTTTTCAAAATGGGGGCGATAATGGAAATGGCGATCTGAAATTTAAAAAAGTAACATTTCCACGAGGCCTGCCGCTAATAGAGCCTCTAGCAGATATAATTAAGTGCAATTCGTTCAACACCTAACTACTACGACTAAATATGAAACGGGTCTCTTCCTCGCGCAGTAAATCGCTTCTTATCAACAAAAAGGACGTAACTTTTCGGCACAGGCTGTTAGATTTTAAACTGTATTGTTGATTTAAAACCAAACAGCGTCACATTTTTGCGATGGTATTTTTGATAAGCAGTGTAAATAGTGTAATATTGATGTTTTCCTTTCAATATACTGTGCGAGAAAGAAGGGCGTTTCTATGTCGCGCGACGAAAGAAGTCACGGCAAGTTGTGGTAGGTAACCCGGCAAGCCGGCAGAGGCGCCATTAGGTTGACGATCTATTGAAAAATCCGTTTTTAGGGTTCCGTAGTCAACTAGGAACCCTTATAGTTTCGCCATGTCCGTCTGTCCGTCTGTCTGTCTTTCTGTCTGTTCGTCCGCGGCTTAGCTGAAATTTGATATGAGTATGCGTATGTATCACGCCGACAAAACGGTAAAATAAAAACGAAAAAAGAAGTTTTTTATTGGGTACCTCTCGTACACCTAAAGTGGGGGTGATTTTTTGTTTCATTCCAACACTAGTTTAAAAATAATAGGTGTCTCCTAATATTATTTTTTGATAAGTCAGCAGTTTCGTAAATATTCGCTCCGAAAATAAAAAATAGTGTGTCTCCCCCCCCTCTAACTTTTCAACCACGGGTCAAAAAATTATGGAAAAGTTCATGAAAATGAGGCCTTTATAAGTATTACTTTCAATGAAAATTATATTGAATAGAATCGGTCGAGCCGTTTTTAAGTTATCGCAAAATTTCATAATTTTCTTTAAAATGACGTAAGTGCCGCGCGGTGCCCTTATATATACTTCGAACGTTACACATATTAGTTAAGTGCCATACTGCACTAAAACATTCCGCTGCTGGCGCATATAATCCATAACTTCCAGAAGGTAATAAGTAATCACAGTTACTTTGGCGTTTACGACTTTTTATAGAGCTTGAAATCTTTCTCGTAAAGGACTCTAAAGGGTCTATTGTGAAGGATGGGCAACTACGGAACCCTACACTGAGCGTGGCCCGACATGCTCTTGGCCGGTTTTTAAATATACTCAACAAGCTGCAGAAAGTATGCCAAGTTTTATTATGAATTGTAGATGATTTGAATTACAATATAATTGTATTTACTTACCTTCTGAATTACATATACCTACCTACTGTTATAACTGTCATAAGTATGTGAGTCATTGTGCTAGGGAAACAAAGTATTAATTTCAACTAATTTGTTATAAAAATCAGATAATACATAATGTCACAATGTGATCAATGTTTTATACGAGTAGGTATATAATATATCAGTTTTCTCAGGCCAGGCCCATGACTACATAGTACATGATGGTCAAAGCTTGATATTCCTACTGAGCGTTAAAAATGCTCCACACCTATTACTACAAAAAATGCAATGCATATAAGTAAATATTAATATTTTGGTCATGAAAAATTAATATTTTTTTGGGAAAACTATATTATTTTTCTTTGATATTCAGCCTAATTCGTCATCCTTATAGCATAATTAGTTACGTAACACATTTAGTGACGCTTTATTTGCAATTGACGTAGACGGCAAATATTGTTTTAATTCCCTTCTTATCTCGAAATGAAGGAAACTAAGTCCCCCGCTTGCCATTTTGAAGTCGTTCAACTTATTTCAATGAAATCAGACATTTTGAGTAAAGGATTTTTTTTCCAAAATGATTCAAAAGGAATTCTAATTGATTAAAATTGGTTATTGCTACGAATAAGAACACTAAACATTTTCAAAATACCGCCGTCCATCCATGTATTGACATGTATGTTATGAAGTTGATTTCTCAACTCTAGTGCACCAAGTATACAGATTAACAGATCTATTATGATACCTACATAATATAATGGCAAATGAAGTTTCCAAGACCTAAGAAAAGAGAATCATGCCGATCACACTTGACTTTGCTAGAATTCGTCCTGTGGGCCTATGATGGTTGCGTTTATCACGCGATAAATAAGTCATAAAGCACCTGTCACTTTTCGCCAAACTGCGAGTGTGAGTGACAGATGCTTTATCATTTATTAATCACATGATAAACGTGACCACCATAGGCCCACTGAGACCATGGCCATATGACCATTTTAAGCCGTTGTACGCCGCCGTGTTTGGTTGTAGGGGCAACAACAGGGTCCGCATCCTACAACCAAATACGCTAAACGCATCGTCAAGTGTCAGTCAGATCATTCGGATTGGGAGTATGTTAAGGCGACGGGTAATGCGAAACTAGGGCCACTTTTGACTTTTTTCTTATAACTTCATAATCTGATATTTTTTTAGAAATAGCTGAAGTCTAAGAGCTAGCAAAACACCCTTAATATTTATTAAATCACTATATACAATTTGTTCAGTGTAGTTCACCCTACAAAACTTATTCACGTCAAAAGCGGCCACAATAGTTTTGGGCAAGTTTTTAGAGACAACTAAAGAACAAGAAATTGTGTATAATAATTTAATAAATACTATAGGTGTTTTTCCAGTTCCTCAAATATTGAAATAACTGGAAATTGATCTGGTTTAGAAGATATAATAAAAATTTGTAAGTGGCGCTAGTTTCGCATTACCTACCCGTCGCCTTTAGTACAAATTCTGCATTTCACACGATAGTATATTGAAATTCAATCAACTCATTGTATATTTAAAATGCACAAGTTCACAAAAACAATTGTCTTTTGTTTGGTTTATTGACCTTGCCATCGCGGTTCAAGTTCCAATGGTTTGCACAATGTGTTACCTATCCCTATTTAAACTCGTGCTCGAGTAGATATTATCATTATCGAGATCAACATTCAACAATCCACTAGTATTTACCGAAAATATTATTTACTATCAAATAAATAAATTAGTTTAAAAATGACAGCAACCGACAACTTGATATCAGCACCTGAACCCGATGGCGACCTTTTATCAACAATTAGCGATGTATTAGAAAAATACTCGGGTGAAACGAAAACTGAAAATGAAAAGAAACCTCTTCATGTACCTAAGACCATTGGAACCGATTTTTCATACAAGCATGAAATAGTTTGGAAGAACGCAATCGGATTCCTGATATTGCATCTTTGTGCCGTGTGGGGTCTTTGTGTTTTGGTCACCGGAGGAGTAAGCTTTAGAACCTTTTTATGGAGTGAGTATACTATATACGTTTACATTTCTTTGCTGAAAGTAAACTAAAATTTCATTCCTCCTTTTCTTTTGTTTCCTCTAAGCATGGCTTTCTGAAAGTGGTATCTATTAATTATGTTTTAAAACCACTTTTAACGACTGTGGGGATTTCTTACAATCTGTTTATCTTCAAGATATTACTACTCCGCGCCGTGAGGGCTTCCATTTTCATGTAGTTAAATTTCTCCTATCCCATACCTCTAAAGTTACACATTTGGGATAAAAATTTCCTTCCAGCGTCTGTATTTGTATTGAGCCACAATCTTGATATAATTAAAACTGAACTGGCATCTTTAGGTCCCAATAAACAGCATTTTTTAAATATTATAAGCCGCAAAATAAGTATAGTCAACTATACTTTCTATCAGATGAGACGCAAATCATTAATCAAATAGCCCACGAATCTGAAATGCTCTAGGAACAGGTTGAGATTTGTATGAATCATCATTTGTATCAATCACAGACTGATTTGTTGGGTCAACCAGGATTTCTCATATTTTCGTCTTTATCAAAATCACTTCTGAGACGTCTGTTAAACATTTTTGATAATGGTTTACCTACACAGTCTACACACTATATGTAAGTCATTATTAAGTAAAATCTTTCAGCGGTCTTCGTCGGATACGTCAGCACCGAGGGAGTAACAATTGGCGCGCATAGACTCTACACACACAAATCTTTTAAAGCCACTCCTTTCCTTAGAGCCATGCTTATATTGGCCCAAACGACAGCTGGTCAAGTAAGTAAAATACCTTTGTCAATTTGCCTCAGTGAATTAATCTAAACAATAGATAACTATTTTAATCATGACCCAAATAAATTAATTGCGTTACATACTTAGCCATTCAATCGCATGTTTTAAAACGCGCAAGACTAACCGTTGCGCGTCAGTAAAATGTTTACTAGTAAAAGCCTAAGGGCCAAAACACAATTACAAGACACGACATCGCATCGTCGTATGACGCGACATCGTGCCAAAATGCGACGTCGTGAGATTGTAAAATGAATTTTAATTTTGGATCTTGTCACATGAAGATAAAGTTCATTTTGGATTTATGCATTTCCACGACACGACGCCGCATCGTGACACGATGTCACGTCGTCGCATCGTGGCACGATGTCACGTCGTACGACGATGCGATGTCGTGTCTTGTATTTGTGTTTTGGCCCTAAGTCAAGACACGCATTACGATGCGACCTCTATTACTTCGATCAATACCGGGATGTCCTTGTATAAAAAATGCCAGCACAATAGTGAAAAATATGGTGAATTATTTAATTTTGTGATATGTATGACCATTTTAGGGTACTAAATGCCATTTTAAAGTTGAATGATTTTTAGAATTCGATGTTCATTTGGGTGCGAGACCACCGCCTTCACCACCGTTACTCGGACACCGACGCCGACCCCCATAACTCCAAGCGCGGCTTCTTCTTCTGCCACATCGGTTGGCTCATGAACAAGAAACACCCCTACGTCATCGAGCAAGGAAGAAAGATCGACATGAGCGATCTAGAAGCTGATTGGATGGTCATGTATCAGAAGAAGTAAGTATATGCTGCGCTTAATTTTAAATTGAGTATAAAATAATATTGTACTGATTATCATTCATAACTTTTCAGATATTATTATTGGCTGTACTTCCTACTGGCAGTTTTCATCCCAACCTGGGTCCCGGTGCACTTCTTTGGAGAGTCCTCGAGAAATTCTCTCTTAGTTTGCTATTTCTTTAGATATATGTTACAAGTGAACGGAACCTGGTTGGTCAACAGTGCTGCACATCTTTGGGGTACAAGACCTTATGACAAGTAAGCCAAATATGTATTGTACTCTTATGCCCGTTATCAGACCTACAGTCAACATTTTCTTAACCTATTGACCGCCAAGCGGTCTAGCAATTTACCGTGCCACTGACGCCAGAGAAAAAAAAAAGATGTGCCCCAAAATCAATAGGGATTGAAAAATACTTGAAATTTGGACGGCTGTGGCCGACGTGGCGTCAGGGGCACGATTTTTTGTTGACGGCCACAGCCGACTGTGGCGGTTAAAGGTTAAGTGACTAGGGATATCTAAGAGGGGTAACTTGTACCTGTAAACTTCAGGATTATCGTCTTATGTTACAGGGGCCTACAACCCGTAGAATCATGGTTTGTGGCCTGCATTAGCTTGGGCGAGGGCTGGCACAACTACCACCACGCCTTCCCTTGGGACTACAAAGCCGCTGAATTGTCCTCCAAGTTCAATCAATCCGCTAAAATCATCAAGTTCTTCGAAGAAATCGGACTAGCTTCCGATTTGAAAACTGCTTCCCCTGAAATGGTACGCGTTCTTTCTTTATTTTAATGTTTCAAATAACTTTTTCTTTAACAATAACTAGTCTTTCACAACCGCTCTCACGTGCCAAGTGAAGATTATTGTATAAATACCTATATATAACTACGAAACGATAAAAAACTTGTGTCAGTAATTTTTATTTATAACTAAGTTCGCATATCATTCCCAATACTTATGGATTTGTATTAAGTAATTTATGTCTCAAATTTTAGGTGTCAAAAAGGATAGCCAGAACTGGCGACGGCACACATAGTGTCCTCGGTAACGAAGAAGCTAAAGCCGCAGTAACGTCGCCAGGATTTTTCCATCCTCTGAATCCCTTCTACAACGTCACGTACGACCCTCCAAGTGGCACGCTGAAGCACGAAGGCCTTCCTCTGTTCCATGAGAAGGATGTCATGAATACCAACGATGCCAACGCCAAGAGCTTCACACGCAGAAGTGCTCGAGCGTGATAAGAAAATCGAGATCCCTATTATATAAGACATACGAGATATTATTTGATGTGTAAATGTATTTTAAGTAGAGTATTAATATGGACCGTGTAACTGTTTAATATTACGATAGGATAGACTGTGGATTTTGTTTTTTTTTTTTTGAGAATTAATAAAATACAGAAATTAGTTTAAACGCACTTATTTCCATTCATTGTTTTTTGCTGATATATCCAACCGACATGGTCTATGATCCTAATGTAGAGAGAACTATAGTGACTTGGTCACAGCAACAACACAACTCCAGCCTTTTTAAACAAAGAACAGGCATGACGAGCCCCAACGTCTAAAACCAAAAAAACATAACGTACAATGCAATATAGAACCTCCTCCTTTTTTGAAGTTGGTTAAAAATATTTAAACCTTTAGTACTAGAGAGCCACAATATGCGTCACAGTTTTATGTAAAGTTTACTCTCGCTTTAGAATATAAAAATGTCTTTACATTATAGCCAACAGATGACGTGTTTCCAGCAATCTGACCGAAGTAGTATGCTTGAAATAGTACATTACTGCAGACGCCGGGAAATAAGGGCTTGCCGGCTGAGTAGGTATAGACGGCCGACCGTAAGGGAGGCCGTCTAGTGATACGAAGCAGGCAAGCCCTTTTCACGGCTAAGGCATGTATAGTGCTTTTCACAAACATATGCAATGAAATAAAAAAATACACCACTCAAAAAAACATAATTCAGCTGTTCAGCCAGTTCATGAACACAGACGCCATGTTTAAAAAAAGTATTTTTAATTTTCCCTCCAATCCCTCTATATTTTTTTCTTTAATAAGTCCACGTGTGTAGTGTGCGAATATTAGGGCCATTATACACAACCTGATAATAAGAATCTTAGTTTCTATAATAAGTAAAATAAAGGCAGAGGATTTTTAATATTGTCTATGGCCTCTGGTGACTTACGTATAGAGTCATAGACGGTATTTTCAGTTCGTGTGTACTAGGCATTAACACGGATATTGTTGGTCCGATGGCTGAATGGGTAGCTACTAGAAAAAAAATATATATCAGCTGTTCATACACACAGACGTCATGTTTACATTAAAATTAAAAACAAATTACTTCCCGGCTTAGGCCTTCAATTTTGTATGAAATTCCTTTACAGTTCTCTCGAATTGTTCCGCCCGAAACTTGACACTTCGAAGCTTGTTCTAACGCACGTTACGACGATATTTCATTGCATGTTTGAGAAAATATATATATTTTACTTTTTATGTAATCAAAAGGAACATTACACAGCATGAAAGGAAACTAAACACAGATCAGGGTATATACGTTGATCAACCAGATCATGAAGTTTTATTTATGAGTTTACTCAGGCTCATGACTACTATTAATATTATAAAGATGAATATAAACAGAATGAAAGTAAACTAACCACACTGGAATTTAACACACTTTACAATTTTATAATTTTCATATTCAATTTTCTAAATAATACCTAACAGTGAAGAAGCATCACAATATTTTTATTAAAACTTCGCAATGTGACATTACCACGTACAAATGTATTACTTACATTTTATAGTAATATAATAAAAACTACCCTGACATTAAGTCCACCACTTGTACTTTTTAGTCATGTGCAATGAAGTTAAAACAAATAAATAAATAAGTGAATATGTAGGTAAGACTGATGATTTATTTATTTATTTATTTTAATAGAAATTTATTTATCTTATTAAAACTTTCGTGAGACACATTTATACGAGTTCGAAACATGTCTGGCCGTTACTGACAATTTCACATGAGTGTAAACCGTTTACTAATACCTACATTTATTAAGAAAATTATTTTAGCTATTTCAAACATAAATATAAAAACTAAACCTTAATTTAGTATAAAATGTAATTAGTCAAAATTCAAACGCACTGGCAGTCGTTATGTGTATGCTGATATATCCAACCAGCATGGTCTATGATCCTAGTGTAGAGGGGACTGGTAACGCGGTCACAAGACGACGAAGACACTACTCCCACCAACTTGAACGTAGAGCCGAAATGTCGCTGCATGACGGGAGCCCCAACGTCTGCCTACAAAAAATAAGAGAACAAATAACTTTTAATTTTTTTTAATACTACGATGGTGCCACCAAGCATGCGGCCCGCCTGAGTTACCGCCGCATATGGAGGCTTGCGATGCCAGGAGCATCACACGCGCGTTGCCGACCCTTTAACACGTTAAACGCCATAAGAAATACTATGCATTTTCATTTAGGCCATGGGGGCCACCTGTTGAGCGACACATACACTGTCCATTCGCGCCCTGGGGGGCACCATATGACCGCGAGTCAGACCTAATTTCAAACTCCTTTGCTGGGCCGTCGCTCAATTATATCTCGGTTATTTTTACATGAGGGGACCCCCGTGGCCCTGTAGAAGGTCCAAGAGTTGTTGGTTTTTTAATTCAATAACGACTTAGAAAATTATGAGTGATTTTCCACAATCGATGGTAGAATGTTCAAAGTTATATAAAACGTATATAATACGCAATTTATATGCATATTTTACAAGTTTTGATTTACATTAGAATGAAAAATAAGATATTTTTAAATTATGTATTTAGTATTTTGATTTTTTAACCAACTTCAAAGAAAATCATGCGCAACCCACGAATTTTGTGGCACGCACCTTCTATGAATTTCATGTAGTTTACAATGCATATGCTCGGAAAGCACCTTTTCTAAGGGTAATCTTATGAATACAAAGCGATCCAATCCTGAACGACCGGCATAGTGCGTATGCCCCCTGTGGGAATGGTTGTCCATAATACCTTCTTCCCGGCACGACGAAGTACTGCGCTCCGCAGGAAAGTCCATTCCCGTGCGGTGCGGATTGCGCAAATTTGGATCATTTTCATATTTTTCTACGCATTCAATTATCCTTATAAACAGCATAGTATGGTAGCACTGTACACTATCGCTAATAATTGTTGAATCTTTCCTCGTATAATGCATTGTAAAATGCTGTATTATACACGTGTTGAAATGTAGTCTTCTTGCCAAGGAAATAATCCTACTTTCCACATTTGTATCAGAAGTAACTATTTTAAACCTTACATTCGGCATAGTAAAAGAAAAACTAAAACCTATTCACGCGGGCCCAGGAACCGTGGCGCGCGGGTGGCGGGCGAGGTGTGCGACGGTGGGACCCCCGCGGCCCCCGCCGACGGAATAGCGCTTTTTCTTCGGCTGAGGCCGTGGGGGACACCAGTTGAACGACACTTGGATATTTCTTAAATAAACAGCAATAAACATTTATCTCAACGTGTAGGTACCATAGTTTTTATGCATTTTAGAAACCGTTTGTGGATAAATACCGAAATCTCATTTTTGTCGATTTTATGATTTTTTAACTGGCCCTCAAAGCTATTTGAGTGTGGCTCAACTTGTGCCCCCCGTGACGTCCAACGTGTTAAGAACCTATTTAGTCCACTCTAGAAGAACAGCATACTGTAGCCCCCGGGGAAAACCTCGGCTCATTCTACATGCGGAGCGTTCGCGGTAGGAAATTCCTCTGGAACCGCACAGTTCTCGACCACTTATAATGAATTATGATCCTAAAATAAAACTCATCAACTTATAGTTACGTTAAGTTGAGGACGAATAGAGCCTGCGCGGTGCGCCCTCTAGCGTCCGCTCTGGGTCTCCGTTATAGAACTTGTCTAATGTTTTCACTGTCCTTCATTCTCGCAATATGCCCTCCCATTACCACTTTTTACTTTGCTATAACAGTCATGACGTTTTTAGCGTTGGTCTTATTTCGGATTTATCCGTTACGTTTCAGATCTTGCAAGATGATCCCTTTTTTCCCCCATTTTAGTACCCAATTTGGATTTTAAGTGAATCATTACATCAAATTGTTTCCCTTACCTCGCAAATAATATTTTTCGCACCCAAAGGACCAAGGCAACCTTTGTCAGGAGTCACAAATGGGGAGGTCCTCGTTCCTTTTATGCATGAGCTTGCAGGAAGAATAGGAAATGTGGCTACTCTCGGTATGCAGGATGCATTACTGGACAACCCGGTCCATGCAGCCGTCCAGGCCACCTGCCCCGACTCTGGTGCTCCTGGTATGAAATAAAGATAAGAATTCTTGTACTTGTAATACAAATATGTAAAAGAGGGAATCTAGTCACAAACATTAAGGTCAAAGCCTGTTCTACTTATGATTGAAGAACACAAAAGTTTTTGTACTATCTGGATCCGGACAATGAGGTCACGGAAAACATCCAAGGAGCTCGCCGTGAACTCTTCGAATGGCACTTCGGCGTAATCCGCGAACGGCGGGGTATTACCGTTTTATATTTCGCGGTTTTGCTTCAACGAATTTTGGTAATTACTGAATAGAATCACAATAAGATAGCAGGTTCTTACCATAATGCGGCATGCATACAGGTAAAATAAATCGGCTGAAAGGCACGACATGCCGCAGCCTTAGCAAGGCTATGTCGTTATCCCGGGTGGTTGGCGAGAACCCAGGATGTATGTGGATAGCGGACACACTGGTGTTCAGGATCGGGTCACTGCCATCCCCACAGCGGTCATGGGCTCCAAGTGTCACGCTTATTTCGTTATATGATTTTCTGAAACAGGATAAGGAGGACCAAGTTTTTTGCTGTCGAGAGTTGCAAAAAAATCAGAACGGTTTTTTTATTTTCTCTCTTACTTACTTCGTACTAGGTACAAAAAATGCTGATTTGTCTTGCCATTGCAATAGCTATAAAACATATAAGCAATTCATATTGTCAATAGGACACAGTATTTGACGGTACCTACAGCAAAACATTGTTTTAAGACATTTAGTAAATTTTGTACCCGTGTAAAGGTGATGCGGCGGTAACCACATGTCGGTCAGATATCAATGAGCC
The DNA here is from genome assembly GCA_947623375.1 of Apotomis capreana. Lineage (NCBI taxonomy): Eukaryota > Metazoa > Arthropoda > Insecta > Lepidoptera > Tortricidae > Apotomis > Apotomis capreana. Next base: position 7,661,808 of record OX392500.1, read on the forward strand.
GCCCACACTCCGTGAGGCGACATTGACGCCAGCCAGCCACGGAAACTGGTGTGCAGTCATGGCTTCACCTCCCAGTAGGCGACTCGTTCTAGAATATTCTGAAAGGTACCTGTGAGAAACGCCACATCCTGCAAAACATAGCAATTCCGTTATGATATTTGCCAAAAGGCTCCAAGTCTATTTATTTTATCTGCAAAGGCCTGCACTGTTAAAACGGCAGCAAATACCTATTAATAACTTATTTTTTAGTAGTAATTAGTTTACTTCACCTTTAACCACACCACTAAAAAGTTTGAATACAAACTAAGCTACGCCATTCAGATTTTATTAGGATTAAGTACCTCCCTATTACAAAAACATTTTTGTGAAAAAGATATTATATACACATTTTTATTGCCGACTGTACTTCCATACGCCAACGTTAATTTCTTATCAATACCTTCCTGCTCTCTTGTACTGTTTAGTAGTTCCGACGGCCACATTCCGTCTCCATCATCAAAACAGCTCCAAAATTTCAAATTATTGATTATTATCTTACCTAATACGCAAAGTTCAGTTTTGATACGACTAGAACTAGATTAAAATTTACTTCCAAGATTTGATTATAAATTATAATGTATACAAACTAGCTAAGTACTTAACTCACAAACTTAGTTACAAGGGAACCTTATAAAAGCGTGTTAATAATAAAAAGGGGACGAAAAAAAACTGCCAGATGCTCTGACAGGTACCTACCCAAGGTGTTGTGTTCGATAATGATAATTTTAACTTTTCCTGCTTGAGAAGAACGTTATTTTAGATTCACGAAGCGGGCTGAAACAGTCGTTTTAGCCCCTAAGGTTTAAGTGGAAACCTATATATTAATAATGATTTTTATGGAACTTAAAAATAAAGCTTGTTCGGAGGCATTATTCCTTTTAAAATTTATTTTTTTCATATTATGACAAATGTATTGATAATTTCAACCAACTTTTGAAGTGAATAATACTTTTTCCCGAGTAAAGTTCTAGGTAGTAACATAGTTATTTCATGTTTTCATTGCGTGCAGTCGAAAATAATTTGAAAAAACGTCGTCGTCGAAAATAAGTCGAAAATTTTTCCGCGTCAATTTTGTCAATTTCGAGTAGTTTTTGAAACAAAAATTATCAATGTAAAATTCTATAGGTTTCAAATATATTACCAATAAATCCCAATAGCCCTGTTCTAGGTAGTAACGTCAATAATATGTTAAGAAATATGTTTGATCATAGAGAAAAATTACTAAAACAATCAGCATTATAAAAGGAATAAGGCCTCTTAGTGGCAAGCTACAACTAGATGCAGGTGCAGGTTTTTACCGACTTATTACCTATTTTTATAGACGTTACTTGTTACAAATTATTACGATTAAATACGTAAATCAGCAACTTACGACAAAAACAAATCCTCTGGAATCCAAAAACGTATCCAAACAACCCACCCGACAAGTGAAGCGGTGTCTGAAAAATATAAATCAGCATTCTTTGCAATTCGTGTTTTTTTTTTTATTTCTTACCCATCTCTGCACTGAACTTAATTTTACATAAATCGCTTCCTCCTAGTCCCAAACTTAGGAAAGCTTGCACTACGGGTACTAGACGACGATATACATAATATATAGATATAACATCCATAACCCAGGAACTATTCGAGGAATATTTAAGTTCATCACGCAAATATTTGCCCTAGCCGGGATTCGAACCCAGGACCGCCCAGTAAGCGGGTGCACTACAAACTGCGATAACCGTGTCATCACTTACCACGAGATGAAGAAAGTATGCACTAAATAGCATCGGAAAAACAAACATTTTATTATATTTCATAAGCTTACACACGAATATTAAAGGTAATTTAGAAATAACAGGAGACCACTCGTGAGCCCGAATTGTATGAAACTGAAGTTTAGGCATTTTGTCGATAAAAACAAACTTTCCGTTTTACATGCGGGCTCTTTTATTTTAAAGATAACTTTAAGTTCTTGACACACTGATATGTTATTGTACCTATCTATCTGTTGCACAATGTTTGGTATTGGCTTAGTTACATTGTATTTTTTTTTTAACCAGATATTTGTTTTATTTGGTAGTAAATAAATATTTTCACTTTAAGGTTTCAAAATAATTGTATTAATTAGCATCGATTTTAAAGGTTTAAAAAAAGAATATAGGTATGCATGCTAACAGCATATCTTTAGATAGTTACATTGCTAAATATTGTTATTGGTATTGCTTTTATTCAGTAAGTAATAAAAAAATTACACAACATGGAGCGTTTTTAATTATCTTTTAATTTTATTAGATATTTATGAGTTATGTTGGTGTTTTTAAAAATGTTAGTCTATTCCTACATACATAAATTTAAATATTAAGTACACGAAATGCTTCAGTAAAATCGTCTTCGTATGGTCTGTAACGTCATTAGATTCTGGGTACCTCCGTTCAGATGATAACAGTCAACATGCGTTTTGCTAAAGTGCGTTTACAACTAAATATATACAAAATCGCGTGTAGGTACACCTCGAATACAATACATGTTGTTAACGCGGTTTAGCAAAACGCACGGTGAGCGCTTAATTTCAGAATGCACCCTAAAGTTTTTTTTTCTATTCTATTCTTTATTTAAATGTTTAGATTCCTAATTTATATATTTAATCAGAACAAAAACACCCCTGGCGCGCGTTGTGACGGATCCAATACAGGTACTTGGTGACCCGTGTGTACACGCCCGGGTATCCGGCCCGTCCACAGCCAATGCCCCACGACACTATGCCTGAAACAAACTCAGAGTTAGTCAGGCGTAGGGCTGCCATCTCTAAATTCGCCGAACCCGGATAAAGACTTAAAACACCCGGACATTGGGCGTAAATTATTTCCCCGGACGTGTCCGAAAATAATATTATTAAAAAAACAATCGCTTTATTTTCATTCATGTAAAATGTGTCCGGGATTTCTCCGGATACTTATTGAAAACCCCCCCGGACGGCCCCCGACGGCCTCCAAACTAGGACAGCCCTAGTCAGGCGTCATAATGCGTGGTATTGCTCAAATATTCCTGTTGAATCTCTTCTGTTGTGCAATGTTTAACATATGCTTATAGTTATAACTGCTGTGTGTTTCATTCTGGAACCAAACTAACAGGAAACTCGGTTAATTATTGCAACAAATCGTTGCTACACCAATATTTAAAGTCTATTCGAAAAAGTTCACGGCGTTTTCCGTTAGTTTGGCCTTACGTCGTACTTGTTTGGTTGCTACCTGTTAGGCACCCGTAGGTAGCAAGAGAGTAACGAAACTCTTCTGTACTGAGCTAGCACGTATTTCAGTAAGTAGGTACCTATTTTAGTCAAAGGCAAGGGCTTCGCTGATGTAACTTCACCTACGTTTTGGTTTACATGCAACATCATTGCGTAGAATTTATGTAGTCTATCAGATAGACATACATAAAGAGTTGCCATAATAGTGTCTTATTATAATTACGGTTACCTAAGAGTTCATAGCGCTTGTCTCCCCTCTCAGCTGCCAATGGTCCGCCACTGTCACCCTAGACGAAATAATTACAATAATTATATATTTATTTTTATTTAATCTGTAAGTTTACATAGGTAGGTAATTGCTATTAAGCAGGCGAATGTTTCTACACGATGATTCTTAATCGGTGATCAGGAGTAGAATAATATTAATATTTAGATAAAATTAAACTTAATACGCGAGGTCCCGCGCAATTACCTAACTGTTAAATTAATTAAAAGTTAAAACATAATTAAAACTAATAACCACTAGATACATGGTCATCCTACATAAATTATTGAAGTAAGTAGTCGGGTTGCCAACAGTGGCTCGGATTTTTTCGAACGCTCAAATTGTGAAGAAAAAGTCGTGGTAGCGGGCTGAAATTCACACTCAACGTGCTTTGGTTATTAAACTTTTTCCCAGAATTATCAGTTTTTCAATCAAGGCAACAATAAAGTAGTCAGACAATGTTTTAAAAAAAATGGGAAATGAGCCACTGTGTACGGGTACTGGGCTATTGTGACTCGCCCCTGTAGTACACAGAGACTCTAACAGTATACAGTGGCTCAAGTATATAATATTTAACTAAAACTATAATTTACATTCAGTTTCATTTATTTGTTTGAGTAGAAATATACTCTAAGCCTCATATCTATCAATATCAGACACATAAAAATTATAAAATCAAATCTCTTAGGATATTTGAGATCAACCTCTTTTCTGACTTTGTTTCTTTGTCGTTAGAGATCTAAAAATTAAAAACGAGTTTAATTTTTATTCTTAGTTCAAGCAAATAACATAACAGTTATCAAGATACATTAAAAGGATAAAAAATCCAGAAAAATAACCAAAAAAAAGTAGGGTCTACACTAGGATGGGTTACACTCGAGTGCAAAAGTGTTTCATGCATATAGGTTTATTCTTATAAAAAAATACAGTTTTGTTTTTATGTTTTTTTTTATTTTATTAATTAGTTGGCATTGAACAGTAGCATAACATAACATTATCCAATAGAAATAATATAAGTAGGTACACAGTGGCTCAAGAAAGTACATAGTGACTCACGACTCACTGTGTACTTCTTAAATTTGAGCCACTGACCACGCCGCAGCCATTTTGAATTCACCGGCGCATAACTATCACGTGGCTGGCCGAAGGACATGCGAATCTATGTCATTGCCTAGCATAATAACGTCACTTTGCATCAAAACAACAATACTTGTCTTAATGCTCAAATTTCTCTACATAAAAACAAGTGTAACTTACCTTAAAATGTAATTTTGCACCCTCGGCCACACGAAACACTTTCCTACACATGTAAACTGCGCGGGAGCGCGCGAATAACTGGTTTGTACGTGTTTGGGTGTCGAACGCTCTCGGCTAATGAAGGAGACAGATAGATATTGTTGCTCTATCTAGGAAATATAGCCGCGAGTCAGTGTACCCGACCGAGCCACTGTTGGCAACCCGACCCTACGATAACTACGTCAAGTGTCATCGCTTTGGCGGGAAATTTTACGAAATTTTCTACGACTTTGTTTATGTAATGACAAAGACAATGACAAGATATTACTCATGAATTGTCATTCCCATTAAATTATTAAAGAGGTTGTAAGCTCACCGATACAGATTAGTACAGTGACAAGGAATTTAAGACAAAATTGGTTTGAAAATAAAAATTATCATAAAAAAATATAAACGTTTGTTTTCATGTAATTAGGACTTCAACGTGACCGCCATCAATTACTGAGTTAGAAAAGTTGGTACCTGATCACCGATTAAAAATCATCGTGTATATATTCAATGGTAGTTATATTTCTCATTTTTCAAATTTATACTTAAGCTTAAAATAAGCAGTTATCATAATTAAATATTTAATCATCATCTCATTACCCTTATCCCATTTATTTGGGGTTGGCACAGCATTTTTTCTTCCATTCTGTCATTATCATCTTTTAATCCCCTTTCTCTCCATGAAGATCATCTTTCACACAATCCATCCATCTCTTCTTCGGTCTTCCTCTTCTACAACCCTCCACGTTCATTCTCATTCTCAACACCATTTTCGGCACGTGGTTCTCCTATAGCCACATTACGGGCCAATGAAATACCACGCTAATCGCTTAGCTCGTAACTTATATCCTTTGTTGGTGCAACTTTCAGACGTACATACTTACCTACTGATTTCTTATTATGTCTCGCTTATCATAATAAAATGTCTGATGACAAAAATACAAAATACCTGGCAAGTATCCCTCGCTCCTTCATCGGGAAAGCCGGCGCACAGCATATCGTCAGCTATCATGGCCTCCTCATACTTGGACTTCTTGCAGACGTCGTTGCTGAGGATCGGCAGCTCCACGTCGTTGAGGACGCAGGAGTGGTTCTTCTGCTCTGTCAGCGAGCCCCAGCCGGCTGCTATAGCTTTGACTCCGACGTATGTGTTATCTGTAAAATTATATTCGCTTGCCATACAGTCATCATTTAAATCCAGGGAAGAATGCACCACGGCAAAGGATTATTACAACCGAAGTATTGGGATCAACCTGTGTTTAACTAAGAACATCTTCGGGTTGAAATGACTGTGATGTTAAATTTCTGAAGATAAATTTTAACACAAATTGAACATTGACGAAGCCGCTTTTAAATTATGGGCAAAATTTGAGTCTTTAAATCAGGTCATTTGTTTATCATACTGCAACAGCAAGGCTAGCATATCTTGCCACGATTTCGCTTGTCGCGCGACCGTGCGTCACCTGTCTTGAAAGGAAAGTGACAGGTAGTAATTGTCGCGCGGCAACGAGTCGTGTGTCACAGTTATGTTAGACGATTAGAAACATTTTATTACCGTCACTATGCGGCAGACAGATGGGCTTGACCGTATCAGTGATGTTGACAGGCTGGTTGAGGCGCAGTAGTGCGACATCGTGCCGGAAGGTGCTGTAAGTGAAGTTGTGTGCCACGATACGGGTGACGAAGCGGGTCAAGGGTCGCGTGGTCTCGTTGCAACGGTTGTGCTCGCCAAGGGTCACTTTTATCATGAACCACATCAGCCTGGAAAACAAGATATTTTTAGCAGAACTTGATAATATATTATGGACCAGTAGCAATGTTATCCTCAGGGTGCTTGTAAAAGAGTAGCTAGTAATCGCCACAAATATAAAAATAAAACTAACTATCCAGCAACGAATAGCTGCTTGATGATGATGATAAATTTTAGACCTATCGGCAATCGAAGTTTTAGAAGAGGAATTCTATTTATATAGCAAGCACTACTGAAACCACCGAAGTTATTAAGTCCAGAGATACCTTCGCCCTGAATTCGTCCCGATGCGTGTCGTGAAGTGGCCCAGAAAAAGGAAAAATTACGTTGTCTCATTTATGAGGCCAAAATATTTGTTTGCCTGAGCCAACATAAGTGAATAAATACCCCTTGGTGCAGTGCGCCGCGGTGAGTACGTAGCGGTCGTTAATGAGGATGCCCCCGCAGTAGAACTTCTGGAAGTATGTGAGCCTAGCCATCCACGGGAACTCGTTCACCATTGTCTCCACGCCGCCTACTATTCGAGAAGCCTCGTTGCGCTCCCCGCAACCTTTTAAACATACCAAACGAAAAATTAAACGAAACATAAGGAAAAATTTGAAAGGTTATTTGTCATTAGGGTGGTGGAAAGGTTAACGCGTTGGACCGGTAATCCAGAGGTATCGGGTTCGATACCCGGTCTCTTCCGCTTGGTTACGCATTTCAGACCGTAGACCGTAAGAGACCTGTTTAAAGAAAATGATATTAATATTAACTCTGGCATGTATTTACATATTGGAGATTTGCTTATTTGTTAAGGAACGAAATGATATTTTTATCAAGAAAAGAGTCTTTAAAGTAATATCAGAACACAATATGAATACGATCTATGTACGATTAGACCGTCTAGTTTCATGCTGAGCAAGAGTACGTATCTCTCTGGAATTCATATATCTAATCTATTTCAAATATGTAATATTATTTTATAATATTCATACATTCTTTGTTTTTCCATTCCGTTACCGCTGTAGTAGGTTATATGGAAATGGTAACGGAATGGAACGAGAACACTTGGGACAGTTTTTTTCTCCTAATTAGATCGAAAGAGCTCGTGATGAAAAAACCCAAAATATCGAAAATAAAAAAGTGGGGTGTACAACTTTAGAAAAAATGGCCCAATCATTTACCTGAACAAATTAAGTCGCAAGAGGTGGCTATTAGATAAGAGTTTTTACAGTCTGAATGAATATTTTATGCATAAAAATAACTGAAATTGTTTAAATGTAATGTTGTTGTTATATTTGTTTAGTTTAAAGTTACTGATTGTACGTCCGAAATGCGCAAACTGATGGACTCTTTTACACACAGCTTTAACAATAAATAAATCTATCTATCTATTAAATTTTTAGGGTTCCGTAGCCAAATGGCAAAAAACGGAACCCTTATAGATTCGTCATGTCTGTCGGTCCGTCTGTCCGTCTGTCTGTCCGTCTGTCCGTCTGTCTGTCCGTCTGTCCGTCCGTATGTCACAGCCATTTTTTTCCGAAACTATAAGAGCTATACTGTTGAAACTTAGTAGGTAGATGTATTCTGTGAACCGCACTAAGATTTTGATGCAAAAATAAAAAAAAAAAAAAAAATATTGGGGGCTCCCCATACTTAGAACTAAAACTCAATTTTTTTTTTTCATCAAACACATACGTGTGGGGATCTATTGATAGGTCTTCAAAAATGATATCGAGGTTTCTAAAATATTTTTTTCTAAACCGAATAGTTTGCGTGACAGACGCTTCCAAGGTGGAAAAAAGTTGGTCCCCCACCCAGAGGGGGTGGGGAACTTCTAAAATAAGAAAATGACAAATCTAAAAAAAAACATATGATGTAAGTACATTACTATAAAAACTACCAACGAAAATTGTTTGAACGAGATCTAGTAAGTAGTTTTTTTTAATACCTAACTTTGCACCTAATTTATATGGGGCGCTATACATACCCAGGTACAAACTTAACCACTTAGGGATGGAAAGTGTTTGTACGGAACCCTCGGTGCGCGAGTCCGACTCGCACTTGGCCGGCTTTTCTTTGTGCTTTGATCTTTGCATCAATGGTACAATTTGCTTATAAGTAGGTAGTTCCATCAAATTGCAGAAAAGAGATTGCTCGAAAATTTGGTCATGTATATATAGCCTTAATCCACTACACAAAACTGCGTAGGTATAGTAGTCCACGAATTGTGAGAGTGATTGGGCTGTTCATCGCTTTCATTATTTTAATTTATTTTGTTACATTTATTTTCAAATCTCTTAATTATATTGTACTTATCACATGATTTTAGTTGAAATATTAAAATTGTCATAAAAACGGTACACACAGTCTAAATATAACACCATCTAAATAAAGCGTGGTCATGGAAGATAAACTGGTAAATCCATGGAGGAGAAAAATTAAGAAACTAACAATGAAGAATCGGACGGACAAGATTTCTTTCGTCTCGTTGGCTTTGCTTTATAACGAAACTTGAAAATGTCAGTATATAAATTTGGAGAACAGATTTTTAACGAAATTTTCTGGAGTTTACTAACATTACAAATGGATGCAAATAACTTCTGTTTTAGTTTGTGAGATGAGCCTTTTGAGGAGGAAATTAATGGAGAGATTTTGGATAAGAGTTGACAGTTTTTTTTATATATACCTACATAGTTCAAGTTCAACTTATATACATCACATCATATAATATTGTGCAATTTATGTAATCTCATTTTTACCAGAACGATTGCTAAATTGGTATGCATAATGTAGGTAAATAAATAATAGTTATAAATAAGTTTTTATTGCTTGGTTACGACGTGTTTATTACAATTTTCCGAAGCGAATGGTGTGGTAAATTATAATTGAGTATTCACCACGACTAGTATACCTAGCAAGGTCTGATCCTATGTGAAAGAAGGACATATCGACAAATCAATAAATACACTTTTATGAGTACAATTTGAGTAGTCCCATGATACTTACGGCAGTTACATTTTGGTATCGCTTGATAGTCCTCGTCGTCTTGAATTTTCTTGTATTCTTCCTCATCAGCAATTACATTTACCTATGGCCAATGGAATTAAGTTTTTATAAATAGTATTTTTAAATTGTGAATTATTTTCGAAGTAAGAAATCGGGCGCCGCAATGAATGAAAAATCCATAAGAGATGCCTTAGATCTTCTAACGCATTGAACGTGTTAACTTAATTATCTAAGCCCTAATGCTTTCGGTAAAAAAAAGAATACTTCTTAGATAATATATAAGGGTCAATTTCAACAAGACGCATTTTTTGTATCATTTCGGTGTGATTCTTTATTTTTGATTATTTTTGAGTTTTTTAAATGTGAAGAGATACTTTAGACTATATTATTAAACATATGTAAAAGGGACCCTGAAATCTGACATAGTTTTCGAGATATTCGAGATCGAATATGAAACACACAACGGAATGAGAAATGTACACCAGGATGATAAAATAAGTGCACCGCAATGAAATTTCATACACCGGAATGAAAGAAAAGTGGCATATTATGAACGTAATTTTACTTTTGATATTCGTAATATATATTATATTGGCATTACATAATAATATAAACAAATATCTTAGTCCGGTATTAAAAACAAAATAAAAAAAATATTATTATTTCAACAATATTATGAAAAGTGAAGCTACTTTTGTTGTCATTCCGGTGTTTTCCTCATTATGGTGGGGTTTAAAGCCATTTTACTACACCGGAAACACCGGAATGAGAATGGTGGAATGAGAAACACGACATATTTTTATTTCTTAAAAATAAAGTAAGCCCTATATTCTAAAACTAATTCAACTCTTGAAATCACGAGTATACTTTACCTGATATATATAAATTTCAAACCACGCAGTTAAAAAAGAAAGAAGCTATAACAAACTCCGGAATGAAATTTTTTTTGTCCCCTGTCCACCGCGATGAAATATTCACGTTTATACAAGCCAACGTATTGCCACTATACACAACCGCTCTCGTCGAGCGCCGCAGCTTGACTAAATTCTTTGAAGTGCGCGGGAGACGGGGGGCGTACTTGATCAAATTTGGGAAATAAATCGGTTCGAAACATTGTCGGCGGTAATGAGAAGTTTTCTCGGGACAAACGTATATGCACTTATTCAAGGGTATACAAAAGAGATATATAACGGGTAATGTGCTTTTTTCGTTACCTATTTATATGGTAATAAAATAATGGTAACAGATTTTCTTTGTCATGCATAGTATTTGACTTACCCGGCATTTTACAAACAAAACCGGCTTGGGGACAACCCACCTTGATGAGAAATTTGGCCTAAATATATTTTTTTAAATTATTATATATATTGATATTTTAATTTTAGCTGTTGCCCGAGGTAGACAATGGCGGGCTGTATCCTAAAATAAATGGAACTTTATTATTCAACCTTTCTGCACCTGCGTTTTCAGTCTTGCCATCAAAAAATACTGCTTGGGAAATTGACCCATAATCAAAACACAACTGTCCGAAACATTTAAAAATATTCTTTAGTGTTCATTATCCCACACAAAATATTGAAATAATGTCCCAAAAAATGAAAAATATATTATTGATTACACTTACCGTTAATGCGATAGCACAAATACTTAAGAAAAACACTGATTTCCACATTTCAACTCAAATCAATAAACTGTGATTTAAACCAAATTTATAAAATATTAACTCCTAAGCCCTCACCAGTCGTCTGTCTAAAAATCTAGACACGAGTATGTGAAGTTCACAAAATTAATCACCAGACAAGAATTCACATTACCAAAAACTCTATTGTGAAACAATTTCTACTTGGCAACTCACAGCACGTCTTTTGTTTAAAAAGTCAAACCTAATCTACGGAGTAAATTCTCACACAGAATTTCCAGAAAAAATATTTTTTCTTCCAAGAATTGTCTCGTAACCGTTGCGTTAGACTCTCGCGCATCCCGGTCTGAGGCTGAGTCCTGCGCCGGCGCTCTAGGTCGAGGGCATTGCTCTCTGTACTTACTATGCAAGCCTTTCCTATGCAGGTCAGGCAGGATGCTTAGCAACTAGAAATGCAGGGCTCTAAAATAAAGGTAGCGCCATGAGAGGTGCATAATTAAATTAAAAAGTTTCTTTGACTTTGAAAAAGCTTTATTGTATTCTTAACTTATACTTATCACGGTTTTTAGCGATGTTTGTAATTTAAATAAATTCACTATGACTCAGCTTAGACATAAGTACCTACGTGAAATTTCTATGCAAAATGTACCACTTTGTCGCTTACCAATACGGACGCGTTGATAGGTTATGGGTCAGCTCTAAATATAAAGATGACTTTCGTTATTATCGGTAAGCGACAAAGGCAAAATAACCCTTTTGGTTGAAAATGTCACTATTGATAAGAACCTCTTTCTTATTGCTCTCTACTAATCACTCTTACAAATACTTAAAATAATCACTAAAATGTTTATTTAACTAACTTAATTTTCAGCGGCTATCTCGTATACATTGAACGCAGTACGACTGCAAAACACTATAATTCCTTTTTTTACTAGTTCCTATAACTGGGTCATTTTTTCTAAAGTTGTAGGTACACCCCCACTTTTTTTTTTCGATATTTTGGTTATTTTCTACTCAGAATCACGAGCTCTTTCGATCTAATTAGAAGAAAAAAGTGTCCCAATGTTTTTTCGTTCCATTCCTCTACCATTTCCATATTTCCTACTACAGCGAGCGGTAACGGAATGGAAAAACAAAAAAAATTATGAATATTTTGGGACAGTCTTTTTCTCCTAATAAGATCGAAAGAGCTCGTGATTCTGAGTAGAAAATACCCAAAATATCGAAAATTAAAAAAAAGTGGGGTGTACTCTTTAGAAAAAATTACTTAATAACCAGTGACGCTTCAGTACAGACCAATAACGAACAACGCGAGGAAAATGTATTCCTTTATAGAAGCCCTACTGGTCCCTACAGTAACAGGCGTCGTCGGTGTTGTCTCTGATCCAATCCAGGTATTTCGTGACCCTCGTGTAAACTCCAGGGTACCCTAACCTGGCGCAACCGTAGCCCCAGGACACGATACCTGGGGAAATGAAAAACAAAAAAAATTAAGTGTTACTATAATACAGAAGAGTTTCTTAATGACATTGATTTGTAATTGTTTTATATAATTTAGTTAATATTGTTTTAAATTCTAGTATTATCATATTTTTTATTTTATATCTGCTGACATTGTATTAATTTTAATTTATTTCCTTGGTTAGCTTATACAGGGTCGAATACTTAACCCACAAATTTGTACGCCTAGTGGCAAGACATAGAGAACTTCTGTCTAATGTAACAACTACTTTGTATCTATGTTTGACAAATAAATATATTCTGTTCTATTCCATTCCATTCCATTCCATTCCATTCCATTCCATTCCATTCCATTCCATTCCATTCCATTCCATTCCATTCCATTCCATTCCATTCCATTCCATTCCATTCCATTCCATTCCATTCCATTCCATTCCATTCCATTCCATTCCATTCCATTCCATTCCATTCCTTTCCATTCCATTCCATTCCATTCCATTCCATTCCATTCATTTTCCATTCCATTCCATTCATTTTCCATTCCATTCCATTCCATTCTAATCTATTCTATTCTATTCTAAGTATCTGATTAAAATTTGTACGATATACCTGCATACCTTACCTATGTATGTGTAAGACGTAAGTGTATGTTATAGCAGTAGATAAAATAATTGATATATTTTCTGACGTGAATGCCATTTTGTATATGTTTGGCCCAACCACATGAGTAAAGAATTCTTTACTCATGTGGTTGGGCCAAACATATACAGGATGATCAATCCAAATGGGTAAGTAGGGGAAGTCACAATACTATAAGAGAGCGAAATCCGTTCATTAGGAACCATAGCGTAGATTTTAGATTTAATAAAAACTGCATAAGTTTTTTTATTAATTTATTACATAATCTCATACATAACACGGTAAAATAACTGTAAAGAAAGGTACAATACGACATGCGATTACTAACAGAATTATAACTAGGCAATTCCCGGTTATGCATGAGATTTATAAAAAAAAATGCAGATTCTAATCTAAAATCGACGCCAAAGTTCCTAAGAACAGATTTCTCTATCTCTTATCTAGTTTACGTCTTCTCGATACTGACCCATTTGGATTGAACACCGGATACAAATATAAAGTAATCACGTTTGAATGGTGTAGGTTAAACTTACCAATAAGTTCGAAAACGTGATTTGAGTTTTCGGTGACTAGAGGTCCCCCGCTGTCACCCTGTAAATTATCAATTTTTGATTAAATCTTTAAATCGATATAAATCGACTTAGTCCCAAATTAAGATTGACATGCGTTATAACCAGGCCCGGACTTAGAGGGCTCGTATATCTCGAAACGTAAAATGATATAGTAGGTAGGTATTTTGAGTGATAAATAAGGAGAAAACATTATCATGGCGCAAGTCCTGCTTCAGGGGCTGGGCACCTATACTGGTCCTTGTGGGCCTAGAGGTAAATACGGCACTGGTTATAATATCGGCATTGGACGGCACTAGAAAACATAAATAACAGGAACCAATACTCGAACTCATTACACAAATACCTGACCCTTGCCCGGTCGGCTCCGTAGGAAGCCACGTACACGTAGTCAACTCCGTGGTCACAATGACACGTGGAACATTAATTTTACTAATTTCATAGTTAACCGCTGGAGCAATTTAATCACAAACCATTAATGAAATATGAGCGTTACATCTCAGTAATAAATACCGAAGTTTATTGCTTGTAAATTTTGCGTATCGAAAGCAAAATGCTTATCGGAGCATTCGCCATAAACAAATAGCTAGTAACAGTCATGAACGCAAAATCACAATTGATTTACAACCACAATACCGTGTAGTAATTAGTAAAATAAAAAATACAATGCAAGCATTCTTATGTGCAGTCACCTAAGAACCCTACGCAGCATGGACTCCTAGTTAGACGGCATTGTACTTGGTATGCTTGCACGCTTAGTTAATCAGCACCAGCAGCTCAGTCTCTAGCTGCATGCACGACCAGTTCTTGGTATCCCCCGCTTCTATAGGCTGGCTAAAATATCTTTGCCCCAGCGATTTTAGTTTTTACAAGCTTTTTATTAACTTGCATTGTATGTTTAATGTATGTTTGTTCGGGTGAAATCTTGCAACTCAATTTTGAAGCAGATATCGTCAACCGATTGAGCTCAAATTTTTCATACTTACCTACTTAACTTTGATGACAATACAATAATAATTATGGTACCATGGGGCTGATCTGATGGTGGAGCCGGAAGGTGGCCATAGGAACTCTATAATAGAAAAAGCAATCCTACCGAACTTGGGCTCTTTAGAATGGTCTCAGTGAGCATTTGATGGATATCCAAAGAAAAGTACAGTCGGCTATAAAAGCTTGCCACTAAAATGTCATTTTTGACAGAAACTTATTTATCTGTAAATCGGTATATGACAACACTGAAGATAGGGCACTAATTAGTCTGGATACTAGTGTATTATTCTTAATCTTTAAAAACGTTACTAGATTCTAGCAAAATTAATATAAATAAAGAACATCTTGTAAGTTATGCTTTGATCAGTATTGTAGTACTTAAAAATGTTTAGAATGGAATAAAAGAAAATCCGGAGAACTTGTGCGTTGTATTTAGTGAGTTTACATACCGTAATTCAAAACAACTTTAGCGTTTATTGAGATTCTTACTCTAAGGGCTCTCAGGGGATTAAAACAAGATATAAATTTGTATGTGTAAATTTGAAATAAAATATGCAAGTAAGTACCAAGATTGCTGGTTACTCTTTGGTTAATATTTCCATACTTAGTTCTTATGTGTTTGACCGTTCATTTGCTTGGAAGAGATATTTTACTGTGGTCCGACTCTACTTACAGTGCAAGCATCCTTATGAGCAGTTTTCGGGAACCCAGCGCACAGCATGGAATCCTTGATCTTGGTTGCGTTGTACTTGGTGTCCTTGCACGCCTGGTTAGTCAGCACCGGCAATTCGGCTTCCAGCAATGTGCACGACCAGTTTTTGGTCTCCCCTGTCGCTCCCCAACCGGAGACTGTGGCGATGGTATTCTCGTAGGATCTTTCTGTAAGCACATGAAAGACTTAAATAGTCTCAGGTAAGCCTTTTAATTGTCAATAATGTTAACAATAAGGTAAGTTTTCTTCGTTAGTTTTTATGGTATGAAACTACGTATGCTAAGATCTGACATAGAGAATTTGTGGCCTACCTTTTACATGACCACAAATTCATTTTTATAGCAGATACCGCAATAATTTAGCTAGCTTACGGGACTTACCATATGACAGTACGAGCCTGTGAACTGATCTTCGGCAAAACAATAACGGGCGTATCGTTGCTTTGCTGGTACGACAGGAAAAGCTATGGATTATCCATGGCCAGATCGAAGGGGAAAATGCTGTGCACCCACAGCATTTTTTACAACATAATTCAATTAATCGTAGTTACCTTGATATTTTGGCAAGCACACTGGCCGCACTGCATGTGAATACGTAACCGGGGAACTGATCTTCAGCAGAGCAATATCGTTGCTTAGGTCTGATAGGGAGAAATTTTGCGCGATCACTTTGGTGACGAAGCGGGTGATCGGCCTCTGACTCTTGTCGCAGCGGTCGTGTTCGCCGAACGTCACTCGGAACATGAACCACATGAATCTGATGAAGAATACAATGAACATGAAGAATAATTCACATCTTATCCGATTGAGACATCATTGCAAATCGTGTCTACGATACCTACTGTTAAAAACGAATGCAAACTGATTTGTTTTTCTAAATATGAGTGGGGGTGATTCCTAATTATAAAAAAACTAACATTTTGATAATTTTCATGCATTTCCCATTATTAGTCCATTAGCCACTTCAATGATTGCTCAAGATTTGATAAGTGATTTGAGAAAGAATTATGAATTACTAGCTGTGCCCCGCGGTGTTACCCGATCATCCCATGGGAACACTAAATTTATTCGGGATGGAAAGTATCCTATGTCCTTTCCCGGGTCTCAAACTATCTCCATACCAAATTTCATATAAGTCAGTTCAGCGGTTTACCTAAGCGTGAAGAGGAAACAGACAGACAGACAGACACACTTTCGCATTTATAATATTAGTATGGATGCGATCGCGATAGACATATCTATACCCTCAGGATCGCGGTAATCCCTTATTCAAAATTTTTCCTCATATCAGCGTAGCTTAAAACAGATTCTCCAAATACTTTGGTTCCAGTGGTGGTGGTTTGATGGTGTTGGGTTGAATACTGGTTCAACATGATACTAGATAATTTCGTGCTACTGATCGAACGGATAAACCTACCCCTTCAAGCAATGCGCAGCGGACACCACGTATTTGTCGTTGATGAGCGAGGCTCCGCAGCCGAAGGAGTTGTGGTAGATCAACCGGGCCAGCCACGGGAACGCATTAACACTAGCCATGGTGCCACCGACGATACGAGGTTCTTCATTGCGCTCGCCACAACCTAGAAATAGAGGAAATTCTCATAAATACTTGACAGACTAAGAGGAACAACTGGCTAATTCACATTTGAAAAATATTATAGTATAGAATAGACAATAGACATGTTGACTAAGTTTTTTTGAGGATGTCAATCGATTCTATTTTTTATTGTGATCAAATGTCTACATGGGACTGACTACACTTAAACTGCTGTAAAAGTCAGAATTGACCGCCAAAGTTCAACATTCCTACGTAGCGCTAAAAACGATCCATACTGTAGAATACTCATCTTTTGTTATACATGGTAACACCCACCCCGCCAAAAAGCGGAGTTTTTGACAGGTGCAGATTTCGTGTTAGACCGTGTTATGTGAAACTGAGTAGAAGATTTATTAATCAAACTATAGTGTTTTATTAATATATTACATTGGCGACGATGGCGTTAATTGGAAATATAGAGAAGTTCGACCCACAAAAGGATTTTGAAGATTATAAGGAGCGGATGGATCAATTTTTCATCGTAAATGCAGTAACGGACGATATGAAAGTGCCCATGCTCATTACATTAATCGGGCCTGAAACGTACAATGTGTTAAAGAATTTGGTGTCTCCGTCTAGGCCATCGCAGAAAACGTATAAGGAACTGATGGATATATTGACCGGACACTACGTCGTAAGTAAATCGGCAATAGCGGGCCGATACGAGTTTTATAGATGTCATCAAAAGGAAGGCCAGAGTGTCAACGAATTTGTTGTGGAGATTAAAAGGAAAGCCGCGATTTGCAAGTTTGGCGCGTTTCTGGACGAAGCGCTAAGAGACCGAGTAGTATGTGGTTTGATGAAGGATCAAATTATAAAAAAACTGTTGACTATGGGTGACAGTCTTTCGTTCGCGGATGCAGTAAAAGTAGGTGCAGCCTATGAGAGCGCGGATAAAGATACAAAGATATTCAACCGGATCAAAGTGTACAAGTGGTACACAAACAAGCCTATTTCCCAAGACGGCAACAGGGGCGCCGTCAGGAGAATGCGCGTGTGACGGAATGTAGCCGTTGTGGAGGCAACCATGTACAGGACAAGTGTTTCAAAAAATCATGGGTGTGTTACAACTGCTCGAGGACAGGTCATATTGCCACGAAATGTCATTTCCGTCCAGCTTTCAATAGGAACACTTTAAAGCAACTGGAGGAACAGCAGGGTGAGGAGCCAGCAAGAGCTGAGCACGATGAGGAAATAATCCTAGGCAGCATTCAACAGATCTCAAGTGATGAAGCAGCATGGATGACATTATGACTGAATAACGGACAATCAATTAAAATGCAAGTGGATACCGGAGCTTGTAAAGCAGTGATTCATAAAAGTGACTTTAATAAGTATTTTTCTAAGAGTAAATTAAGGAAGTGTGACTCTAAATTAAAATCAGTATCAGGTGAGCCATTGAAAGTTTTAGGATCAATTAAGGTTTTGGTTAGTAATGTAAAAAGAGAGCTGTATCTAATTGTTTTAGAATGTGAAAAATATTTTGCACCTCTGGTAGGTAGAAATTGGTTGAATGTGCTTGTCCCCAAATGGCAAAAGAGGTTTGAGATTAAACAAATTGACTCGGGTTGGGTAGATGAAAAGAAATTAATTCTGGATGTTAAAAATAAATATAAAAGGGTTTTTGAGAGAGACAGGTCATCACATATTTTAAATTTGAAAGCTAACCTGAAACTTAAATCAGGAGCGGAACCTATCTTTCACAAAGCTTATACAATTCCTTACTCTAAAAAAGAGGAAGTAGAGAAGGAATTGTTAAGTTTGGAAAAGGCGGGAATTTTAGAGAAAGTTAAGCATAGTAAATGGGCTAGCCCAATTGTACTTGCACAAAGGTCAGGTGGGAAGTTGCGGATATGTGTTGACTATAAAGTCACACTTAATAAAGTACTAGACAGTGAGCATTATCCACTGCCAATTCCAGAGGATATTTTTACAGAGCTTACAGGAGGTAGTGTTTTCTGTGTTTTGGACTTAAGTGGTGCATATCAACAACTATTGTTAGAAGAGACATCTCGTGAGTATATGACAATTAACACTCATTTAGGCTTGTTCAGACCAACCCGATTGCAATTTGGAGTTTCAAGTGGACCCTCTGTATTTCAGTGTGCTATGGACCAAATATTAGGGGGATTAAAAAATGTCAAATGTTTTATTGATGACATAGTAGTAAAGGGAAGTGATGTTTCTGATTGTTTTGAAAATTTAAGAAAAGTCTTAGAACGGTTGCAAACATATAATGTCAGAGTAAATTTAGAGAAATGTCAATTTTCCTGCAGGGAAATAAAATTTTTATATGTTAGGAAGGCATTAAGCCTTTGCCTGAAAAAGTGGATGCTATACTCAGGGCACCTGCTCCCAAAACAGGTTCAAGCCTACCTTGGCCTATTAAACTATTATGGTAGATTTTTGCCTAGATTGTCAGAAAGTTTAACACCAATATATAAATTGTTACAGAATAGTACCACTTTTCAATGGACTGAGAGTTGTCAAAAGGCTTTTGAAAGTAGTAAGCAATTATTATTAAAAAATCAATTGATTGTACACTATAATTGTAGCAAGGACTTGTATTTAACCACAGACGCTAGTGAATATGGAGTAGGCGCTGTACTGAGCCATAAAATTGATGGAGAACCTATTAGTTTTGCATCAGGTACTCTAAACAGTGCACAAAGAAACTATTCCCAAGTAGAGAAAGAAGCCTTGGCAATAATATTTGCTGTAAAAAAGTTTCATAAATATTTATATGGGCGGAAATTTGTTTTGGTTAGTGATCACCAGCCCTTAAAGTTTATTTTTGATCCTTTAAAAAGAATACCAGTAACTGCTAATGCAAGGCTTCAACGGTGGGCGCTTCTTCTGTCAGGATATGATTATGACATTACATACCGGAAAGGCACTTTATTGGCAAATGCGGATGCCCTATCACGTTTACCCTTGCCTGAAATTGCTGAAGTTACAGACATAAACTATTTAAGTTTTTCTCAAGAGTCCCCACTTGACTATAAAGAAATTGCAGCATATACAAGAACAGACCCAGTATTAAGTAAAGTTTGTGAATATGTAGCTACTGGGTGGCCTATAAGTGTCAAGGATGAAAACTTAAAACCATATTTTTTAAAGCGGGCTGAATTGTGTATGGAACAAAAATGCTTATTATGGGGTAGTAGAGTAATCATACCATCCAAATTTAGATCTAAAGTACTTAACTCATTTCACGAATCCCATCAAGGAGTAGTGCAGTCAAAAATGTTGATAAGAGAGTATTGTTGGTGGCCAAATGTGGGGCAAGATATTGAAAAATTAATTTTGGGTTGTGAAATATGTCAAGCATCTAGAAGTTTTACTAATTCATCCTCTTTTAGTCCCTGGAAAGCCTCGGAGTGTAATTTTGAACGGGTCCATGTTGATTTTTTTTATGTTAATTCTACAACATACCTGCTAATAGTTGATTCTAGGTCAAAATGGTTAAATGTGCACATTATGCATAGTACTACAGCATCTCATGTAATCGAAAAATTATGTCAGACATTTGCTTTCATAGGTATTCCTTCTGTTTTAGTCAGTGATAATGGCCCACCATTTAATTCTATGGAATTTGTAAATTTTTTAAGCGCAAATGGGTGCGAGGCTATCAAGACTCCTCCTTATCATCCCCAGAGTAATGGAATAGCAGAAAGAACGGTTCAAACTATTAAAAAACATTTGAGTAGATTAGAAAGTGTAAACCCTAAACAAAGCAAAGAGATACGGTTGCAAAATTTTTATTTACATATCGAAATTCACCCAATGTCACAGGGATGTCACCCAATGAAATACTATTCAAACAAAAGCCTAGAACAAAATTTGACTTAATGAAGCCGAATAATGTTATTTCAAGACGCAGTTGCAAACATAGCAGTGAAAGTATTATTATTTTTAGAGAGGGGGACAGGATATGGTGTAAAGAATTACATAAAGGCAAAGGATGGGTCAAGGGAGACATTGTTAAGAGGTTGAGCAATGTCAGGTATATAGTCAATGTTGAGGGGGTACACAAATATTATCATGCATCTTCTCTGAGGCCTTGTTTTAGTCCTTATGTAGAATGTGAATCAGATTTACACATTTTACCAGAAAGTAGACAGGAAAATATGGAACATGAACCACTAGTAGAGCCCTTAATTAGTGAAAATAGAGGCCAATCCATAGTATTTAGCGGGTCCAAATCTAATGACCAAGATTTTGGAAACCCAGAGTATAGTGATAATTTTGACAGCCAAGAAGAAGAAGAGAGTGTTGAGAGGTCTTTGGTACAAAATAATATGGGTTCGACTGATGGTTCCGGTCCAGGATCTCCTAAACCTGATGTCAGGAGGTCCACTAGGATAAGAAAAGTCCCTGAGAGACTGAATCTGTAAGTCTCAAAATAAAGCTATAGATTCTTAGATTAAAACTACTTATTGTATGTATATTCCCTTATTTTATGTTCATTCTTTAAAAGGGGACGAATGTAGAATACTCATCTTTTGTTATACATGGTAACACCCACCCCGCCAAAAAGCGGAGTTTTTGACAGGTGCAGATTTCGTGTTAGACCGTGTTATGTGAAACTGAATAGAAGATTTATTAATCAAACTATAGTGTTTTATTAATATATTACACATACAAAAGGCGCTCAGGCTAGTAACGTCACAGGCCGGTATAATACCTAAGTAACCAATAATTGTATGGAGAAATTAAGAAATTTGCCATTTTCACCGTGAAAAAGTGCGTTTAAGTTCATGGTTGGCTTACAATTATTGTTTTGTAGAATTATGAGGATTCTGAAAACATTTTCAAAATTTCTTTTGGATTAAAAAAATATATCATGAAATTTGCGTACCTTTGATGTCACATATTTCCAAAAAAGATTTATTTTTCTGGATTTTTTTCTTGGGTTCGTGATATATTTAGCTAATTTTATTCATAATATAACAGTACGCTGTAGAATTCAACATCAGTCAACATGTCTATTGTCAAAATTTAATTTTTTCAATTGGGCACGGAACCCAAAACGATACGTTTTATTTTGTTATACCTATTTGTTCCGAAAATATTCAGTAAATGTGAGAGAAGCATCGTCTAAAATCTTTACCAATGATAATATCACCTGGCGGAAATAGTAACAATGCACAAGGTGTGGTACAAATTCCATAGTAAATCCACCTTAGTAATAATCTAACTGTATGATTTTCTGTGCTGTAGGTATCCAATTACTTGTCACTTATGTTCGATTAGAATGAGGTTCTTTTAAAATGGATTATAAGATAAGTGAGCGAAGAATTGCCGACTGAATTTGCGGTCGATAAAGAGACTAGACTCGGAAAGTAAAGAACCTCGTTCCGTTCCACCCTGTACATTTTAGTAAAATTATAAAATAAGCGAGACGGAAACCGCTGGTGCCAACTCCACCATACGATGCAGGTTTTAGATTAAGTCAGTCTCCGTTCGTTCCTTTTCACACTGTATAGGTAATAGCCGCTCTAATATCAGCATGTCTAGCACAACTACGTTTCACGACTCCTGTCGCGTGACATAGCATCGCCCGTCACTCTCTCACAGAACAGCGAAGAAAGAGATAGGTAATATTTCTCGCGCAAAACGAGTCGCGTGTCACAGTTGTTATGCTAGAGATGCTAATCGCCCTATGCCCGAACACAGTGCAAAACAAGGACACCTCTGTCACTTTATTGGAACGTGATGAGATGAGACTTACTACAATTACTTTTTATTAGAGCAATAATGTCTGCTAATGTAAAAAAAAAATAATATGATTCAGGCAGAGTTCAAATTCAAACCTGCGTAAAATAAATAGTTTGAGACGCTGGTGCCGATCATGAAGTCTGAATCTTTACGGTAGATGGCGCTACGATGCGACCCTCAGCTAAGGCATGCAAGCAACTGGTTGAAAAATTCAATGGCTCTCGCATCAGATTCAGTGGTCCAATAGATAGGTCGCCCGTTGGCTCGGAAAGCCATTGGAGACGCAAGTTTGAACCCTGCCTAAACCATTTTTTTTTAATTTTCTAAACTTACTACAATGACTGCAGGGCGGTAAGTATCGCTGTTCCGGTACAGCTCGGGTGTTCAAGAATACGTCCTCGGACACCGACAGCGATTCCGGTGCGATTTGAGGTTCTGTTGCTATGTCTGATTCATAAGCAGTATGTTGCGAGTGTTGTGTGTCATGCACCTGGAACGAAAAAAAAAATATATATATACGCTCATCATCATCCTCCTAGCCTTTGTCCCATTTATTGAGAATGAATTCTCAATCGGGGTCGGCTACCTAAATCCCAAGATGTGGCGTAGGCACTAGTTTTTACGCAAGCGACTGCCATCTGACCTTCCAACCCAGAGGGGAAACTAGGCCTTATTGGGCTTAGGTGGTTTCCTCACGATGTTTTCCTTCACCGAAAAGCGAGTGGTATAAATATCAAATGACATTCCGTACATAAGTTCCGAAAAACTCATTGGTACGGGCCGGGTTCGAACCCGCGACCTCCGGATTGAAAGTCGCATGCCCTAACCACTAGGCTACCACCGCTTATATATATATACAAAATATATATTATACGCTGTTATAACAAAAACTATAAAGTATTTATAACTTTAAATTTCTCAATGTATTAGAGCCTCTCCAGCAATGGAGGATTTTTTTCTCTATCGGTGAAAATTATTAGAATCAGGGTGCCAACCCTTAGTAGGGAGCTACGATGCCATAGACTGACAAAGAGATACACAAATACACAGATACACAAACCGACAGATATACATGTTGAACTTAATGACACCCCTCTTTTTTCGTCGGGAATTTAAAAAAAATGTGTTAGAAAGCGTTTTTAGATAATCCTTAACCACTAGATTGCTTTTGGTAACTACGGATTTTAGTTGCACGTGTAAACTCGTTAATTTAATTTGATTACTCAAGTACGTATATTATAAGCCACTATGAATTGGGTTCAGTTCAATGAGTTTGGTGGGAACAGGTTCTGCTTAATGAAGGCATATGCTCTTTATTTTTGGAGTTTACTCCTTAAGAATCGATTTTCATATATAAGCCCGGGGTATGAAAAATATGGGGTGTAAAATCGAACGTATCTGCCGTGCTAATTTAAAAAGTCGTGTCTCAGTATACGATCGGGGTAAAAATACGACTTCGTAATTTAGCAGGTTATGCGTTATAGACTAAGGTCCCGATATAAAATAACCTTCACCGAGATGTTTATTTGATGAAATGTATTTTATATTTAATTTAATATGTCAATAATTATATTGCATATGGGTTGCCTGACTAAAATTTGTTAGGCAACCGCCTAACAAATTTTAGTCCAGGGTATGTTTAATTAATAATAAAAAAAAATTGTTTTAAACATTTCACCGGTTTGATTAATATTAGATAAATTCTATACCAATCGAAAGTATGAAGCCCATAGAATATGCAAACGTTAGGTTGCCTATTCTTTTCCCGTCACAACTATTGGGTAGCCAGGTATAAACAGGTAAATCTATACCTACTAGCATTTTGCAAAGGTCTGATTGTTGAATTGAAATTAAATAAAATTAAAGATTATTTAATTATGAATTTATCTAATAATCAAATCGGTGAAATGTAAAAAAAAAAAATTTTAATTTTAAACTAAACATACCCTGGACTAAAATTTGTCAGGCAACCCATATGCAATATATTTATTGACATTTTAAACTAAATATAAAATACATTTCATCAAATAAACATCTCTGTGAAGGTCATTTTATATCGGGAGCTTAGTCTATAACGCTTAACGCATAACCTGCTAAATTAAGAAGTCGTATTTTTACCCCGATCGTATACTGAGATACGACTTTTTAAATTAGCACGGCAGATACGTTCCAAAAATATAAGTGTTGCGAGGATTGACGTTTGGTTGTCAAAGGCGACGGTTGAAAATGTTATCAAATTTTATTTTATTTATAAGTTAATTCAGTTTTAGAGTCCTTTTCGCTGTTTTTGCGATGAGTGAGTCAAGTCGAGGTGTCGTGAGTGATACGTCACTTTTAGAATGTGGGCAGCGGGCAGCTCCGTCGTGGCTATCTGAAGTGGAGTTTGATAATAAGGCAGGGCCGAGTCAATCGGATATTGTATCGGACGCTGAGTCCATGTCGGATGTGCGGCATATAGCGGTGAAGCGTGCTTGTGGTCTGAGCGACGAAAGCTGTGGTTGTAGTGATACTTTTATCACAATAGGCAGGAAACCTAAACGCTTGCGGGTTTTAGCAACCACCAAAACGCAGCTGGAGCCGGACGGTGTGCCTGACAAGCTATTTGAAGTTTATATAGTGTCAAAAGAAGATTTACCGAAACAGATTGGTTTGGCAAAGTTGCTGCAATTTAAGGGTATAAAAGGAATTTTATCCGTCAAGTTTATGGGTCCACGTAAAGTTCGCATACAGTTTAACTCTAAGGATGATGCGGAGAAGCTTCTGGCTTCTCAAGAGTTTAACAATGAGACGAGACGTTCTTATTGGTCTAATATGGCATGCTGCACTTATGGAATTATAAGGCAGGTTGAGTTGGAGGTTGAGGAAGACGAATTTTTAAAGAATATTGAAGGGTCTGAAGACATTTTGTCAATATGTAGACTGAATCGTTTGGATCATGATGGGCGTTGGGTTAAGGCTGAAGCTATTCGTCTGGTTTTAAGGGAACTTCTTTACCGCCATATGTTTATGCCTACGGGTGCCGATTTAAGGTAAATCAGTACACTTTCCCGGATACCCAATGTTCAATATGTTGGAAGTTCGGTCATCTGAGCAGGTTTTGTCCTACTACTAAAGTTACTTGTCCGAAATGCGGCGGGGAGCATGCCAATTGCGAAACGACTATTTTTAGATGCATTAATTGTAAAGGCAGCCATATGGCCTTAGATAAGTCGTGCCCGGTTTTTGTGAAGGAGTAAGAAATTCGCAGGATTATGTCTGCTGAGGGATGTATATATAAACGGGCTTTTTGGTTGTATATGCAAAAAAAGGAAAAAAAGGATACGGATGTTTGTAGTCAGGATGCGCCATCTGTTTTTGAGAATGACTTAAGTTTTGGAAACTCATATAGAGATGCTGTTTTGTCGAAGCCGTTACAATCTAAAGAGTCTGAAGATTCTGTCTGTCAGGCTGAGGGCCAGCGATCAGTAAGTCAGTACAGATTAGAGAGCGAGCCACAACAAGAGGTTCGTAAACCGCGGAAGTCAAAAAGAGTAACAGATGTGAAGAGGTCCGAGTGTCTATTGGTCAATCAGCCTACTATTGAGCGGGCTGATATGGAAGATCAAAGACAAAATAAGGACAAGAAGAAGAGACGTATTACTTTTGAAAGGCTGGTTGAGAAGACGAAGGATATTTTGCTTTCTACCGAAAGTTGGGAGGAGAACTTCAAAACGCTGTTTGGAGTTGTTTTTAAGGAGATTTTGGATTTATTTAAGGATTGTTTTAAGGAAGGTGATTTTGTAAGTTTGTTTTTGTCTAATGTAAATGGCTAGGTCTAATACCAGATCTTTCTTGAATGTAATGTTCAATTCAATATTGGCGGAACCCTTATCGGAATCGGCTAAATTTGTATACAGTTTTTTTTATGTAAATAGTGTATACAAATTTAGTTGTTTTCGTGTACATGTTATTTTTAAGTTTATACGGTTTATGTTTTTATTTATCTATGTCTTTTAGATGAATGATGTTGTGTATTAGGCCTGCTGGAGCTGGCATGTTCATAAAAATGATCAGAGCTCCTTAATTAATAGATTAAAAAAGTATTGCGATACTACGGTAGAAAGGTCGTATCTTTGTATGGATTTCATAGTAAGATACGGTTTTTTTTCCGTAGCACTGCAGACTGTAGTAACTAAACTAGCCGCTCGAGGGCGCTTTACATCACGCTTCCTTATTTAGTTACTACTCATGCTCTCTCTAATTTGTTAAAAATGAATCGGAAGTAAATTTTCCATGTAAAATATTGTAATTTTGCTGTATATTATACTCGTATATTAATATTATGTAAGTGCCTACCTTGTTCTTGTTTGCAGCACCCAACAGGGTACATAATGTGATACTTAAACTATTTACTAATCATTATGTGCAATAAATGTATTGAGTATATATTTTATAATCGTTCTTAAGGCCAGGCGCGCACCACGATTTTAGTCGCGCGATAATTTTGTCGCATAAATGCAAGATATGGGTTTATATGAGAGTGCGCGCACCACGATTTTCATAAACCCAGAAGTACGCTTATTTCTGCGACAAAATTATCGCGCGACTAAAAAAAAATCGTGGTGCGCGCCTGGCCTGAAGAGTAAACTCCAGTTGTGCGTCGGAGCTGACACACATACTTTTTTTTGTAGACTTTAAATTGTTTTGCTGTTGAGATTTAGTATTTCAATTTATTTTATATACTAAGAGGTGACAAACAAGCATGCAGTTCAATTGGTGAAAAACTGCAGCCATACGAGTATACAGAGTATTCCTACGGACTGTAGTGTATAAACATTACTTATTAAGACTAATATTCTAACAGTAATAATCACACTTACCTGAGGCATAACACTACTTAGACTTATAGCTAAAATAAATATAGCACAACACCACATTTTCCTGTTTAAATATTTTTATTAATAATTGTTTATGTACCACGAGATCATGTGGTCGGGCTTAAAAGTGTACTAAGTCGTTCTTTGATCTCTCAGTATGGACACTGAGGGGCATTAAAATGCTGCTTTTTAACTGTCAATTAAAACTCATTACCCTGCCCTGTATTAAGTAGAGGGCATACTTTACACAAAAAGTTTGTACTTAGAGTTTTGAGGAAAAAAATAAAGTAGCATTAAACAAAAAAGCCAAAACATTATTGATACAGTGATATTAATTATTTGAAAATAGAAAGGTCGCTTGTTATTATTTAGTGAGCAGACACTCCAGAGGACGAATTACGAGGTCATACTCATACTCTATAGTTCCATAACAAAAACAACCCATTGTTTAGATAAACCTACTGGTAGTCGTGGTAGGACCTTAACAAGATCCGCCCCAAACACTACTAATTTATCCGCTCAACCGCCGCCAAAGGACACTTTTCACGGGAGTTCACCCTTTGTTTCCTAGAAACATAAAATAAATAAATTAAATTTAAATATTATACATACAACCTCACACAAACTTATTTCGTCGAATATTTCATTTCGCCGAAATATCATTTCGCAGAATTTGCACTCTGTAATCATACATTTTTCATCATTCTTGCAAATACGAGTATCATCCTATATTCATTAGGTTAGGTTAGCGGTCCCGGCTTCCTGGGGGCTTGGAGAAGTGGGTGAGGGTAAGGCACACTGGCTATGCTACAGTGTGTCTTTCGGTGTGGGTTCGCCCTAGGGCGAAAGTGCCGGTGGTGTCGTGGTGACATGTTCGCGATCCCATGGCACCACCACTACGGCACGGGTTGGCAGCATCCCGGGACTAGAGAGCCCCACATCACCAATGCGTAATATTTGACTCTACCCCCGAGGGTCTCATGTTACGTAGTGGTATGCAATTCAATGCTTTTCTCCGGGTTAAAAAAAAAAAAGGTTTTGTTTTATAACAATCTCAAATAGGTAGTTTACGGATGCAAAGAAAAATGCTTTCTATGAAATGTTTTTTCAGCGAATTGAAACATTCGACGAAAAATAATTGTAGGAGTCAATATAGACTTTTCACACTGTAGTGCTCCAATTTCCAATTTCCCGTAGAGGGTATCTAATACAATATTTTGAATCTTAGGCCTCAAAATCCACATGCTGACAGGAGGTGCTCATTTGCCAACTCCATACCTTACTGAAAGGAGAGAATTTACGATCCTCACCTCATCGGATCCTCAAGATGAAATAGAAATAACACGCCTCCTAATGTGTGAGCGCCATTTTAGCGCCCCGGAAGGTTGTACGACATGTTTATTTGGCAATGACCTCGCGGATCAATGCCCTCTTCCCAGCCTCTCAATCTGCAATCGATACCTTACCTAATATCAACCTTTACACTCTCTACTAAGAGCCAATATTGAACATAAGAATCCAGTGTATAGGTAAATGTTCTGGATTTACGATTTCGGTACAGGTATCGAAGAAACTAATGAGTTCAACGTATGATGTGACTAATCACTTTGCAATGCACGCTTGCTTTGCAATTCTTTGTAGTTTTTTTGTTTATCTTAAAGACTCAAATTCTTTCTAAACATGGCCACCCTTGCGTGCCTATGAATATTTAAAAAAACTGCCCGTTTTATATGAATCCATTGCTTTCAAATTCGAAGTCTTCAAGAAGGAATAACGATGCACATACTCGTGAGTTACCGACCATACTTTCTTAAACATCGCATTCTAACTATATGCAGTATTTACATTCTGGATCTGGAGGTTTGTTTCTTTGTACATAAACACAAACATTTGTTTGAAGATGTTCAGGCTATGTCCTCCAGAACAGTACGGCAACAATATGCACATAAACTTTACAAGCCTCGTACCAGACTAAAACTTACCTCGAAAAACTGTTACGTAGTGTGTAATTTATAATAAATTACCAGACAGTTTCAAACAAATTAATGACAATACATTTAAGCAAGTAGTTAAGTGCTGGATCGCGGACAAGTGTTTTTATAACTTAAAAGAATATATGGAGCTTAAATTATAAATTATAATTTGTATGAATCTATTGACATTGATATTGTATTTTATTTATATTTGACATGTTATTCCAATATATGAAGGTCATTTTGTAATAATTAACTAATCATTTTGTAATTTTATTAATATTATTATGGTTTTACTGTATAATTTCAAGCGTGCACACCTGCAAAGGTAGGGTTCGGTGAAACTGTTTTATGTAATGACATCTGCTTATTGTAAACCTGAATTCCCATACACGCAATAAATCATTCATTCATTCATTCACTCGTACCTGTTACAGTTAAGTATTTAATGACATATCGCGGAGAAGTCCCAAATTGCACTCTAGCGGGCTTTTATATATCGTCGACCGTAGGTTCAATTGGGGTAAGGGACAAAATACGATTTTTCAGGAGAGGCTGACAAAGTTTTTTTTTTAACTAAATCGTTCATAACTTTTTTTGTAGTGAACCTTTTTTGGGCCTGATTTCATACATAATCTTGTATTTTAGTGTTCTGTTTGTCTATGTAGTGTTCGTTTTAATAATTTAGATATTATAGAAAATGACATGTCCCTTACACCAACTTATTTCGCTGCTGATGTCCCTTACAGACAAAGTATTCTGTGGTCTCGTCCCTTACCTTAAATCTACCTATTCATTGTATCCACTATATTGATGAAGAAATGGCGTAAGGGACTAGTTGAGATTATGTGTGAAAGAAAAAATAGCGTAAAGGGATCGTTGTAAAAATAAATAAGTACATACCTTTGACGTAAGGCGTATCTTAACACCGGAAATCTTTAAAACATTAATGTAAGAGGTATATAAATGTATTGAAACCGTGTGAGCATTTTTTGTGTGTCCGTTACATGCAATATTTGTATCGTTACACGTAACGTTTCTATCGAGTTGAATAACCCACATTTTAATTTATGCTTTTTTTTTATTATTGTCTCATGAATTATTTCTCAGCCTCTATGATCAAATACTGAAATAAACAACCAATGTAATTTAGACAGCAAAATTATTAAAAGTTTAGGGCTTGTGTTGAACGATAAAAGTTACAGAATTAAATACAATTCAGAAATAATCATTTTACATTTGTACTTTTTAGGAGTCCTGTTAGACAACATAGTAGTTACTCACAATTCAGTGCCTCCAGTTAATAAGGGATAACTCAAAAACGGCACTTTTCAGAAGAGACAAAAACTATTTTTCAATAGTAGATATTTAGAACTTGAACTTTTTAAGAATTTTTATACAAGTTATAGTGTAAGGCTTTCATTTTATAAATAAATAACTAATGTGTTGGCCCTATAAATATGTTTTTTGTAGTTATAGCTTTTGTTCGCGAGTATTTAAAGACATAACTCAATTTATTTGCAGCAATTTTATCCTTATGAACGACGTGCATAAACGAAAGAATACGACTTGTACAGTCAGCAAAGAAAGTGGTCTACCACTTTTGGACTCTGTTACATGTAAAATAGAGTCGAAAAGTGGTAGACCACATTTTTGGTTGACTGTACCTGTGTGAGCGACATGCATAAACGAAACGAAACGACTTATTCTATTATTTATTATGGTATTTTATAATTAATTACTACTTTTCAAACTTGAAACTTGTTACCTAAGGAGTCAAACGAGGCTGTATAATCAATATCAACATCAATGTCAGTCAATGAATAGCAAGAGCTCTAGTTAGATACTTTGATTTCTCAACACTTATCGGTAGAGGAATTTCAGATTTAATGACTATTAAAGTGTTTCATACCTAGGAATGCCTTTTAATTGAAAGTGAAAATTTTCCTTTGCAATTCATCAAGTACCGAGACGATTTTAAGAAGTCCAAACTCAGTAGGATTACCTTATAGTTATCTATAAAGTTTTACCCATGTCAACTATCCGGCCTCATTTACCTAGTTTCAACTCAGCTAGTCCTCGGAAAGTCTAATCTTCCTTGAGATATTTTTAACATATAATGTGTAAAGTTAATTAAAAACTTTTAATAAAGAACGTGTTATTATCTCCTCCAGTATTCCATTGGTTATTGTTTTTTTCGACAATCTTAGCCCAATTTTTTAAACTATCCGCTCAAAAAAACACTTCACGGGTAGAATAAGATTCACGAGCTGCCGACAAAGAGTTCAGTACTTACTGTCGTTCAGAGACGCCGAACTGACGAATTATACCTAATAACATAAATAGACACATTTCTCGGTGGACTAATTACTAAATTTGAAATTTTCTTACTACTTAAATTTATTTGAATACCTTCATTTATCGTGAAAGTTTGCATGTAAATAAGTCAAACTACGCTAGTAGTTTCAATGACTTAGTAAAGCCAAAAATTAACATCCAGTTTACACAGATACCCGTATAAACAAAGATTATAAAACTGATGAAGGTGCTTTTATTTATTTATTATTTATTTATTTCATCATCAGTTTATACCAATGCGTCATGAACCGAACAATGTTTATTTTGACGGCGAAACGGCGTGGCCTCGTTGTTCCGACATGTCGGGTGTTGGATTGCTTTTATTGCAACATAACACTTTCTTTAAAAACAATAGATTAAAATAATAAATGGAGTTAGATGTGTTTGTATATAAAGGTAACAGGGATAAGTATTCATTGATTCTCACGAGAAAATTAGCGTAACGGACACGGAATCTTAATATAAATCAGATCAAACCTAAATATCGTCTTAACCAAATTGGTGTAAGGTTCACCCTGTTAAAAAAATAAGGTGGCAAATTGGGGTAAGGAACATTATTTTCTAAGCTCGTGCAATCTTTTTAAGGTATGGGTGTTATTTGGGTACCCCTTATCTTGCACAATCTCTATTGTCCAAAATACATTTCGCATAACCGTTTTCGCACAATAATTTTTAGCCGAATGATACTATCGCATAATTATATACTTACCACAATTGTTATGTCGCATAGTATTCATTTGGCACAATTTTGAATAGCGGAATACTAATATCGCCAACTTTTATTTCGCAGAATTTTATGTAGCACAATATAAGTTCCGCCGAATTTATTTCGGCATAATTGTACCATAGCATACCCACAGAACCGAATCGCTGCCAGAAAATTAGGTTAGGTTAGGTTGAAACTGCGTCCCTCACAGAAACGAAGCCAAGGCAGGTAAGTAAGGCAGGTCCGACTTGGCTTAGGTTAGGTACGACGACGAGCGAAGCGAGGAGGAGTGTTAGGTTGAACTGCGATCCTAACGAGCGAGTGAAGCGAGCGAGCCGCGCAGTTCCGACTTGGCTTACGATTCCTAACATTACCAATTTCACCTTAAGGCAGATCCGACTTGGCTTAGGTTAGGTACGACGACGAGCGAAGCGAGGAGGAGTGTTAGGTTGAACTGCGACCCTAACGAGCGAGCAAAGCGAGCGAGCCGCGCAGGTCCGACTTGGCTTACGATTCCTAACATTACCAATTTCACCTTAAGGCAGATCCGACTTGGCTTAGGTTAGGTACGACGACGAGCGAAGCGAGGAGGAGTGTTAGGTTGAACTGCGACCCTAACGAGCGAGCGAAGCGAGCGAGCCGCGCAGGTCCGACTTGGCTTACGAACTTGACTGCGTGCCTCACAGAAACGAATCGCTGCCAGAAAACTAGGTTAGGTTAGGTTGAAACTGCGTGCCTCATAGAAACGAATCGCTGCCAGAAAACTAGGTTAAGTTAGGTTGAAACTGCGTCCCCCACAAAACCGAAAGTAGGACGTAGGAGGAAAGTAGGAGTAGGACGGTTAAAAAACACAGAACTTGTCATTTTTATTTTATATGCAAAATAGTAAAGAAAAAGGATTATTCCTTAAATAACTATGCTAATCTTAAATTAGCACCTATAGCCTTCAAAAATCCATTGTATGTATAATCAGCTTGATTATTTAGGATGACATTAATGCTTTCTACATCATTACTATAACATAATTACACTCAAGGATGCAAACGGAATATTATGCCATATAAATTTCGGCGACACAATTATTGGACCATAGGAGTATTGTTCTAATCGACATTATGCCAATGTACTATTCTGCCAAAGAAACGTGTGCGAAGTGATAGTATGCCAAGAAATTTAGGCAAAAAGCAATTGTGCGAAATGATGATTGTGCCAATGGTTGCTATGCGAAACGAAAATATGCCAATAAATTTTGTGCAACACATTAGTAACCCGTGTTATTTATTCATGAGCCAAAAAAAAGCATTAGTGTAAAAGCCAGTTTCATAAGGTTGTCTTCAAAAATAAGTCATGTAAAGGTAATTTCTTAATTGGAAAGACCTTTACCTTATTCAAAGTGGATTGGTGGCAGTAGTTACCCTATTTGATGTTGCTTTATTAAAATAAAAAACAGATACATGGTTTTTGTGGGTCAGATTTGATTTTGAACCCATAAAAATCAGTAGTGTAAGGAACATTTTTTTCAAGCTAGATTTTTTTTATAAACACCATTCGATAGAGCGGAAAATTCTGAACAAAACTGTATATTCAACTCATTTTGCGTATTTTGTCCCTTACCCCAATTGAACCTACGGCCGACGATATGTATTGCATATTTAATTACAAAAAAAAAAACTATTTAGGTACATCCCATATTCCATTACATAAAAATATCCCGATTCTCATCCAGGGTCGCCACTCGCCACATTTTACTAAATCTCTGGGCAAGCCAGGACCGATTTAGCTTACTTTTTTCAAAAGCAATTGGTAACATTTTCTTAAATGAGCAAGCCGGTGGGAATCGGGTTCTATGGACGCCACGCCTCTGTCTAAATAAATTAGTAATTTTTGGGTTTTTGAGAATGTGATGATCAGAGGTCGGAATTCTCGTAGCATTTTTGAGCTGTCATAGGGACTTCTCGTATCGACTTCCGATTATACCTACATAGGTATGTAAATCAATAAATACAGAATACAATATATGTAAAATATGATTACGAGTAGAAGTAAACAACATGCAGTCTTATCGCGATTGAGCGATCGCATTTCTAGGAAATTGTAAATAGAAGTTAGAATAATAATATTTGATTGTTTCTTAAAGTAATTTGTGGATTGAAACAATTGAACTGAACTGATTCAATTTAAAATTGTTAACTATTTTCATTGTTTTTATTGCAAATCTCTTTTTAACAATTTCAGCTACTCAAAAGTTATCTAAATCTCTTTAGCGGTAAGACTGCCTGTTGTTTACCACTACTTTTAATCTTGTTTAATATGTTGTGTTATAATTTATCGATATAATTATGAATATCGGTAGTCGATAAATGAGAAGTCCCTATGACAGCTCAAAAAGGCAAGAGAATTCCGACCTATGGAGATGATACGAGTAATAGATATATTAGGGATATAAATGAATGAAACAGCATTTGTTATATTATTTTTATTAATACAATAAATTATTCTTATTTGTCATGAGAAGTACAAAATAAATATTTACAGACTGTTTCAGACTTCATCACTTACAATTAAGTTATAATATTATGGCAAATTATTCGCCACCCTGTACCACCATCATATTTAAATAGGTAGATTTATTTAAATAATTTCATCAAATTTTTTCATTATTTTAGTTAAATAAACTAAGATTTTTTTACATTGTATATCGTCGTCTGGTCTATTAACCAGTCAGCATAATAGTAGCTGTGAGTTTTAGTTTACAATTTCATCAATTTGACGTAGTAAAATTTGTAGGTACAAGCATTGCTTAGTTTTGGACTAGGTCGATTTGACCCATGATCTTAATTTATTTATTGATTATTAAAATTATCAGTACTTACACGTACAATGTCATGATTTATTTCAAATTAAAACGCTGCAAACTTAACATATCCCATTTATAAGATTTTTAAACATCCTTAATGCTAAAGGCGTGCTTATTATGGCGCTTTCCATGGCATAACATATTTAGAATAAATCCGTTTTGTCTACGTTACACGGACTGGAGCAAGTTCTAATGTTGTAATCATTATGTACACACGTAATTATGAATGGAGTCGCCCAGCCTTTATTTGGCTCCAATATCACGAAGAATGAAATTCAATGGATTCTAGGCTGGCCTGGTAGATTACTTATACCTTGGACTTCCAAAATAACTAGTCAGTTCATTTGAAAGGAGCTCGAAATCACCACAATATGCTATGAGTGACCGTGCGTTCGGTATGGTCCCACCGGAAGGTCAGCGCTGGCACTTAAGCTAGCATCATGCTGAGGTGGGACCTGTTCGTGGCACAGCCATTATAATATTATAGTTGCGTTTTGTTTTATTTATCATTTCTGTCTCACTTTTATGTAATTATGTTTTATGGTAACGTCACGAATAAATGTATTTATTTATTTCTTTCTTATGGCAGACGTGCACTGAATAGGGCTAAGATTTATTATGGTCTGACTATGGGTAAAAAACTGGAGGTAATCTATATGTGGTCACGATCCTCAGAAATAAGAGAAAGATGAGTCAGATATTCTTCTTCTTCTTCTTCTTCTTCTTCTTCTTCCTGTGTTTAACCACGTCTTAATGTTTAATATAAATATTTTTCGTCTAACGTAACTGTTAACATAATGTAACATTTGATATAACACGTTTTCTGATCCTATTCAAATTTCTATCATAACCTTACCCAAAGTATAATCTAACCTAACTCGTCTGAAAATATACAAGTTGATACATTTAAACGGAAATAAAGGAAAATAAATAAACGCGATACTTATATCAAACGTTACATCGGGGCGCCTATGCGATGGTTGCGTTTATCACGTGATAAATTAAGTGTAAGTTGTGTAAGTGTGTGTTAATGCCTTGTCCAAGGATTCGGCATTACAAGCTCACCAACGCCCGAGTTATACCGATAGGCCGCTGTCGCGCCTGTGACGTTAATCTGAGCAGTAGCACGCGTCCTGTGTATTGTCACGGATCCAGTCCAGATAGTTGGTGACGCGGGTGTACACGCCTGGGTAACCAACTCGCGCACAGCCGTTGCCCCAAGAGACTACGCCTGGAAAACAAAGGGGAACATGATTGTGTTAGCTGTATAGTCAAACCACGCTAACTCTTCTAAGTGAACTAAATGAACTGTCAAACCATACAAACTGACTCACTTTGTATGGTTTGACAGTTCATTTGCTTGCGTCATTTTGACGACGCATTTGGCGTAGTTCACCTGCCTACTGAGCCGACGGGCCTCGAATCCCGGAAAGGACAAATATTTGTGTGATGAACTCGAATATTTATTCCTGGGTCATGGATATTATTTATATATGCACTTATTTGTAAATAATGTTTACCGTGGTCTAGTACCCACAGTACAAGCATTGCTTAGTTTGGGACTAGATCGATTTGTGTAATATTGTATGCCTACGAACTACGAACTATAGGAGGTGCCTGTGAACTTTGTCTGTGAAGAATAAAAAGTTACAACCCTCTTTTTCGCTTCCCCGTAGTCTGGTAAAAAGTATTCTAAATATAACCATCCGGGGATCCAGCCGTTTAGGTGTAATGAACCAACTAAGTTAAAATACAAAAAAAACAAGTGCGAGTCTGACTCGCGCGCCGAGGGTTCCGTACAAATACTTATCCCATCTTATCTGGCCAGGTTAAGATAAGTTTGCACCTGGTATATATGTATGGCACCGGATACAAATAAGGCGCAACCGATCACGCATGTTGTATGGGAGCCCCCTTAAATATTTCTATATTCTGTTTTTTTGTATTTGTTGTTATAGCGGCCACATAAATACATCATCTCTATGAAAATTTCAACTGTGATAGACGGACAGACAGACATACAGATGGACAGCGGAGTCTTAGTAATAGGGTCCCGTTTTTTACCCTTTGGGTACGGAACCCTAAAAATACGTAAAAAGATATAAGGCCTCCAAATAGCCTATTTCGTTTATTATTATATGCGATGCCTCATACGACATGGATAAGTTTTCATTCAAAAGCAACACATCACTAAGTAAACAGAAACGTAAAGTTTAACCCCTTGTTCTTATTAGTCTCTGTTTCTTTTAATAATGGCGAAAATACCCACCGACCGAACCATCATTTATACCTACCCGACCCAAATATCAACGAAACATCATTTCTCAAGTCAGAAAATATGTGTTGCATAAAAATCACAATCCTTTACCGATCAGCTCGTAGCGTTTCTCTTGCGTAGCGGTTGTCTTCTCCGCGATAAGTGGACCGCCGCTGTCACCCTGAAAAATGGGAGAAAGTGCCTTCAATAAAGCTTTCTTTTACATCAGATAACATTAATGGGCTTGTGTACTTTAGGAAACTGGAATTACACGTTTTGATAAGTAACTTCATTAATATTCAGATAGACTTCCAGTTTTAAAATGAGATGAGGAAAAAACGAGCACAACGAAATCACAACAAAACTTGATTCGTCTTGC
This sequence comes from Apotomis capreana, assembly GCA_947623375.1. NCBI lineage: Eukaryota > Metazoa > Arthropoda > Insecta > Lepidoptera > Tortricidae > Apotomis > Apotomis capreana. Next base: position 7,700,082 of record OX392500.1, read on the forward strand.
AAATTTACTTTAATAAGTATTTACTTGCTTTTATTTCTTACATAATTATTATGAAACTTTGCATTAGTAAGTACAATGTGATAAGGCGCCTCGATAGCGTAAGATTCGATGAAACGTATTACCTACATGAAAGATACCTAACCTATTTACCACATTGTTTGTCTATATTAAAACGTTTTAAAGAACTTTGTACAAAAACTCCATAAATGTCTGAATCTATCAGAAATGGTTTTTCGTGGAACTCACGGCTCTCAGCGTTATGGGGTACGATTAGGGAATGCAAACCGGTAAATTTTGGTATGAAAATTACCGGATTACCGATAAAATACCGGTAATTTATATAGATTTATTTTCCGGTTTGCATTCTCTTATCGTAATGCTGAAAGCCCCATAATGCTGAGAGCAGTGAGTTCTATTAAGGATTTTGATTTAGCATACAAATCAAATGCTACACGTGGGATCAAAACAAAGTTCATTTACCTGACAAGAATCCTTCTGGCCACTAGCTGGGTACCCAGCACACATCATGTTGTCGCTAATCATGGTCGCCGTATACTTGGTCTTGCGACAGTCCTCGTTGCTCATGACTGGCACCTCCACCTCCTGAAGAGTGCACGACACCTTGCCTTCCTCTGTCAGTGTTCCCCAACCGGCGGCCACGGCCTTCACGCCAACGTAGAGCTCGTCTGTTCAAGAATAAGGATTGGTAAATAAAACAGTTGTGTATTGAAAAGTTGGCTGGACAAATAAATTATGAATAGATTCAGGGTCTCTTCATTTTTATATTTCCGGCTATCGCGCACTAGGCGATAATTCAAAAATTTCGAGTTGTCAGGGGTGCTGCCGTACTCCTAAATAATATAAAATGCAATTACCGAGCTTCTTTAACTGTTCATATATTTTTTCTCAATTATACTACCATTACTACCTAAATAGATAGGTAGGATTCCGTACCAGCGCAGGCCCTTACAAGGGGGGGATAAAACATTTTCATCTTTTTTTTATTTTCTTTTTAGCTACAGAAGAATTTGTAACAAGTTTCTAGGAATAAGGTTACGGATTAGGTATACTACCTGTAAACGAATTCAAGATTTTTGATAAATAACATCCATTCGCCATTTTTAGTTTGGTGAACAGTGTCTCTGCGATCGAGACCTAGAGTTACAATAACCAAGGACATACTCTCGTTGGTGGGCAAGGGTTTGATGTTGATGGCTTCCGTCATAGGCACACGCTCATTCAACCTCAGACCTCCTCAGCGCGATGCCATTGGTGAAACTGTTCCATAGGCTGCACTTGTTAACGATTACACGCACACGAATCGCCTCTTAACTCCAGCCGTGATATTGCAATGACTTACTCTCATTAGTGGGCAAGCAGATGGGCTTGATGGCTTCCGTCATAGGCACACGTTCATTCAGCCTCAGCAAAGCAATGTCATTGTTGAAGTTGGTCAGGCTGAACTTGTTGACAATAGCGCGCAACACGAACCGAGTCTCCGGCCGCGAGGTGGCGTTGCAGCGGTTGTGTTCACCGAACGTCACCTTTATCATGAACCACATGAAGCTGGAAATTTAATTGTATTCTTATTATAAACATACAAATAAAAGTTTATTTTTTCAATAATTTTTGATTATTATAACAAAACAGTGTTCCTACTTCCTACGTTCATATTTTATATTGATATAGAAATGAATCTCTTTAGGGTGAAGCCAGACGAGCGTAATTTGAGTCGCGTAATTTCGGTCGCGCCATACTTAGTGTAACGTGATCACGTGACATGATAATATGGCGCGACCGAAATTACGCGGTCGACTTTAGATAGTCATCTCGTCAGTCTGACAGTCATAAAAATTACACTTTTAATTATTTTTTTCCCTCCCCTTCAAAAAAGTGTATCGCATTTTATTAAGTGAAGACAGAGGAGTTCACTCTTAGTGTTTGGCTAATTTCAAGTAAGTTAACATATTGTAAATCCTATTTCATTGTCTCTTTTATGACACAACATCATACTGTCCGAATCGTAATTACCTACTTACAAAAAGTTTTCACCGGACCAAATTGCTGTCGTCCATGTCGTCCATTGTATAATAAACTGAGATGGACAACGAATTCATTCCGCCTAAGGTGTAATGCGTGTTGGCAAGATAAGTATCGACTCTTTGGCGAAAGTGAACAGCATTTTGGACATGAATACTATTAATGTCTCCTTATTTACGCTTTCACTTACTGTGCGTATGTGTCATCATATTTACCCGTTTTACGCATTTCGATGCCATTCTTTATTTAATAGCATTGCGCAAAAACCACAATGCGCAAACCGCAAGAATATGTCTCACATGCATCATAAGTTTCAAATAATATTATTTGTATTTTTTTATGTGACAACTTTTTCAAACACTTCTTAATAGAGACCCTTTACTTAAATCTCTGATAGTATAAGTTAAGAGTATTGTAGTAATGGACCCGGAGACAGTAGGTATACATCTCCCGGTAAAGTGTGCCCAGTGATTTGCCTGTTGCATTGATTTACTATCATATTGATGTGATGTAATTGATTGATGTAATTGTATAGGTACATATATTTATTATTGTTATTCAATGAGATAGAATCAGACATGTAAAAGTGCCCTTGAGGCCTACTTGCAGAATAAAAATTTGAATTTTGAATTTGAAATTTTTTGAATTTTAATGTTTGAATAGTTGTTTTTTTCGAAAAACTTTCCTTGTATTCATTCCCCCGGAAGATAAACCCGTACCTTCTATGTTTTGTTTAAAATCAAACATTGTTCTTGGTATTTCCTAAATTTTTTGAAGTAGCTTAAGCTGCAAAGCGGTGACACGACTAGGCCAAAAGTAGCTTCGCTACAACTAAATATGTTTTTCACCTCACCAGCTCAAACATGGCGATTTTGCTGTCAGATAACAGTGAACAAAATGCGATTTTGTTTCGAGCGTGAGTAGAAAGTAGCTTTTTAATTTTTTCAATATCTGACGATGAATTGTCATTCTTCAGCCAAAAATTAATTATAAAATTCTAATCTTTTGAATCTCGATGCACTCTGTTTCTTTCATATGTATATAAAAGAGAGGGATAGAAACTTATCAATTTGAAATTCGATTTTCGAATTCGACCTCGATTGAGAACAGTTCGGATACGCACTATACCAAAATATTCATTAAAAACACCCGAAAAAGTTTTAATTGCAACGTTTTTTCTTTTCTTTATTATATTTTTATTTAACGACCGAATATTAAAATTATTGTGCCTTTTATATAAAACAATAAATCATTGCTCAAATAAAATAAGATTTTTCAACTTATTACTTATTGTAAATATAATAATAATTTATATAATTTCACCATTTATGATAAGATGCATATTAAAAACGTACCTTACAAAATAACGAGTTCATATTGTAATTGTTATTTTCTTTTGCAACTATTTTTTTGGTTTTTAAGGAGTAAAAATATTAATCAATTTATAAACAAAATCTCGTAATATAATATGTATTTATAAATAAACACGTCATGTATCTGCTAAATCTTCCAATTTGATCAAATAATGACAATAACCGTGTTGGTTGTGGTTGGTTGATTATAATTTCAATTTAAATTATATTGTTATTCCTTTTTAACCAGCACTTATCTATTTTCCGATTAATAATATTATTGAATCAGCAAAAAAGACTATAAACATACGTTGGAAGAAAAAGCAGAAAATGTCGAATATGTTCTCGCTGATGAGGTGAAAAGTTGTGTGTGCTACACGAGAGCAAAGTTTTTTGCATCTCGTGCTGTTGAGTCCCTCACTACACTCAGGATTCTAACATAGAATCACTCGCTACGCTCGTGATTCAAACGTAGAATCCTTCGCTTGCTCGGGACTCAAAATCAGCACTCGTAACAAAAAACAACTTTGCTCTCTTGTTGCACAAATAACTATTGCTGACTGTTTGTTTTTATTATACGACTAGACGGGTGCACTACTTTAAATTTAAAGGATTTTTATATTTATAAGGAATGCAGTATTGATACCATATTTCATTTCCTTAATTATGTATTTATTACCTTATAGGTGTATAATAAAATTGCCAAATTTATGGGCAACAATACAAATTGAGCACATTTGGGGGATATTGAACCGTTGGCGCCTCCCGGCCGGTTTAAGGTGAATGTCCCGAGGCTTACCGATCGGAATTCACCAATTTTATTTTGGACTCGTTTCGTCCTCGGGTTATCGGACTTTGGAATTGACGCGCAATTCCCAGGATAATCTGTGATTTATTTATTCAATAATTTAAACAAATATTATAAAAAAATAACTAAGCTAAACATACATAAAGAAACAAAAAAAGGGTTTGAAACAACCAAAGTAGGAGTAATTCACTACATTCGAAAATATTAACTAAAGAAGTTAAACAACTAATCCGATTTATCTGTATTTCGGTCGAACTAAGAATTCTCCTTTTTCGAAGTCAGTTAAAAAGTTTTCCAACATAATAATTTCCAAGAACACAATAATTTTCAAACATTGGACGTTATCAACATAAATCATAATATATATGTGAGTCATATGAAAGCAATGATTACGTCCTGTTGGATCACATCTAAACTAAGGGCCCTTTCAGACGAACGGCACTTTCCTTACAGACGAACGGCACTAGTACAATTGCAGCCGTCGCCACCATCAACAGGTGGCGACGGCAGCCATCAACAGGTGGCGACGGCTGCAGTTGTACTAGTGCCGTTCGTCTGTAAGGAAAGTGCCGTTCGTCTGAAAGGGCCCTAACGTTTTTTTTAATATTATCAGCCATTAATGTATCGTTAACCCAGATAAAATTCTCGACCGTGAGGATATTCCGCTATTAAATGTCATGTCATCTCTAAATGGTGTATCTCATTTGTTAGATATACTTGGGATTGCGTGTCTTATATATTTTTATTTGTCTTATGTTCTTATATCTTTTGAATCATCACAACAACATATAGGTATTTCGATACAAATGGTGTCAATGACATTTAGTGTGCGTTATGAACACGAATAATAGAACTATATACACACGAACACGAATAATAAATAGAACCTTCTTGTAGGAGAATTGCCAAGGAACTTTTCATTAATAGATCCTAAGCAGGATGAATGATATTATATGCATACTGACTGCGAAGACCAGTTTCTTGGAATAATCGAAAGAGAGATAAGAAGAAACATATAATAAATATGAAAGATAAAATTAAAATTTACCACCCAATATGTACGATTCAAATTAAATGCCATTCATTACTTTTTTAATTGGTGCTGCGTATAATATGTATTCCAAGGTTAATTAATTACTAACTTTCAGTCCCCTAACCAACATAAGAGACGTAGTTGTGCATTAAAGTCCCTCCTCAATATCGATTAAAAATTTTGAGAAAGAAAAGGAGAAATTCTTATCAGTCAGTGAGTGAAACCGAGTATAACCATAATTAAGGAAATAGTTTCGTAAGTCGTATAAAAGAGCTGTCGTTAACTGAGTGTAGATACTTATATTTATATCTCATAACCGACTAATGCAGGCGAGTCAACATTATGTGACTAAATACTCAAGGATGCTTCTTATAGTATACATGCGTTGACGCCTAGAGACATGTCGACAAGTGTGTACCTACTTGAATATTCAATAGGTTACGTTACGTATAGCTAGGTGCACATACCATAACTATACAAGCACAGCGATTTACAGACAGATACCTACGCGAAAGAAATTCATACTTGTTTTCGGATAGCTCTTCGAATTCGTCTCAGAATCTCACGTGCACTTGATAAAAATATAGTTGGTTTCTCTCTTAACATTTGTTGTACATATGACCTATGGTAATTACATCAACTAAATGTGACAGTATTAAGTAAAATGTCCCATTCTTCGGGTTTCCATAGAGACGATATCCCGCCAAACACAAACAAACCCGCTTTTACACTGTCACTGTCAGGTTAAACACTGTATCACACTTAAAAACCAACCGCGTCAGTGATTGAAAGTATAAGTTAAAAAACTGTGTTGTCGTGTTTGTACTTAAAAATGCATTAGATGTAGCCAATTCTTACAAATAATCTGAAAATTCGTACAAAATTCCTAATAATGCGAAGATCGAAAACTCGAGATCCTACGACGGAGTGCATTTTTTGAAACCTTAGAACATTTGATCGAGAGAGAGAGATCAATGCCATGTTCTGAAACCATAATAGGTAGGTTGGCATATTAAACAAAAGGATTCATATTACACAGCGAAGCGAAAACTCACTCCTCAACGCAGTGCGCGGCAGGAAACACGAAGCGATCCTTGACGAGCATGCCCCTGAAGAACGCGTGGCATTTCGGGAAACTCGTTGAAGCCAGCCTCATCAGTCAATTTGATTTTACAGTGAATCGAAGACTCACCCTTTAAAACAGAGAGCCGCAGTTAGTACGTAGCAGTCGTTGATGAGCGTAACTCCGCAGTGGAACCACTTGATGTAGGTGAGCTTGACCATCCAGGGGAATTCGTTGAAGCCAGGTTCAGTTGTACGCCAGATTACATCGCAACGAAGACTCACCCTTTAACACAGTGCTCGGCAGCCAACACGTAGCGGTCGTTGACGAACATGCCTCCGCAGCAGAACCGCTTGATGTAGATGAGTTTGGTCATCGAGGGAACACGTTGAAACCAATATCAGCAGTCAGTTAGATTACACAGTGAAACGAAGACTCACCCTTTAACACAGTGAGCCGCAGTCAGCACGTAGCGGTCGTTAATGAGCATGCCTCCGCAGTAGAAACGCTTGATGTAGGTGAGCTTAGCCATCCAAGGGAACTCGTTGAAGCCAGCCTCGGAACCGCCAACGATGCGGCCCGCCTCGTTCCTTTCGCCGCATTCTGAAGTAACAATAACAAAAATGAGACTTAAAAAGTTAAGTACAATCAGTGGAAGAAGTACATAGTTACACAAACCAAGTGATCCTGGCTATTCCGTCATCAAGAGAATTTGGGCGGTGTAACTTATTATTTAGCGTATTTTTCGGTGCTAAATTTGCTGCTTACTGTAGAAATTGAAATCAGCCTATACTGGCTTAATTATCTGGTAAATCTATTGACATACTGTTGCTGTCTTGAGCAAACGTCTCCTCTACATAACCCATACCTACTTCCTTTCACCCCCGGTGGTATTACTTTTCTCCTTGCTTTTTGGTAAATCCCAATTGATTCTCAATCCCAATGATTGCTTTATCTGTTATTTCAACAGATAAAGAAAGCGCAATGTTGGAAAAGATTTAAAATAATCATTGCAAGTATTGTTGTAGTTTCTCCTCCAACCGCGAAAACAGATCTTGATGAACATTTCTCCAGAATGGAGGTACTACACATACAATACATATTGCATGACCGCACAGTATGTGTGATAGAACTGTAGAACAGGAGTACAGAACATAAGCATGAGCTGATCTTAGAATAAATACGCCTAGAAACCTAGTCAGCGCTTAAAGTGGAGCCAATTTTGGTTAGCCACAGGCTGTTTCGACCGTATGCGTATCTGTCACAAGCAACACGTCTCTGATCGGTTCGTAGACACGCACACATAAAACCAAAAGCGGTTTCATCTGTTTGATGAAAACTCTCGTTCCAGGCGTATTTATTTTAAGGAGGTGATACAATGGTCGTCGAGTTTATAACCTACCACGATCGCACTCACGCGGTTGAGGTTTAAACCTCTGATTTTACTTGAAATCTAATGACATTTTATCAGCTCACGGACAGTACTTGTTTTAGATGAAAACTTATTGTCAACAACAATAAATACTTACTGCAGGTACAGATGGCCCTGGGCTGGTTGGCCTCTAGCAGGGGAGGTCGGTTGCCCCACACACCGCCGAAGAAGTTCTTCGTGAATACTCCTCGAGCATCACGCGATACTTCATTCTATGATCAATAAAATTTTGTCAATGGTTGTTAGCGTTATTCTTAAATACGAATAATAAAATAGTTATATGGTCTAATAAACTAAAAGGACAAGAAACTATGTAGCAAGTACTGTCAACGTTAACTGTATAAGTGCCTAATCATTTAAGTACCTTGTCACAGTAAAAGTAAGCTGTTGCATTACCTACTTGCATTGGAGTAAAAGTAATAACCGTGACCAATTACTTACTAATAAAGTTAATTACATCACAACACGACATAGATTAGTAAATTATATAGTTTATCGTGAAATGAATACATATACATATTATTTCAATTTATTCAACTTAATGCCAATAAAATCGACTTCCTCTAGAGAAAAATAATTTTGGAGCACATCACGCAACGAAAAAAACACAATTACGACTAAAGTTATATTTTACACTATTTATAATTTGATATAGATTAGGACGAGCAATATACTAACTAATTATGTTTAATTACATAATTTAGATCATATACCTAATGGCACAGTAAATTACAGTAACATTTAAATGTGTTGTTATTCATAATAAGAAAACTTTTGAGTAGCTTTGTAGCATAAATAAAGAAATTTAAATATTGACAATACTTACAAACAACGTAACAAAAAAATATCCATAAATTACCATAATAAAATATTTACCTCGGAATAAGTGAAAGCGGCCACATTGACTAAAATTAAAATATATTTCCACATGCTGGCACTCAAACAAAGAATAACAACAAAAATAAAAACAAAAATTTAAATTCGGAAACAAATATTTGCGCTCCGCGGGCGCTTTCTGTTCTTGGAGTTGGCGCGGTCGCCCGTCGACGGACACTGAGCGACGCACCCGACGTGATTTGGGTACGACACAGTGTAAACAGCCCCACTAATTTGTTTCTTATGATGGAAATAAAGTAATTATTGTCTTATTAAGAACGAAACTGATACGGCCTTTGACAATCGACAGCATTCAGGGCGAAAACTTCCTGCAATTCGACTTTTTATATGAGTTTTTTAAAAGGTAGTAGAGTTTTTCGCTTAATAATGTTTTTTTTTGTTTCATATGCGTTGTACAGTTTTTACATCGACATTAACAAGAAAAAATAGAATTATTTATTGACTTTAGTACCTACATATGAATGTGTGACTAATTTATCGCAATCGTATAAACGCTGTAAACTCTTGATTTAAATTTAATTATTATCGGCCACGTTTATATTATGATGGGTTTTAAAAATCTCTACCTAAAAGGTGCTACAATAAAATACATAATATTTATGCATTAAAACATTTGAAAATGTACAATTTTCAATAACACCAGGCCGAAAACGTTGTGAAACAATTAAATGTCTATAAATTTAAGTATGTAACTAAGAAATCGTATTATTAGGTAAGTATATAGATCTTCCAATTCCAACGGACGTAAACTTAGATAACATGCATGGCCGACAATACATCCTCCATTGACAACGTAGAGACAAGCCCGCGTCCTTTGGGCGACCGGTTACTAGTGGAAAGTGCCACTTTCCAACCGCGTGCGTATATCTATGCAATTTCTGCATTTTTGTCACTCACATGGCCAAGGCGTGAAAGAATAGTAATTAGACCATCTGCGCTACACTAGTGTTAACGCATTTACTGTCAGGCAGGGGACGTGGCCTAGGAACAAACTTGTATGACGGTTAAGAGGCCTTATTCCTTTTAATATATACGAGGGGCGTTCAATAAAAAGTGAGAATGAGATGCAAACTCTTTCAATATTAGGAAATTAAATAATGGCCGGTAAAGTTAATGTAACTAGCGTATTGCTCATGAAAAAAAAATCCAACTGCTTCTTGTTTAAAAAGAAATACGGCCATTTCTTTGCAACGCTATGGAGTACGTGAGCGAAAATGGCGAAAATTGAACTTCGCGCCGTTATCAAATACTTGTGTTTGAAAAAAAATTCTACGGACCAAGTCAATTTAGATCTGCGGGACACTTTAGGGTCTAATGCTCCTCCGTATTCGACAGTCGCACGTTGGTGCGCCGAATTTAGACGTGGAAGAACATCGACCATGGACGAACCCCGCTCCGGACGCCCTACTACAGCAGTAACTGAAGAAATTGTGAAAAAAGTCGAAAACTTAGTTTTGGCGGATCGTCGTGTCACGGTTCGTTTTATTGCTGAAAATGTAAAGATTCCAACGGGGAGCGTGCATAATATTTTACATGAACGCTTGGGTATGAAAAAGATATCTGCGCGTTGGGTACCAAGAATGCTTACTGACACGCAAAAACAAACTAGAGTCGAGATTTGACAAGAAGCTTTGGACCTGATAAAGCAAGACCGGAAACTTTTTCTGGCGCGTTTTATAACAATGGTTGAGACATGGCTCCACCATTACGACCCTGAAACGAAACTGCAGTCTATGACATGGAAAAGGCCATCATCTCCAACTCCGAAGAAATTCAAGGTGGGCCCATCTGCCGGTGCTGCATGGGCTCTGTTTTTTGGGATGATAAAGGGGTAGTAATGATTGAGTATCTCGAGCATGGAGCCACTATTACGGGCACTTTATATGCTAAACAAATAGCAACATTGCGCAAAGAGATCCGCGAAAAACGGCGAGGTAACTCTCGAAAGTTGTGGTGTTCCACCAGGACAATGCCCCGGCACACAAGTCCGCCGTTGCAATGGCTGCTATTCGTAATTCTGGGTTCGATATCCTTAAGCATCCTCCGTATTCACCGGATCTCACCCCCAGTGATTTCTACCTATTTCCGAGCTTGAAAGAATACCTGAGAGGCCAGAAATTTGAAGACGACGACGCGGTAGTCGCTGCAGTACAAGATTTTTTAAGTACTCAAGATGAGACCTTTTTTAAAAATGAAATTTTAAGTTTAGAAAAAAGATAAACTAGGTGTATTATGCTAAAAGGTGACTATGTCGAAAAATAAAATGACATTTAATAAAAGTTGTTTATAACATACTCATTCTCACTTTTTATTGAACGCCCCTCGTATTTTTTCATATTATAACCAATATATTGATAATAACAACCAATTTTTTGAAGTGTCTACTACTCTTCCCTGAGTTCCAGATTGTAACATAGCTATTTCATGCTTTGGTTGCGTGCAGTCGAAAATAAGTTGAAAAAAACAGTTTTCTGCGTGAATTTTGTCAATTTGGAGTAATTTTTGAAACAAAAATTATCAATGAAAAATTCAAACTCTAGGTTTCAAATATATACTTAAGTACCAATAAATCGCAATGGCCCTGTTCTAAGAAACATGTTTGATCATATTATAGAAAAAAATATCCAAAACGGATAAGGAGCATTAATATGTCTGTGACAGTGAATGCGAGCGCGTTTTTCTTACCAGCCCTTCGAGCACAACTATGCTTTGCGAGTCTTGTCGCACGAGACAGCGCTACCCGTCACTCTCTCACATTACTGCACAGGAAGAGACGGGTAATTATCTCGCACGAGAAATAGTCTCGTATGACAGTTATGCTAGAGGTGCAGTTGTTAGAGCATACTCGATGTCTGTAAGTCTGTGTTTGATATCTAGGCTCACTAAACGAATTAGTGTGTTGAATGAAAATGTTCTTACCTACATAGGTGCCAAGACCGCAAAGCTGAAGTGGGACTGGGCTGGACATGTCTGCCGCATGCATCCGAAACGATGGGCCAGAATAATCACCGACCGGACACCGCAAGTTTACTGGTGCAGAGGCAGACCGAAAAGAAAATGGCGGGATGACCTGGATGCATTTAGTAACAAGTGGAGAGAGCATGCAGCCAATAGAGACGAGTGGCGCAAGAGAGGGGAGGCCTTTGCCCAGCAGTGGGACACAATTATAGGCAAGTAAAAAAATAAATTAAGCGCGAATTTGTTTTATTACCGACTAGCTTCGAAGATATAGGTACTGGAAAGTTTGAATGACGCATACCGTCGCCTCAAAAGTCTCGTGATGAATTGAATTCAATACGGGGATTGGTGATCTAAATCTGGCCCTTTTGTTGCAACATTGAAATGTATGCCCATATGATATATGTTTTCTAAATGTATAATTATATCACATCATATCTAAACAAAACTTCTCAAAGGATATTAAAACATATTTTTTTATTACTGGGTATATTTTATTAAAACATTTCGCCACAGAACAATAACAATTATCTATCCAGCAACGTAATTACAAATAGCACCGGCATAACATTACGGCCATCAACAATAACGTTATACAACAAATATAAACATAGTTACAAAAGTATCGAAAACAACAATATTACCTATTTAACAAGGTACGAGCGCAACTGCTGGGTACATAATGTACATATACATGATTATTTATATATTAAAAATAATACTCCAATCAACGGGGTTTTCAATTAAATTATAATAATTATATTACAAAGTTGTAATGACTTAGGTTACATAAATACGTAATAAATGGTAACGTTACAGGTACGTATTGTAATGTTACCAATTCTTGCCTATTTGTAATAAACAATAAACATCAATCAGTTCCTTGCAAACAAATGCAATATATGAATATAATATTAAAAGTCACATTACGCTGGTTCAAATTACAGGATTTTATATTATATTTAAAATGTACCTACTTGAAATTAATCAATTCGTTAAGTGAAAAAGTAATTGGATGATGATTAACCGAACACAAGTACGATGAGAACGTAACTGATAAATGAAGATTTTTTTTATTATGGTGCCCCGAAATGTTAATCAAATTTTCACATAAGTATCTTCCTACAGAAATGTACGCCTCCGTTGACTGAAATATACTAAAACTATTTAAATTACTTAAACAAATTAAACAAATTAAATTTCGTTAAGTTATTCAACACGTAATAAAAATTATGATTTATACTAGCTTGTAACACATTAAAATATACAAACGACAATAAGTTAACAATAAAATATATTTTTATTGTGATAGGGATCACAGGTACAGCCTAAAGAGCATTTTTGTCCTTAACTCTACGTCCTATATATATTCAATAATGAGATTAATGAGTCATATATGTACATACATAGAATCAAAGTCAGCAACACCACTACATCAGGTTTTAGTAGGTGTTACTAACTTTGCTACTATATAAATAAATAAATATTAAGGGACAATCTTACTTAATCTCGACGTATAGGTTTGACTCTATTACGTTTATTTGTAACTATTGGATTTGTAGGTATTATACTCACATTTTACTGATCATTTGTAGACTGAACGTTATTTTTCTTTTTTAGTCATGACTTGAACACATTGTGTGGGAGTACAACCCACTAAAGAAAATGTCTTCGTGCCACAGGAATGATAGAACGCGTTGATATAGTCAAAAATAGCGTACGATTAACGCGCATCCTGCTTGTTATATGCGTACAAACGCAATTTCAAGATATTGACAGTGCTTACTAAAAGACGCAACCAATCTTTGGTAGTTTGAGTGCCACAGGTACTGCCACATTAGGTACGCTTTAAATACTGTAAATACTTTACCATGCATTTAGTTTTATAGGCGTATGGCCATATGGAAGACTAGTAGGTATTAAAAAAAATATATGTGAATATTTTTTACAATTCATTGGTTCCCAATTTGTTGCTGGCACACTGGCACTAGAACTGGCAGGTAATGTTTATGTTTCTGAATATTTTTCTTTTTTATTTTTAACTGATTATTTACCTAATACTTATATCTACGAGTAAAACACACGAACACACAATTTCAAAATTCAACGATTTTAAAATTTCACATAGATCAATTATTAACTATATTAAAAAAGCTCTTCTTACTAGTATATTGTAAATTAAAATAAATAAAGAATTCACAATAACAATCCGATTAAATATGTACACGTAATGAAATGAACACTTAGGTAGTAATTTCTCTTATCCCTATGGTAATCTGCACCACCGGCCTGTCGTTATTAATATTATTTAGTCTAAAAATGTTAGTAAATACAACAAACACACATATCACTCTATTCATAAAACGGTTTACCCATTTTAGTTAGGATTCTTTGTTTCTTTCTCACAAATTATAAGAAAAAGTTTGACAAATTACAAAATAGGATGAATCAATATCCATATTTCTTCATATTTATAGTTTTATTTGCAACATAGGCTTAACAATTTAAGCCTGTATTGCAAATAAAACTCATATTACATTTTAAAATTTAAATTTTTTATTTTATTTTTTAAGATAATTTATGGTATTTTAGAATAAACGTAATAATATTGGTTATAAACGTATTTATGAATAAAATCAGTATGTAAAAATTTGATAAGTATAAAAGGGTTAGTAAATAATTTAAATGACATGAAATGATGAAATGAGTATCAATTTAATTGACATATGCATGAGATTTTAATGAATATAATTACTGCGAACAAAAGTTACTAATTTTTGTTTTATTTGCCTTGTTGTCATTACACAAACTTTTACGTAAGTAGGTATACGCTTTCTGAATCGTACATCAATGAAATTAATGAAAATGCGTGCAATGAACAATGAGGAGTGACTGAATTTAGCAAAACTACTTAGTCTTTCAACGTAACTACTGTGATATAACGTATTATTTTAATATGATTGAATAATTTAATATGTACACAATTTTTGTATGTTTAATGTAATACTATACGTTTTTATAAATTATTTCCATCTCGATACCTATATAAGAAAACACACAGACATGAACACTCGGGCATACATACTTACATTCAAATAGCTCAACACAACACTCATGATACTAAACTGTGTTAAAATTGCTTCATTATTAAAACAACGCGTACCTATTCCAAACAACCCAAATAGAATCAATACATTAATAATATAAACTGCAATAAAATTGTGATCAAATAACTAGTAAGTATATAATAAGCATTAATACATATAATTATGTAAATAACCAGGTAAACTCGCGGAACGTCTGTGGGATAAAAAAGATAAAGAATTTACAAATAGCGTCTCTAAGAGTAGAAGTTTTCAAAATGTCGAAAAATCTTTGGTCGCTTAAACTCCCTGATATGAGCTAGCTCTCAAAAATCAAAACACCTAAGTGAACTCTCCAGAAACAGCAGATTTCAACGTCTGCAAATTTTCATTTGCAAACTTATGAATTGATTAGTTGCGTACTCGATTTTATACTATAATTACTCGTAGGGTGGATATTTTCTGGCTCTATCTTGTTATGTTATTAACTATCTAATTGTTTCGGTTTCTGCTTTTCGAACCTTTTGAGATCTCGTGACATTTTATGAAGGACACATATCTTATAATAAGCACCAGACCTCATGATGAGAACTGATCGCCAAACTGTGCGTTTGTGGTGTGATGTTAGTTGCCGCAAAGACAGGAGTCCTTCAGGTTAGCTCGAAGCCAGGGGAGGAACCGGGTGACTCTCGTGTACACGCCGGGATAACCCGGCCGCCCGCAACCGACTCCCCATGACACTATTCCTGAAAAGTAGAAGAAAAAACCTAAATTCAAAATTTAAAAAACTCCAATACTCATAGCTGGTCATCATGAGGCCCTCATTTAATGTTGCCCGATTCCACGTTATCTTTAAATATGTAATTTTTACTTAATATGTTTTTTTTTTTTAATTTTTCCAAAAACGCGGAGCTGGTGTGAGTTACTTCTGTCAGGTGTTCTGGATTTTTTTGACCACGTTACGTATGATAAAAGACTTTGTAAGTCTGTTCATAGCGCCTGAATTTATAACGCGGCAAAATATTATGTACAATCTTGTCTTCTTATTTTTAGGAGGCTTCTAGTTACGAATACGAGCACTCCTAAATGGCAACTTTTTTCATTATTATTATTTTTAAGGGACATCCTTTACTGTAACTATACGTACGATTTATTTCACGACTATCACCACCACACCGGTTGATGGGATACAACCTAGTGGAAATAAAGTTTGCATTGGTGTCCGGGTAGCCTTTGCCTCATAATGAAATCATGTCATAATGCGCTTGATTATATTTAACTTCTCACATTTTATATTTCATCATTTGAGTCATCAGAATATCAGAGCATCGAAAGAAATTAATCATTTACTATGGTTCCCTGATGGGTGTGCATAAATCATTGCTCCCAAACCGGCTTCAATGTTTGATTCCTCACTTGGTGAGCTTGTTTGTTTTGGTTTTCTCATGGGAACTTGTACTTTAAAGTTCCTACAATTATTTAAAGTGAATGATACATGACATTGTAGTAGGTAGGTAAGCTTGTACTCGTACTTATTGCTTGATAGGTTGAGTAAGGATAGCTTACCAACAATCTGAAATTTGTCCCCCTTTTGTATAAGCAGAGGGCCACCACTGTCGCCTTGGCAGGAGTCCGTCGACGCTCGACCAGCGCATAACTGAAAAAATCAAAGTAACAGTTTTCAGAAGCACAGGTTTGAGCTTTTATCACAGAACAAGTAATATGATATGATATATTCTTTCCATTACTAGAACGTAATAGATACATGATCCACTCCTGACAATGTCATAAGTCTCGGTAATTTTCGCGACGTAGTTATTATTAACTCTTATTGCAACCCAAGCTATTGGGCAAGGTTCTGTGGAATCTTCTCGTAGATTCGACCACAATTGCTTTGCAAAATCCGTTAAATCGTTTGACTCAAATATCGATATTGGTTTCTTTAATGAGCGCTACTTGTATTACTATTATATTAGTATTAGTGTAGGATAAGTACCATGTTGTTAGTGATCCGGGATGCGCGGTACTTCATACCGCGGCATTGCGTGAGGGATAGGATGGGTACGCGCACCTCCTGCACTACCGCTGGCAGCTGCCCGCCCTCCGACGTGCGGCCCCAGCCGACCGCGATGCCCTCTTTGCCGGAGGGATCTATGCCTGGAAATAGATTACCATGATCAATGGCGTGATTCAACTTATTCTCGTCATTGACGGTATGTAGGTACTTATTTTCCTTGATAAGCAAAATAGATGCAAGAACGTTGAAAACTTATATAAAAAGAACATTCGATGACGTAGAATGTAGAGCGGACTGGATTAGGGCTCTGCGGATTGGTGACTTATACATATCTTATATAGGTACCTAAATCTATTCATATAATTGATAGTAGGTTCAGGTTACGCCGGGTGCCCGACGTTTCATATAACTTCACTTAATCTATTTTGGTTTGATATACCATTGCTTTGTATAATGTAACGAATGGTATAATATTGTTTTAGATAATTTTCAAATGATCTAATGTAACAATTGATATAATGGTTTATAGGTATAATTACTTTTAGTATAATGTACATTTACTATATTTATTACTTGGTATAAAACGTATTTATCATAATGACTTACTTGATATAATTCGTCAATGCTATAAACTACAGAAGATATAAGTTGATTTTACTATAACCAAAAACGGTGGTTCCGGCTAGATATATTAGGCTGTCACCCCCTATATCACCTTAAGGCACGTCCGACTTGGCTTAGGTTAGGTACGACGACGAGCGAAGCGAGGAGGAGTGTTAGGTTGAACTGCGACCCTAACGAGCGAGCGAAGCGAGCGAGCCGCGCAGGTCCGACTTGGCTTACGATTCCTAACATTTACCTATTTCACATTAAGGCAGTATTTATATGAAAACGCTATTATTCTAAATAGTATGTATGTTAAACAAATTTATGTGATAAATATGTTATGCGAAAGTATAATTATGCATATTGTCAATTATGTCATTTAGCCTATTATATCAATCGATAATTAGAGAAAAGCAAAATATAGGAAAAAACTATTATATGAAACGTTACATTATATGAAACAACTTTATATCAATCGATTATATATCAAGTGTATGTTAGTTCATCTGACATTATATGAAACATTACGGACCCGTCAGTGTTGTAGGCGTTGATATGTGATGGTGGTAAACAAAAGGGTTTGCTTGAGAGAGGATGAGCTTGGAGAATGTGACAGCTGACAGGTTTCCTCAGCTTAAGCAGAGCTATAGCGTTCTTGAAGGAGTCAGCGTCGATGCTGCGGTGACGCAGGATGGAAATGACAGCGCATATAATAGCTTGAGAACTAACTGGTAAACAGATTGGTTTAATGATCTTGGAGAAGGTGACAGGTGACAGGCTTCCTCAGCTTGAGTAGAGATATGTTGTTCTTGTACAATGGAAATGACAGCGCATATAATGGCTTGTACTTACTGGCTGGTGGTAAACAGATTGGTTTGATGATTTTGGAGAAGCTGACAGGTTTCCTCAGCTTGAGCAGAGCTATATCGTTGTTGTAGGAGTCGGCATCGAAACTGCGGTGACGCACGATGGACGTGACAGCGCGCATGATGGCCGCGCTCTCCGTCGTGATGGTCTGGTCGTGGTCACCGAGAATCACCCGAATTTTGGACCGTTTCAGTCTGCGGATGAATATGAATACAGAATTAGATTCCTTCGTGGTTATTAGCAATTACTGATTGATAGATTAGATAGACAACGAGAACAAAGCGAAAGGCACCATTATTCAATTGTCGAATTAGCGTAGCTTTTAGGAACTAAAATTATTTTTAAATTTATTAATTATTTATAAATATCTCTTTTTTTTATTTCTGTATTGTAATTTTTTTTATCTTCAATTTAATATTAATGATTAAAACTCACGCATACTACGCTACGCTTAAAAAAAAAATTAATCTGCTTGTATTTAGTAGGGAAGAATAAGATTTCGTAAAAGTCGGAGCAGAAGCGGGCAGCGTACCTGCCGGCATTTATTCAACAGTGAAGAAATAAATATTTGCCGAAGATTTTGATGAAGATAATTGGGATCATTGGGCTGCATCATGTAAATGGGGAAAGACGGTTGACATGAAAAACCTAATCAGTGGTGCACTGCTAGTAAATAAGTAAAAATGAAGTAAGAAAGAATTTGGTTATTTGGTTAAGAATTTGATAAGTAACAATATTTCACTTTAGGTACTAGAACGCAGTGACAACCTGGAAAAGCTCTTAGTGACAGAAAATATTCAAGGAAGAAGACCAAGAGGAAGGAGTCCCATGCGCTGGACCGATCAGATTCGAGACACAACGGTCACCAAATTTCCCGACGCCATGCGGTCTGCGGTAGATCGAAATAAGTGGAGAGCGATCGTCCGAAGAGTGAAAGATAGAGGTCACAACCCTTAGCAATGAGGAAAACGATACAAGAAGAAGACTAGAAGTCACACCGCCAGACCCAATAATATTAAAAGATCCGGTAACTGACGGCCATAAATACTGCGTTTTGGGTCTAAGGCCTGAACTATAGACAAAGGATTAATGCCCGTATTTACGACTCGCATAACTTATGTAGGTACGCTATTGGAAGCTAGTAATGTATGAGACTACCGCATAAATTGTATAGAATGTAGGTAATTGAATTACTGGTAGTAAACTTTACTTCTATGGTTCATAATCATAATAAGCTTTTAAAATATGAACATATTCTAGTATGGCTTGGATGGAGAGAAACCGTTAGTTCTGTAAGAACAAATAAGCAATTTTAGTGCATATTTCATGTGTATTTATTCTATTTGTTTCATATGAAGAGGTTCCATTTTATGATTCAGTACATTAATAAGGAATTCTATAAAGTGACACCAGAAATAATTATTGTAGTGTATTTATATGTAGGTTCAAACATTTAAAACTCATAGCGAGTTTAGTAATTGCTATGAGTTAGGGTTATTTTTATTCATATAGCGTGGACATTGAAAGATTAGTTGTTATTTTTCGCTAGATCCTAATACACATGTAGATACAAACTATTAACTATTGCAGGCCTACATAATGAAAAAAATAAGTTACATGTACCCAAACCTTTGTCTTATACATATAATTGTCGACTTTATCTTACATAACTATGCAATTTTAATTTCGTATGACCCTTTTATAAAGCTATCCAGCGTTTTGACAGAATGCGAGCGTGAGTGACAGATGCTTTGTCACTTATTTATCACGTGATAAACGCAACCATCATAGGCCCCCTGGGCTCCTTCGATATTGCAATAACACACATTTTGTATGTATACCTACCTTCCTCTTCCAATGTATTTTTTTTATCCGAAATATAATTTTCATAGATGCAGATTTGCAATGAGCTTCGCGATATTGCAGGCAACTGTAATAATGTGCCTTATTGGTTTCCAGTTTCCTTCCCAATTATTATGATCTAGTTCATCTATAGAACAAGGGACAAATTAGGAGATCTACAAAGCTAATAGTTTCTGTATTTTAACAACTAACTTCAAATAGTAATAAATACTGCGCAATTTTAATCGAAAACATTAATTAGGCAATCTAAAACCACGATTAACTTTCTCCTCTAAATCAAATAGTAATCTAGATTACAATCCATATATTTAAAAGTTTACTGTTAACTCAAAGTGTAAGCATTTAACTACCGTATTTATCAATAGCAAGTGACTTTATATGTAAGTATACAGTGATCACAAAATACAGAATGTAATGATAATAGTCAGAAGTTAACACGCGTGATACTTGCGTGTCTCTTCGCATGCTATATTTTCATTGCATACATTTGTCTAAAATCTTATGCCATCAGACTAAAGTCTAATTTTAGTAAATCTGAGTATAATTCCAAAATGCATCATTACGATAATGCACAGCTGATACCAATGACATACGGATAATTCACGAGTTCTATGACACCACTTTGCGAGGCGCGATGGTTTTTATCTATCAGTACCTACACGACACTTTTTTTTTATTTCAAAAGAACCTTTAGTACATGATCAAAAAAGTGTCTCACTAATTTTTTTTATCAAATAGTTAAACAAAAATTACGAAGATAATAGAAGAATTAAAGTTCCGCGTGACGTCACGCCGTGCTACATGTTTGATATTAACTTAATTTTTATTTTTATCTTTATCTTTTTCTTTGTTATTTTTCGTTTGGCTACATGTCTAACATTTTTTGACAATCTAACTGACGGACTAATTATAATAACATTTTTTACCCAGGAACCCATCCAACTGTATGGTTAGCTCGGTTTAAGTAATAATAATACCAGTGCCTTCAGTTTACCATAGAGATAAATATCTAACTTTACTTGAGAAATAGAAATAAGGAAATCCTGTCACGAGGCGAACGTGTATCATTATTACACTCTCACTCACTCCGGCCTGAGAAACTACTTGTCGGCTACTGCGATACATATAGGTAAGAAATGAAAATAAAATTTGAGAAATATAGTTTTGAATTTTTGTTTGCTTCATTTATCATAAATTTAACATGACTAATTCGCAATGCATATTAAGATCAAGAATATTACACAATTTTAGGTATAAACACAATATATGACTAGATATTATAGGAACATACATAGGCCAAGATCCTGTTGTTCTCGGGATAAGCGAAAAGTATAAATTCAATTCAAAATTCAAATTCAATTCAAATTCATTATTTAATAAAAACACATGGTCACATAATACAAGGGATGGAGCCTCCCATTAAGCGTGTTATTGCCTGTGTCGGGAGGCCCCGCTCTTCTTTAAGGTAAAATGTTATGTTCAGCAGGTGCACTACAATTTAGAATAAGAAAAAGTAAATAAATGTGTGCAGAATCTTTAACCCTCACAGTCTAACCAACCTACCGTATTAGATCCCGTCTGGCACGAATAGACAAGACAATAGGTACTTATATATTGCGATAATAACCTCAATACGCGCGAAGATAAACTAAATGGGGAATGAATGACATTTTTGAAAAATCTTGAATTTTTGTTTATGGGTAAGGTAAACGGACTATTTTTCTCGTAATTTAACCGTCATTTCTAAATAAAAAAGATGTTTTTTTTTCTCGCCTTGTACGATTTCGTACGGTAATCTCACCGCCGCACCGGGGTATAATTTTTTCAACTTGGCAGCGGTGCTGCCATGCTCCTTGATAATATAAATTGCCATAAATCCCCATTATATTTTCTAGTAATAACTCGGAAACATAACTGTGTGCATCGTGTATCATAAGATATAAGAGAAGACTTACTTCCTCACGCAATGCGCAGCCGTCAGCACATACTCCTTGGTAAGCAGCGAGGCGCCGCAATGGAACTGGCCGTCGTACACGATCCTCGCCATCCACGGGTACCTGTTGGCCCCGGCCGGCATGCCGCCCACGATACGGTTCTCCTGGTTGGATCCGCCACACTCTGTGAAAGTGAACGCAGTTTGTTGAACCCTAAAACATTGTCGATCTCTAGATGGGGCCCTCGATAAACTGGCTTGGCCGCTTCAGACCGGGAAACTGCTTTATATAGAGTTGCGAATGGCCAATAAGGTATTGTGTGAAATTAATTAAATTCGGTGGTTGATGCAAATATTATAATGGATTGTAACAAGTTCACAATTTTATGCTGCGCGTGCCGCGGCCGCTGCAGGACACACACAGACTTGTGGCCGATGAGTGTCGTGTTTCAGCAGTTTCGGGGCAATTTGCCGAATCCTACACTAGATCAGACGACGCAGCCGAGCCAGGCCATTATGTCGCCTAAATCTAACTAGCTTTAAGTCTTGCTTAAATGTATGTATTTTTGTAGTTCACAGTACCTTGGTTTTATTACTGTAATGCTGTGTATTTGAATAATAAATACTGATAATTATGAAAGATACTCCCGTTTAACTATGCAGTGTTAAGTCAATAATTTTTTCTGACCGGCGATTCACCTCAGTATCACCTGATGGTAAGAGACAACGGGGTCGAGGATGTACCTCGCTCGTTCAGCAATAGTTTATTCACTCTTGCCTTGAAAAGACCCAAATTATAATTTTCTGGAAATAGACACGATGGGAGCGAGTTTTATTCCTTAGCGGTTCGCATTAGGAATGAAATCGAAATGATATGCAAATCGCTTCGTGCGATAAGTAAAATTAAATGGTAAACTGACAACATAAGGATGAAGTCGTTCCCCTCACCTGGTTATCCGATCGTGAAACGGGGATGGCGGATTTAAATCGTGCAATTTCTGAATGATGATGATGTCAGATAAAATAAATATTCGGCGGAAATACAGTAAAGACGGAATAAAAGAAATGTACTGCTGACTGCATTCCTCTGAAAAGTTTTTAACAAGGTGTTCGCGTATTAATTAGCACTTCAAACATTACATCGACTTATTAACTTATTATCCAACCAAACACGCAAAGGCACCGAGCGATCGATCGATGAAATGTGGGAGTGTGCAATTGTGCATTATTAATTATTAGTTACTCAACACATCGCTGGCATCTTTGCATCAATGGCCAAAACCAAATCTGATGCTGTTTCAGCATATAGTTATAAATCAACGATCTAATTCAAAATGAAATTTATTACTTTTTAAGTCATTTGACATTTCTTTCCAAATAAGCTGCAATAATGTAAAATAGTGGCCAGTGTTCGCTTAAATATACGGCATTTGATGATCTCCATTGGCAGGATGAATCTTCTGAGCCCTAAGAACATTTTGAAAAGGACTAAATATTTTTTACTGCAGGAATTACATCATAATTTTTTTGTATGCACAAAAATCGATATAGAGCTCTCCATCTTAGATCTTCTTAGGATTCAGAAGGTTCATCCTTTCAAAGGCGAACTCCCAATCATCGATTGACATATATTTCGCTTTTATGTGTAGAACACCGGCACCGTTCGCTAAAGCATTGTTTGCAGTATCAATGAAAATGTATATTATTACTCGTACAGCATTTGGTGCCACCTGCATGAGAATATTCTAATAATACATATCAATTGCCGACAAGTCTGAGGAGTGCTATTTCTCTCGCTCTCGTGTTGAAATGCATTTGTAACCCGAATGTCAAATTCTAGTACCTAACCCTCTAAGCTATATCTTCAGTAATACATGGTCGGTCGACCATAGTAGTTCCGTGTCCCGTGATCGTTTTCCTGTGTCATTTAACCGTCGAGCGGTTCAACGGTTTGTGTCCACCATAGCTTCACTTTCACCGTCGATAGCTGCAGTTCAATGCACATGGGGTCGTTCTACTGTTCTTGTTGATTGTTTACGACTTGCTTCTTGCTTGTAAGCTGTGACAAAACACTGCTTTCGCAAGATGAACTATGTATACATGTCTACCTGGTTGTTAGTTTTTGTTAGTAATTTGCTACCGATCGTAATCATAAACAGCCATTGTTATTCAAAACACAATACGTTATTTAGTAACTATGAACTCTGTAATTAATAGTACGTGTGACTGTTAATATAAATACTTTCAGCCAAGGTAAAATAGAAATAAATATAATATATACGAATACATAATTTAAATGTACAATTGACAACATTTCATATTTTTAAGACTATCATTTTATTACTTTTCTGAATTCTGCTTAAAAAGATGAAGTAATCTCTGTTTTTATTTATTTTCTGAGATGAATATTTATTTTATCATTAATTTATAAAAACATACTCATTTTAAAATGTGGCAACACCAAAACCAGAACTTAATGGAACGGTTACTTTAGTCGGTTTTCTTATTAAAAAAAAACTTAATAAAATTCGGTATGCATCTGTCATCTGTCAACGTCAAATAAAAAAAAAATATATTGTTTCGCTCTTTGGTTTAGACAACAACCCTATTCAGCCCGTATTGTCTTAGATTGCAGTTATTTGATGTATTTTCTTATATTTCTTTAAATACAGAAGAATAAATTCAAAGAATTTTTTTTAAGGTACGTGACATAAAGCCCTGTCGATCTCTATATTAATTTCCACCTGTTATAAATATGAAATGTTGTCAATTAAGTGGGTAAACAAAACATTAAATTTAAATTAGACATATTACAATCCAAACATACATTATTGTTACATCTAAGTACCTACATATCTTAACTCATTATGTCCATACTATCAATAAATTTACATAGTAATTGCTATTATATAGTCGGAATGGAGTGTCGTATAGGAACGGCACGCGGCAGACTCGTCTATCAATATGAAATATTGAAACTCTCCAAGATAAATAATGTATGAGACATTCAACCTTCTACGTAAATGGGGAATCCAGAGACCCGTTCACATCGGTATCCTCATCTCAACTCGACCCACGGAAGGTAACTTTCGGGGCCGCGCACACATACGATCGAGGTTTGTTTCCAAAGAGCTGTTGACGTCGGTTGGTGATTTTTAAATGTTTTAATTGAATTAAGGATTAAGTGTCCTTCCTGTTTCTAAAAATTAGTTTCTGAAGGCTGATTTATTTTCAAATTTTAAGATTTTCTTCTTTAGGGAGAACAAACTGGAACAAATCATCTTATAAGATTGTTTATTCTCTGAACGTATTCTTAGTTAGGAAATTGCATCGTTTAATTCCTTCATTAACATTATGATCTTATTGCCTAATAAAGTAATATTTATTTAGTACATAGGTATGGAAGGTAGGTAATTTTCTCCGAAATAAATGATTCTTTGGTTTTTCATTTTATGTATTTAATATGGTTCTAAATAAAACGATTTAAACTGATTATATCGCTCATCATTTGAGACGTTTCGGTAACTTTCCAGTTACCGTTGACAAAAGTTGACTAAGGAAAAGTTTTGACAAAACGGTAACTGGAAACTTGTGAGATGTGTGTGTGACAGGACAGTCGCGGAAACCGAAAAAAATAATAATATTATTGCTGTTTTTTAATTCCGAATCTTTGACACTAAAATGGTTAACGAATCTTATTGGAAGTAAAACTACTCTCATATGAATAAGCGTAAATATTATGCACGTAAATAATTGCTCTATAAATTAATTATGATAACTATATATGATGTATACATACAAATATATTATTTACAATATTGATATTAACTATTTTACAGCCACTACACCAACAACTACTACAGGGGAAGATAGGTTCTGTGCTACATAGAACAGATACTAAAGTGCTCTACGTGAAATACATTACTTACCTAACTTTCTAGGAAGAGGATTGGCTCTGCCGCACTCTAAAACGTGAATTCGAAGGTACAATTAGAACTGCAGAAAACGTAAATAGCAAAAACCAAGCACTCTTCAGCTGCTAAGTTGTAAGAGCTTGCTAATTTTCAGTGTGGAAAAGACGTATAAGTTTGCTAAATCATACCTTGCAGTGCATTAAACATCGTTTGAATGTCAAACAAGATTGATTTCTAAAAATGGCGATAACAACTATGAACTAAGTGATCTAACTAGAAGGTTTTCTTGGTCTCCAGTCGTGCCTTTACATACATTTTGAACATAAACTTCCAAACTGTAAGTAGACGCGCGAATTAAATGCAAACAGACGTCTGCAGACTTGTTTATATGTATTACATCACAACACACAAATTCCTGATAGATATTTGAGGACTGTCTGTCGGCTAACGTCATACGAGCTACGATAATGTGATTATTTTAGCTTGAAATGTAATGTCTAGCCATACCTGTAACTCACGCGTCTACTTGAATTTTATTATTTGGTTCATACGACTAAGAGTGTACGATCCTAGTAATAATTACGGTGAAGTCAAGGGTGAATGGAGAATACTTGCCACATGAGCAGTTCTTGACCTGGGAGTCATCGTCGTCCTCCTCGACGCTCTGCTCTTCCAGGAGTGGCACCTCCAGCCCAAAGATGGCGTCGAAGAGAAACCGCTGACTCCTGTTGCCTGATGACACCTGGAAATTTTGTAGCGGGATGTTTAGATTTACAAACCTTTAACATCGGGACTTCTATTGTTAAGAAGAGGAATTATTTATGTACATATGTAACGCTGAACAAATCCGAAGTTGCAGGGGAATAAAGTATCAAGAAGAACATCTGCAACTTCGATATTGAAGGGTATCTACACGATTGCTACATTTTTAGGAGCAAATAAAATGGTTTAACTACTTCGTATAGAAACCCCACGCGTGTACGCGTTATTTTCTTCTCTCCATCTTTCGGTCTTTCTTCAAAAGACACCAAAATTTCTACTCAACATTCACTTCTCGTATGGTTTACATGATGTACTTGTCTCTGGCTTAACAAAGTCAGACTAAATTCCATTAACATTGCTCTGGAAAAGGAAAAGTCGATATTTTTGCAATCACGGTCACAGATGAGGCTGAAATAGCCCCAGTTACATATACACAGTTACATATAAAATACATATACACAGGCAATTAGAAGATATATAAAAAATCAAACCATTGATCTTAGTACAAGAGATTCAACAGTATGTGACGAAAGTACTGTTTTGGGTATGACAGCAACATTCGTATTTTAAAACAAACGTATTCGTATTTACGTATATTAAAACTTAATTGACATTACATCAGTAGTTAGTTCGTGGATGTATTCTTTATATAATTGTCCAAATAAATTTACGTGAGAATCGCATCACGAAACACAGGTTATAAAACAAGAACATAGATAGACTTGTTGAGATAAAGATGCTGTGGCAACGGAAATGCACTTACATAAGCATTGTTTATTTAAAGTTCACAGCGGCTTCACTTTCGCGCTTGCGCAATTGTAAGATAATTGGCCAGTAATGTCAATGTTGCTTTCACAATCATAAAAACCGTGTTCCGGTGATCTGGTATGCTATTATTTGTGTTTTTTTGCCTAGTTTTTGTTACACTTTCATTCTCATCTTAGTTTGAGGTGATGGATGATTCAACTGTAGCAGTTGCAACAACGATGCTTAGGTAACACGTTGTAATGAAGACTGGAAAGTCAAGAATAACAATTATTACCTACATGTCAGGTAAAGTATTACCTGCTCCATTTGAGGTATGTACTTGTATAGTATTGTCTCAAGCTTTTTAACGGTTACAAGTAAGAACATAGTTTGTTGGACAAAAGTAAAGTAGGCACTAAAGGGTAAACAGTTATTTGTTTGCAGGAATTCCCTGCCCTGGTTATGTTTCACCCGGTATACGTTAAACCACGTTAAACCAACTAGTGGTATATAGGATGACAGATGTCAGCGTCAAAGGTCCGTCCAAGGATCTCCACGATCACCGGTCCTGCGGAACGCGTAACCAATGGTTTCCAACGATCGTTGACGCACTCGGTTCAAATACTAATCCTTACAAAGCGTTCACTCACTGGTGTCCAACGTAAGAACATCGTCACCATTTAGTAGATCAGACAAACAAGCTTGCATGTCGTAAAATAGGCAGGAAACTGGAAATGCGCATCAAACAGCGTCGCAATGTCGACCGCATTCGTTTACTGACCAATGTGCAGCACACATTCGCTTTCCCCAATATGTGTTCTCACGTAACTGCAGTGACGAAACGACACGTATAACTTGTCTTGCCATTACGTAACACGTTATGGCAACAATAATGAGGCTAAGGTTGAAACTCTATTATGAGTAAACTGTTACGTGTGATAAATAGTAAACAATAATATTGGCTTCCGATTTTGGGATTGACGCGTGGGTGATGCTAAAAAAAAATTAAAAGGCATGGATATGCAATAAAAGTGAGGTTTTCAACACTCTTACACGTAAGATGGTCCCTATATTATAGTCACCGTTGTTGAGGTAAGTAATCAATCCTTTTAAATGTGCGTGCTTTTTACGTAACGTAATCTTACTTTTTCTCTCTTTTTAGGGTTCCGTAGCCAAATGGCAAAAAACGGAACCCTTATAGATTCGTCATGTCTGTCTGTCTGTCTGTCTGTCTGTCCGTCTGTCCGTCTGTCCGTCCGTATGTCACAGCCATTTTTTTCCGAAACTATAAGAGCTATACTGTTGAAACTTGGTAGGTAGATGTATTCTGTAAACAGCATTAAGATTTTGATTCAAAAATAAAAAAATAATAATAAATATTGGGGGCTCCCCATACTTAGAACTGAAACTCAAAATTTTTTTTTTCATCAAACACATACGTGTGGGGTATCTATGGATAGGTCTTCAAAAATGATATCGAGGTTTATAAAACATTTTTTTTCTAAACCGAATAGTTTGCGTGACAGACGCTTCCAAAGTGGAAAAAAGTTGTTCCCCCGCCTCTAACTTCTAAAATAAGAAAATGAAAAATCTAAAAAAAACATATGATGTACATTACTATAAAAACTACCAACGAAAATTGTTTTGAACGAGATCTAGTAGGTAGTTTTTTTTTAATACCAAATACCTAACTTTGCACCTAATTTATATGGGGCGCTATACATACCAGGTGCAAACTTAACTTAAACACTTAGGGATGGAAAATGTTTGTACGGAACCCTCTGTGCGCGAGTCCGACTCGCACTTGGCCGGTTTTTTGAGCAAGGACTTTTACGTAAACAACGAACATGCTACTATAAAAAACAACGAAATCTTCACCAAAATTTTACGGGACCAATTTAGGAGGCAGTACTCTCGGACAAAAAAAAACAGTAAAAATAACTAATAATAATAAATGACAACTGAATTAAGAACCTCCTCCTTTTGAAGTAGGTTGAACATAGCTGTTTTAAAAAAATAAATTCGTAATTATTAACTTGAAACAGTATTTAAAATTTCACATTTTCCTAAACCTTAAAACCAAGTTGTGTATTTCCTAAACCTTAAAACCAAGATTATTTTGTAATTTTATCAAACCCATATTAATATCAAAGAGTTGATGAGTAAGTAAATATGAAATATACCTATGGCAAGCAAATAAAATTGGAAAATAAGTATCCAAAGCCTAAACTCCGATACCTAACAATATTTAAGTACAAAACACTAAAACATTCACACAATTATAAATACAGGTTGAGTATGTAAGACAATCAACTTATCCCTTTAAAGGATTTCTTTTAGCTAACCTGCATAAATATGATGAAATTATACTTACTGATTTTAACGTAGCTCTAAACGTTTTTTTTTTTAAATACTAAAAACGACCGATTGCATTAGCTACTAACTAATGCAATCGGTCGTTTTTAGTATTAAAAAAAAAACGTTTTCTAACCGAAATCGCGGCTATTTTGTTGCATTCCCTAGCTTTCGTGCATAACGTTGCTCAAATTATAACGTTTTAATGGTCATAGTAATGTTTTTCTTCGCAAATTAATTCGGTCAATGTCTGATGCCAAGGTGCAATCTGAAAGGCCAGAAAACAATTAATTCTAGACATTTCAGAGAGTTACTCATCTGAACTAGAACCCGTGACCTCTTTGCGCCACCGACCCTGCGACTGAATGCAGAAGTCTGAAGTTCAATGTCTCCATGTCAGGGCCGATTGAAAATCGTTTCTTAACAATGTGTCGGATATAAACAATGCGTTTTCCACACGTACTCTGCATACAATGATACATAATTTAACAAAGTACTATGCTTAAGCAAAGTTTGCTTAAATTCTAGGTATATGATTGCGTTATATGTACCTACTAGTGGCACTGTGAGCGGCAGACCACAGCAAGAGTTCGTTTCGAAATTGCTAAAATTTGTAATTATTTACGACTTCCCTCATTTTTGTTTTTTTTTCGAAAAACAAAATCGGCAACTAAATTATATTTAGGTACCCTACTTATCGAACCTAATCACAAAATTTAATTTAAATTGGTACTAAGTGTGATTCTAGGCGAGAACAACCAGAAATCATCTGGACATCCAAACATTCTAAGATCCAAAAATCTGGACATACGAAAGAATTTTGGCCCAAGCTGAAATGAAGACGCTTCGTTCGCTCAGTCAATAAAATATATACGCTAACATAAATTGCAGCACGCGTCAATCGCACGGTCTACCGGATGGTATTGCACCCTATAGCTTACAACACCAAAATCATCTCGTGCTACTTCCTCTGGGTTTACCCACCTGGAGGTCGTCTATTATAAAGGCGGCGAAAGTTTGTGAGTGTGTTTATGTGTGTTTGTTGCTTCTTTACGCTCAAATGGCTGGAAATTTGATACATTTTGGTATGGAGGTAGCTGACATCCTGTATTAAAACATAGGCTACTGTTTATCCCGAAAAAATGCAATGTTCCCGTGGGATGAGCGGGCGCAGCTAGTCAATTTATAAATTTTCATTCATCTCAGTTCATATTCTATCTCCGAAATTGTTACGCTCACTTATCAGAATTTCATTAGTATCGGAATCCGTTGCATACCTACCATAAAATTCAAGGTGCATGTGTCAGCAGTAATGGACGATCGCGCCTATTTTCTCCACATTCGTTGTGTATTTTTTTTTTCATGTATTCGAATGCGTAAAAGTTCAAAAAGTACTTTCCAAAGTAGGTATAACTGGACTGCCTTTCACGAGGTAATTGTTTGCTCTCGTTTTTGCGATCAAAATAATGCAAGAAAGTGTCTGCGGCGCCAGTTGCGTAATACGCAACTTGCTATCGGCGTGTTTGGACTATATTACCTACCAAAGGTAAATATCTAATTACCTATACTCCCTAATATTATAACTATATTTCATTGTTAAAATGTGCTATGGCTTGAAGATTTTTACAAATTTATACATATTTGGCGATTTTGGAATCATTTCTTTTTTTAACCCCTGACGAAAAAAGTTAAAAGGTATCTGTATATCTGTGTGCCTGTCTGTGGCATCGTAGCACCCATACAGATTTAAGTGCAGAATTGTTTAGTCGAAAGCCTGGTTTTCCGAGATGTTTCTTAGCTTTGTTTGATGAAGATCGGAGCTCTCGTCTCCAAGATAGTAGATAACTTTTAGTGGAACAAGCGACTGGCTTTCTAGGAATTCCAAATTTTGTTTTTATGATCAGTCTTAGTAGCATTTTCTATATGACACATTAAAACAGGGTCTTATGATGACCCGCTACTTGTGTCGAGGGTGTTTTTAGGTTAGTTGCGTTGTTTCTTTGCTAACTCGTCACCTTAAAAAAGGCAGCAAGGGGTTCAACTATTTTTGGTCCATCTATGGGTATCTATATCTGAGCACCAGACTACGGTGATATTTATAGAATCTCCTCCTTTTTGTTAAGTTGGTTAAAAAAGGATCGCATTATGCATCGGGCGAAGTTCCTTCTGATAATATACTAGATAGGTAGTTAGTTTGAACTTGACAAGTTGCAACCGACAAAATTACAACATATTTCATAAATACAACCCTTTCATCCGATTATTTCCATGGGAGCCATTGCCATTTCCATTACCTTTCGTATGTGCATGTACCACTAAGTAACTATATAAAAACTCAGAATCAAAGTCAATACCTTGTTTTCTTAACCATGATCTGGTAAATATAATCTTTGCAAGTCGAGCTATCCCCGGCTGTCCCAGAAATCGTCTAATCCTGTCCAGGAGTTTTGACATTACGCAGACAAATAGACATACCAATTATGATACATTTACGAACATTTTCCTGGGTCATTTTATTTATTTATATATATATTTATCTATTTAAGTATGTATTTAGACATTTAGTGCCCTAACTCAAATCCTACTAGTGCTAACTGTGAGAATACCTCAATCGATATTCTGTATAAAATATACATATGCAAAACGTAAGAATTGCAGTGAATGTGAACCATGCATTGCAATCCTAAATTATTTACGAATAATGTAGTCAGATGAATCAATCATCGCAATATCAACTCGGAAGTATAGTGAATTTCATACGCTAAAATAGGTAAATGAATATTCATCACTAGCCGTAATCGTAATTCTTACATTAACATTACTGTTCGTGTAAGAATTTTTAGTTGACTTTTCAAAAAATATATAATACGTACTTACAGTAGAATAACTAATAGCCAAAAGTGTAAATGTTTTTATTAAGTTTAGTAAAAAAAAAGAACCGACTCCAAACTAAACTGACAAGCCAGAAACAACTGTTCATATACAGATATACAGATAACATTAATTTGAACCTTGGCAAAATGGTAATTTGAAGCTTGGGTCTTTGCCGCCCGTACCCCTCATATCCTGACGGAGAAAAATTTTTTTTTTTTTTTTATTCAAAATAGCCATGCATTTAACCTCGATTGCACCTGATGTTAAGTGACAATAAGGCCTAAGATGGAGCATGCTTGGCTAGAAGATGCCTATTCACTCTCGACTTGAAGAGATCCAAGTTATATTTTTCAGGAAACAGGTACGCAGGAAGAGAGTTCCATTCCTTAGCTGTCCTCATAAGGAAAGTAGACGCAAAGCGTTTCGTACGAATCAGTGGTATATCGACAACATAAGGGTGGAATCCAAGTCCGCGCCGAGTACTGTATTGTCTGAACGGAGACGGTGGAATTAAATCGTGCAGTCCTAGTGCACACTCACCAAAGTGTATCCGGTAGAAAACCGATAAACAAGCGACTTTCCTGCGGTGTTCGAGGTTTTGCAGCTTTTCCTGAACTAAGGCAGGGTCGCCAATGAGCTTCTTCGCACGTTTGTCAATTGAATCCAAGGTGGCCAGTTGGTATTTGGCGGACCCATCCCAAAGATGGCAGCAGTACTCCATGCATGATCGGACTTGCGCCTGATATAATTGAAGCAGCTGTCTCGGCGTAAAGTACCGCCTCACCTTAGATAGGATCCCAAGTTTTTTTGCTGCAGTTGTAGCCAAGGATTCAATGTATTGGCCGAAGTTCAGGTTGGATGATAAGGTCATCCCAAGAAGCTCTAGGTGGTCTGAAATCGGAACGGATACATCTTGGAAAGTGGGAGTCAGGTCAAAGGGACTCCGTTTAGCGGAAAACAGACATGCCTGAGTCTTGGTGGCATTGAATCCAACTAAATTGGCATCTCCCCACTCGGACACTGCCACGAGAGTTTGGTTCAATCGATCCACCATCGCCTCTCGACAAGACTGGATTTCGTCCCTCTTGGAATTTGCGCTGGATGTGTATCTGTCAACAACTGTGCTGTCATCAGCATACCCAAAGGTACCGGGCATAAGCATGTCGTTAATATGCAGCAGAAAAAGAGTTGCAGACAGAACAGACCCCTGAGGAACACCGGCGTCAATAGCCCTGGGATCCGAAGTGTAGCCATCAAGGACTACTCGGATCGAACGCTCACTCAGGAAATCAGCAATCCATTTGCAGAGACCTTCAGGGACCCCATACGCTGGAAGCTTTCCCACCAGGCTTGCGTGCCAGACCCTGTCAAAGGATTTTGAAATATCGAGAGACACGGACCACGGACCCGTGTTTATTAAAAAGTCTTACCTAAAGGTAAACGGTGACTTAAAAAAATATATATATTTCTTATTTAAATAAGTTTACTAATGATAAAACAGCATAAATCATAGTATGTATCTAATATATCGCCATATATTATTTGACTTCGACTGGAATTGTATTTTTTATTAACGAAAAACAAGTAAAAAATTAAGATAAAAAAACTTCGACTTAAACTTACAAATAAAATAAAAAAACACAATTAGCGACTCCATGGATTTTAGAACCACGCCTACTACCGAATATCCCAACCTTTTAGTCATTAATTAGGTAGGTAATATTAATATATCAACAGACATTGATAACTAAGTATTTTGTAATTCACGAAAACTTTAAGAATGTAACCTATTTATGCCGGCTATTCTTCTTTGGCCGCTAATTAGAGGGCTTGCAACTTATTTAAATGATTCAATTACAGGCTTCATGTATTATAATTAATTACCTAGTATTTTGTTTATTGATTCTTAATATTCCCGTATAGGATTTTGATGAGTTATTAAATAAACCTTGCCTTGTTAACACGGGGTGCATTACGAATACCAACGCAAATACGGAAACACGCAAACTCCACACATTTCGACTTACATAAGAGTTGTTTACTGACCCAGCACTCCGGAAAGAAAGGCACTAATAATCTTTGCTCTGTAACTTGAGTAATAGCCTAGTTAAACTAGGTAATAAACAAGGTATTCATGAATTGGTTTAAATAGTTCATTAACGTTAAACGGAAATTCTGGTGTGTTTATTAATTATTAACATGAACATCTATGTTTAACTTAATCAAGTTGCAGCAGCTGCAAGTTGCAGTTGCACTAGCTTTAAAGGGGTTTTGGATATTAAGTACTTATTTGCCAAATATGAATCATGGCCATACAGGCTCCCCAACATACCTAACTAGCAATAATAATTAGGTCTAGACTAAATAATAAAATACTGCAGTGATGGACGAGTTTTCACCTTTACACCTTCTTTTAAACTAAATCTTGCCACATTTTCATCCACCTTCATAAAATAACGAAGGTGATTTTGGTAAGACAACTCTAATCCAAAACCTATTACGTGATAGCCCAGACCACTACGGCCTGGTGATTTGAAAAAAATGTAAATCTCTATCTAATCTTAATGGAATGGTGATAAATAATGTTAATGATGGTGTAAGTATACGTACCTAAATCAAGAGTAGACATTCGGGACTAGGTCAAGTTTTATAAGATGTTTATTATCAATACAGTGCGACACAAAAGAGTAGAAAATAAATGAGGGCGCCACTTCCTTCGCAACTGCCACATTTTTGACGTAAAGTGCTTGAATATGGTAACAATTTTGTATGAAAAATTGTAGTTCCTTTATCATCCGTTTTCTACTCTTTTGTGTCGCACTGTACACATTGGTTGCTTTCTGCATAACATCTTTCATTGTGTTCCTAAGTAGACATTTTTGTGTGTTACATGTATCGTGCTCTTAAGTGCAAGTGGGCGTAGTCTGGAGCTCGATCCTAAAATCAATGATAATGCGAGGAGGCTAGTCGGTCACTATTCCGTGATTCGGAAACGGTTCGTACCACGTGTTGTTATATAATGACTGAAGCAGCGTAACAGCGAAAGTGGTGCACATCCGCTTCTATCGGACTTTATTATTACGGTTATTACGTCAATTTTATTTCTATTTCATTAGGCCTCACACAAATTTCTAGCACATTCTACTGGATCTCATCGCTTTAGTTCAATTGTTCGGTACTGAGCGGGTACCTACTGGCTACCGATTCTACTATTTCGGTGGTAGGTACGAAACCTACGAAAGACGGCTTCTGTGTATGCCACGTGTATGCCTAGTATTTTTCTATCGAACAAACTACCAACACGAACACGACAAAGCAAACCGAAACTGCAGACCGATGACTAAAAGATATTGTATTTATGTCAAGGGCCATCAGATTTGCATAATATGGTACCTATGGATTCCCATAATCTGCCAGAGGGTTAGTTCTCTGATCTCATCAACAAGGAGAATTTTTACTTGGTCCTCAAATATTTACTCAGGTCAGGATGTCACCTTCGGAATGCAAATACAAAAATGAAATGTTTCTTAAAATGTTAGTGTTCATCTGTTAAACTCGTCAGTAGACTTTTGATTTGTATTGGAACAATATTTTTAGTGCGTGAGTTGCAACAAAACTACTTATATTTTTGCGTAACTAAGTATTCTTATTGTCCTGATACTTAGCAATAACATTTATGTAAAGTACACAGAAACCCCAAACAGTGGCTATTATTTTAGATATCACAGAGCTGACGATGTAGGCTGCACTCCACGAAGTAATCGACCGCAACTATTGTGGACAGTTGGGTAAATTTAAGAGTTCCTTGGTAAGTTGGTAGTGATAAAATAATCTCAACGCAGTTTAAGAAATACAAATTTTATGGTTAATCGCTTAGCAAAAAGTCTCGCACGTTAATCAACTTAGCAGGGCCAACATATCTTGCCGCGAATTCGCTTGCCACGCGACCTGGCATCCTGTCTTTCTCGCAAGGTATTGAACGGAAAGCGACAGGTAACTAGTATTTGTCGCGCAAAAAGGAGTCGCGTGTCACAGTTATGCTAGACGTACTGTTCAGGTACTTGCAGGCAGTTAATCAAGCCGTACCTTGCACATACACAATTGCTTTGTCCTCTTCAGCTGTGGGCCGTTGTCGACTGGTTGACGAGTTCAAGGGGTCAAAATCCTTGACAATAAGAAAGCAATGTTATGGGCGATTAATAAGATACTGGTATTATTATTACATGCATAACAAGAACTTTAATTGCATAATCTTTGTAATTCGTATTTTCGAAAACTAATTAACACAAATCTATAGCTAACCAACGGTATACCTTCCACTATACGCATTATATAGCTAACCAACGGTATACCTTGCACTATACCTACGCATTATATAGCTAACCAACGGTATACCTTGCACTATACGCATTATACATATAGCTAACCAACGGTATACCTTGGACTATACCTACGCATTATATAGCTAACCTAACCAACGGTATACCTTGCACTATACGCATTATATAGCTAACCAACGGTATACCTTGCACTATACGCGTTATATAGCTAACCAACGCTATACCTTGCACTATCCGCGTTATATAGCTAACCAACGCTATACCTTGCACTATACGCATTATATAGCTAACCAACGGTATACCTTGCATTATACGCATTACCTTGTCCTATTGGTAATGAGGTGTAGGCGCTCAGCTGGCGGAAAGTAAAAGTGCACGCACGGTCAACGCACGCGCACGCGACCGACCGTGATAACGTTTTCGTTTAAGCATACATCATTAGATAATCTCCTGGCTTCCCAGAAGGTCGAAAGATTGTTCCAGGGCTGAGTTAATTGACTGGAACAAAAAGGCTATCTAAAACCCTACCTACTGTTAATTTTTGAACCAAACAATCACAATAAATTTCAAGTGTGTCAAAACGAATAGCACGCTAATGCATTAAATTTGGCGGCCCTGACTTGGATGATTCCCTATACTTAATCATAATAATATAATTAAAAAATGTATAACCGACTTCAATGAGCGAAATGGGTATAATTTAGTATATTTTGTTTTTTTTTTGCTGATTTTCCTAAAAAGCGCTTAATATATGGGACCATCTCTGAAGTATCTAAATCAAATAAGAATCATCGCGGAATGATCGCGTAACATACATACAAATAAAACATAGTGCCGAATTGAGAACGTTATTCTCTTTTGAAGTCGGTTTATAACCTAAGTACTTCTGGTATGTTTACAAGCCAGTCCCTTATAATAAATTGTAGAGTAGTTTCAAAGCAACAAAGCAACTACGAGTATTCACTGCCATAGAACAACTTAACGATATTTGTATAGAATCTTTTTATCGATTCTTATTTTTTATGTGGTAATACCACATTTTTATTCGATCGAATGCGATCTACTACAATCGAAGCGGGATATACGGGATATCCCGCTTCGATTGTAGTAGATCGCATTCAATTTTTATTTCTTAATTTACCTTTGTGTCATTATTTATAACTTAACGATATCCTTAAGTTGTGATTTGTTTATTTGCCGAAAGTTGCAAAAATTTGTTGCATTCCTAAAAAATAGACTCAAGTAAAACATTTTCGATAACCTTTGGATACTCACATGGTTATCAAGCGCAGCGACGACCGGCGAGCTAATCTCCCTCGCAGTGGCGTTACAAACAAACACAAAAACGAGAGCCACTGTCGTCCATGGGCACATTGTCGCGGGTCCGGGGTTGGAAACGGTGGAGAACAAGCTGCGCAACCATTTATTTGCGCGGCATCTCGAGGATCAGTGGCGATGTCGGTGAAGGCGACTGGCTGGCATTATTCGCGTACTGACGGCCGCGGCGGCAGAGCCGCAGTGCGGAGCTTCGACCACACCACCGCACTTTCACTTCGCGCCAAAATCCAGCTCCAGCTACCCCCACCATTATCAGCGAGGGGATCCTATAGGCCGTCTGGTAAATGGGGATACGTTTATGGGAGATATTCCCAACAGCGGGTTATACTCCCTCACAAAGTCCGACTACTGGTAGTGAGGGCTAACCAAGCCCTGATACAGTTCAAGGCATGTCTTAAAAAATACCGGCCAAGAGCATGTCGGGCCACGCTCAGTGTAGAGTTGTATCCGTAGTTGCCCATGCTTTACAATAGACATGCTTAAAACCGCTGTTTTAAGCCCGAGGTTTAAATTACGAGAAAGATTTCAAGCTCTATAAAAAGGTCGTAAGCGCCAAAGGAACAGTAATTACTTTTTACCTTATGGAAGGTATCGATTATACGCGCCAGAGTGAGAGGAAAATTTTAATGCAGTATGGCACTTAACTAATATGTGTAACGTTAACGTTTGAAGTATAAGGACACCGCGCGGCACTTACGTAATTTTAAAGAAAATTATGAAATTTAGTGATGACTCAGAAACGGCTCAACCGATTTTATTCAATATAGTTTTCATTGAAAGTACTTATAAGGCCTCATTTTCGTGAATTTTCCCATAGTTTTTTGACCCGTGGTGGAAAAGTTAGAGGGGGAGGACGCTATTTTTAGATGTCCGGAGCGAATATTTACAAAACTGTTGACTATCAAAAAATAATGTTTGGAGACCCCTATTACTTTTAAAAGACCTATTCAACGGCACCCCACACACTAGTGTTGGAAAGAAAAAAAAACCCACTTTAGGTGTACGAGAGGTACCCGAAAAAAAGTTTTTTTTTAGTTTTTATTTTACTTTTTTGTCGGCGTGATACATACACATACTCATACCAAATTTCAGCTTTCTAGTACTAAAGATCACGGAGCTATGCCGCGGAGGACGGACGGACAGACGGACACGGCGAAACTAGGTATATTAAGGTTCCTAGTTGACTACGGAACCCTAAAAAAGGGGATAACGTTAATCGCTGTTTTTTTAGCCTATAATTGTGTCCCATTGCTGGGCAAAGGCATCTTAGATTTCCACAGGTCCCTGATTGATGCCTCTTCTTACCAACAGCTGAACAATGCGAAAAGGTCATCCCGCCATCGTATAATAACCGACCTAAGAAAATATAGTCCATTTCCTGTTTTCAGCCGCACTATTCCTACTTCCCTTTTTAGGGTTCCGTAGCCAAATGGCAAAAAACGGAACCCTTATAGATTCGTCATGTCTGTCTGTCCGTCTGTCTGTCCGTCCGTATGTCACTGCCATTTTTTTCCGAAACTATACTGTTGAAACTTGGTAGGTAGATGTATTCTGTGAACCGCGTTAAGATTTTGATGGAAAAATAAAAAAATAATAATAAATATTGGGGCTCCCCATACTTAGAACTGAACTTTTTTTCATCAAACACATAGGTACGTTTGGGGTATCTATGGATAGGTCTTCAAAAATGATATCGAGGTTTCTAAAATATTTTTTTTCTAAACCGAATAGTTTGCGTGACAGACGCTTCCAAAGTGGAAAAAAGTTGGTCCCTCCCCCCCCCCCCCCCCCCCCTCTAACTTCTAAAATAAGAAAATGAAAAATCTAAAAAAAACATATGATGTACATTACTATAAAAACTACCAACGAAAATTGTTTTGAACGAGATCTAGTAAGAAGTTTTTTTTAATACCTAACTTTGCACCTAATTGATATGGGGCGCTATACATACCAGGTGCAAACTTAACTTAACCACTTAGGGATGGAAAGTGTTTGTACGGAACCCTCGGTGCGCGAGTCCGACTCGCACTTGGCCGGTTTTTTATAGCCTATCAAGTGTCAGTCCGGCCCAGGGATAATGGCCCTACAAACAGCTTTCCTATGGCAATAATAAGCATACGTCATATTCATAGGGTAGGGTGGTCTAAGAATGCGCGGTCGATAAGACTGCGCACACGTCGTAACTGGAAAGCAAAGTGAAGTTTTTAGCTAACTTCAGTGCTATTTTGAAGTGTCATGGTGCCTGTTATTGCTCCCGAAGTTTATTTAGTTTACTGTGAAAGTACTATATTCCAGGTGAGTTTAAAGTTTTTATCGCATTTTAATCTTATTTTTCTATATGTTGATTGTGTTATTAGTTAGTAATTTGAAGTAAATCAAACGTTATAACCTTGAGTTTGCCGAGTGCGCGTAGTAACGTGTTTGAGCTGGCGACGTTATAGTTTGGGACTTACGACTTAGACGGCGATACTAGTATGAATAAGTGAAATTAGGAGTTTGTGTAAGACTGCGCAAGGTACGACTGTGTAAGACGGCGTGCGCAGTCTTACACGCCCATTTGAAGTTTATGTTTTTGATTTCAATATTTTGCAAGTCTAATTACATTTACGGGTATTTTTAGCAACAGAATGTCATTAAGAAGGAAGAGAACATCAGACAGGTCTCTTTTTCGCCTTACAAGAATGAATTGGAACGACAAATTGCAGAGAAGAAGCCGGTGGTAAAAAAAATAAGCTAGATAAAATGTGGCTAAACGAAAACCAAAGGTAGCAAAACAAACTTCCAAGAAATCCGCACGAATAACTCATAATACTAAGAAAACTTGGTCATGTCCAGGTTGTGGGGAGAATTGAGAATTATAAGTAACCAATTACTGAAGACTGATCGCATGCACAGGTGCAGGACATTTCACGTGTGATTTATGTCAATAATTATAGCTATTCTCAAGAACTGCGCAGTCTTATACTACCCGCGCAGTCTTACCTATTTCACTGCGCAATCTTACACTGCTGGTAGTGTAAGAATGCGCATTTCCCATTTTCTAATTCTTGACTAATATCTCAAGATTCACTGAATCTCATGAGAAAAAACTTTAAAAGAAATGTTGATTAACTTGTTAACGAATATATATAATAAACGTTGGTTTCTATTATATGGTTTGTTTTCTTTTTATAGTCCCTCATACGTTAAGTGCGCAGTCTTAGACCACCCTACCCTATATTTGCATTATTAAACGTCAGCAGCGACTTGTCAAGGACTTGTCATTAACCTAATTCAAAACATTGTTAACCGGAAAGCTGTTCAATCCTTCGTTCTTCTTGCGATTAAATTCTGCATCCAATAAAAAAAACAGACTCGTCGCTGTGGATAGGTTTGGCTTTAATATGTAAAAATGACTTGAAATTTGCGGAAAATTCAGTGACATTTACCGACTTTCGACGTCTCTTATCAAAAAAACCGTCAGTAAAATAAATTGGTACGACTAAAAATGCAATATGGCGTGGGTTGAAAAACACCCTGTTGGGCTTACCCAATATACCTATAGAGACGTATCTTTAATGAGTAATTGTTAATCTGTTGTGTTGTAATTAAATAAATAAATATATGTTCTTAAAGAAATAGTACTACTAAAAATAGCAATATGCAATATGGCGTGGGCAAAAAACACTGCCTGAAGGGCTACAGAAATTATCTTGATCTTAAAATCTGAAACGAACCTCTATGAACGTTTTGCTGGCCTGACAATTTATTTAAATTTAAAAACCTTGTTCCTCTACATTTAAAAAGTATAAATCAGACGCAAGGCAAGAAAGATTCGAGAAAGCAGTCTTGTCAAATTTTCTGTTATTTTTATCTTAGTTATTTTCTTACAATGTATGACTTAATTGAATTAAATATGAATCATGTCGCAGATAAGAGAACGGCAACCACAAGCACGAGTCTGTTTAAACTAGAAGAATTCGAGAGTCAAGTGAAGCCAATTGGACGCGCAATCGTACAATATCTGCAGAAGAATCAGAATGGCGCTAGGCTTCCTGAGTTAGTAAATCACCTGAGGAAGAAGTTGCGCGACAGCGATACTCAACTGAAACGCAGAGTAGCATCAATAGTAGAAGAAGGCACCTCGCTAGGATTTTTGGACAGGAAAGGGTCCCATTATACGGGAAATGCAGCGCCCGTCGCCGCTGATAACGACGATCCGAGCGACAGATGCAGACGACGCCGCCGGCGGCGCAGTCGTTGCCGTCGTCGCCGTCGCCGCTGCTGCTGCCGACGGCGTCCACGCCGACGCCGCCGCAGATGCTAAAATGTAGGCGCCATGACCTCTGCTGTCGAGTGACGTCGTTGATGTGCCATATTGATCTACTTACCTTCTTGTCTTGTGCTTTCTTTGGTGATTTTATTTTTGACAAAATTATGAACGCTTTTTGAATAAATGTACAACTATAAATTTATGAAACATGTAATGTCTCATTTATTTTACACCACAATTTTTTATTTAAGCCTTTAATACAAAGATCAATGCTTAAAATTGAAAAAGGAGCTACCTGGTGGAAGAGACCGGGAATCGAACCCGGTACCTCTGGATTGCCGGTCCAGCGTGTTAACCATTTCGCTACCCTAGCTCCAGGCTAGCTAGGGAGCTATAGCCTGGAGCTAGGGTAGTGATAATCTTCATTGTGTGCAGTTACATATCAAGGAGAGCGTGGTCAAATCTAAAGGTAAATCGGAGTAATTATTAGGGTCAGCTCACACCGAGACGCGACCCGACGCGACGCGACGCGACGATACTGGAAGAGGCCGGTGATTTCGCGCTGCGCCGCGCGCCGCCGCGAGACGCATCGCAACGTAGCGAGGCGCATCGTAAAATCGTTGGCAGCACGACACGACGCCTCGCTGCGCAGCGAGACGCCGCGCGGTGCCGCGTCCAACCGCCCCGCAGTCTACCTATTGCAAGCGCATGAGAACGGCGGCCCAGGCTGCGCCGCGCGTACCGGCGATGCACCGCTGCGTTTCGCGAAGCGGCGCAGCGCTGCGTGGCGCAACGTATTTTGAATTCTCACGATGAAATGTAAAGTATAATTTTGAGTCACTCTATTGAAATGTGCGCGCAGCGTCGCGTCGCGTCTCGGTGTTAGCTGACCCTTAATCTTTGTCCTCTCGTGACACCTAAACAACGGCTGGACCGATTTTTATAGGATAATTTTAAATTTAACTAGAAATATTCGCGTAATTGAAAAGGACCTTTGTATACCTAAATGAAAAAAAAACTTATTGGTAGGCGACGTGAAGCCGATTAAAACATACATCAACCAAGCCGCTCCCGCTCGAATCTAGCCGTGGGATTTTCCAACGAGCTGATAGGTACTTAAATGAAAGTGAAATCGAACAGCAGTGCATTTCCATTTCCGCAACACGACGACGGAAGGCCGCGCGCGCAGCGATCAAGTCCCAAGTTCGAAGTTTAAAGTGTTTGTCTTGTCGTCCCTCTCAGGGCCATCTTAAACTAGGCTGGGGCCCTTGGGCAAACAAGAATTTGGGGCCCTTTTGGAAAGTAAAAAAAGGCAATTATAATAACATTTTTTTACTAAGTATGACCATTTATTGCGTGAGATAAATTGTCGGTCCTTCGGGACCCCCTGAGAATGGGGCCCAGGGGCCCCGTGTGCCCTAATGGTGAAGACGGTATTGTTTCCTCTTGAAACTCTAGCTCAACTGTGTCAAATATTACATGTCTCTTTCCTTTCAATGCCTTGTGTGCAAACGATCGATACCGAGTAAGATGTACTAGCCCTATTCTCCTGATAATCAATGTATTTAATTTTAATTCCAATAGGTATTATTTGTTTTCCCAAAGGGTTGCGGAAAATTTCTTTTGAACTCGCAACTGCTACTAACTTTTCCCTAATATGTATTACTAAGTCTATACATATGCTAGAAGTTTAGGTAGGGGAGACCGGGTATGGTAGTCACATTTTATTTCTTTTGCATTTTTAGTACTATTGTTTTTAGTTGGGGATGATAAAAGATAATTGGATGGCTTTATTTGAGTTTAAAAATATATCAATACTTTTTCACTAACATTATGTACGGAGGAAATATTCTTATTTTTATGAAAAAAGAGAAATGTGACTTTTAACCCCCGTGTCAGGGATGGTTGTCACAGGTGCTGGGGTACGTAATCACATTGTAAAATAAGAGGGATATACAATAATACACACATTTATATCAAACGAACTTTTTTCTTGTTGAAGATTAAAATGTTTTATGTAAGTTACTGTAACGGAAAATAACGAAATATTCGTAATTAATAAAAAAATCTCAAAAACATTTTTTTTTTCAGCTAGTAACTTATATAATGATGTATGTAAGTCACTGTGACCAGGAAATTAACGAAATACGTATTCATTATTAATAAAAACACCCAAAAACTAAATTCGCTTTCAGCTAATAAGGTAGTCACACGTGACTACCCGCCCCCGTCGACCTGAGACAACCT
Source organism: Apotomis capreana (assembly GCA_947623375.1). NCBI lineage: Eukaryota > Metazoa > Arthropoda > Insecta > Lepidoptera > Tortricidae > Apotomis > Apotomis capreana. The sequence continues at coordinate 7,744,863 of OX392500.1, forward strand.
GCCCCAAAACACGGTTTAGAAAATAATCTTACAATATAAATTCAAATGAATGTTTCCACTAAAAACCTTATAACAATATGATTATAAGTACACAAGTTCAACTTGAACAATACAAGAAGAAGCATATTAATATGCAAAATAAAAGTGTACCTACGAGATTTAACACAGATGCACAAAAAAATACTTTTACTGGCGGAAAAAAGTAAACGAATGTGGCTCCGTCACAACATACCGGAGCCGACTGAGGTAAAGTACGGAGGGGGGTTTAGCTCTCGCGATCCTTGGACACCGGTCGGTAAACTGATTCGTGCCTTTAGTTGTCAGTTATGGCCGCTGAACCCGTGTGACTTATTCCATACCCGGTCTCCCCTACTGATCACAGATGAATAATATGTAGCTAGCTACATATATTATGGGACAGTGACGAAAATGGGACTGACGTTAGTACCCATTTTCGCAGATTTGCCGCTGCAAACTTTTACAATCTGTGGCATGTCACTTGACATGCACTTGACATTGCTAGTGCTTCCAACTGCGCGTTATATCAATATCGATGTTCACTAGTGATGTGATATACGATAGTTTTGTATATCATGGTCTGGAGTTCGAAATAATTATTTATATTACAGAAATAATAAAAAAAACACATTAGGTAGTTCACTTTCTTTATTCATAACATTTTGTGCTCTTATTCGGCCAAAGAAGTTTTCCATTTGGCAATGTCCAACATACTGGACAAAACTTATGACCCCCTTTTTGTACTTTTTCTGAACCGCAATCGTTTGAACTTTGAACCCCGATGAGGCTCGAATTATTGACCTTTAGTGTATTTTGCCAAATTAAGGGTTCAAACCTGGGATAAAAGGTTTCTATCTTATACATGGAAAGTAACAATTTCTATAGGTCCAGAAAACTATCGAGTGTTGTATGATCTATCCCGGTAACGATGGCACGCGGACATATCTTGGTTTGCAAGCACGTATACGTATTGCTAGTTTGCTGTTTATATCAATTAATTGCATATTTTTAATTTTATTTATAACATCTTGCCAAAATACTCTATGCGGAGAATTTTCCTTTACTGCACACCGAAGTTTTCCCTTTGTTTGGGGGATTCGTTTACACTATCCCATCAAAAACATTACATGTAAAAAAATTGCAAGTCTCGCAACCTTCTACGGAAAAAAGTTGTGAGACAATATAAAACCAAGTCGGTTAATTTATTCAGTACCTAAACTATGAATACAAAGATCAAAGCTTAAAGAAAAATTGAAAAAGGAGCTACCTGGTGGAAGGGACCGGGAATCGAACCCGGTACCTCTGGATTACCGGTCCAGCGCGTTAGCCACTTCGCTACCCTCGCTCCACGTAGACCTGACAAATTTTTCCTTATGCTTTGTGTGTCGATCATTGCATTGTTTATTTGAAAGGTTTTTACACCTTAGCGACCTCTATGTGAATACGTTAATATTCACATCTTACTGCACCACTTTACAGCGGTGAACGAGCAAGCGAGAGAGTGCGCTGTTAGTTTTATAAATTTATGAAACATGTAATGTCTCATTTTTTTAATGTGGGTACACCACAATTTTTATTTAAACTATGAAAACAAAGATCAAAGCTTAAAGAAAAATTTAAAAAGGAGCTACCTGGTGGAAGGGACCGGGAATCGAACCCGGTACCTCTGGATTACCGGTACAGCGCGTTTTTCAATTTTTCTTTAAGCTTTGATCTTTGCATTCATAGTTTAAATAAAAAATTGTGGCATTACATGTTTCATAAATTTATAAAACTAACAGCGCACTCTCTCGCTTGCTCGTTCACCGCTGTACAGTGTACAGTGGTGCAGTAAGATGTGAATATTAACGTATTCACATAGAGGTCGCTAAGGTGTAAAAACCTTTCAAATAAACAATGCAAAGATCGACACACAAAGAAGGAAAAATTCGTTAGGTCTACGTGGAGCGAGGGTAGCGAAGTGGCTAACGCGCTGGACCGGTAATCATATCATCATATCATATCATTTATTCATGAACAATTTACATTGTGTTTGAATTTTAAAATCACATTATAAAAATTACACAGTATTAAATTACACAGTACATAATAGTTGATAAAAGTAATAGTCAAAAATAATATTAGGTACCTAGTTTAAGTTTTCAAATTAAATGTCAGGGCAGTTTATATAAACATGCATTATATTATAATAATTGATAATTAAAATTGGATACAATGACAAGTACTTATATGTGCTAAAGTTAAAATTGATCATTGATAAAGTCCTCAACTGAGTAGTACGATTTTTCTAACAGAAACTTCTTAAGCCTTGCATTGAAAATCTTACTATTTGCTATCGTTTTGAGCTCAGACGGCAATTTATTATATAGAAGCACCGATTGAAGATACGCCGCGTGTCTGACTACGTTAAGCTTCGGGACAATATTGCAAGCTATATCCTTTCGTCTTGTTGCCCATCTTTTTTCTCTGTCTTTTATGCTTTCCCATTTATTAAGGTGCTTTATTAAATCTGTGAGTAGCACGAGGATATAGAGGCATGGCACAGGTAAGATTTTAAGATTTAAAAAGTGATCTCTGCAAGATTCGCTCTGAGGGATGCGTACAATAGTGCGAATAGCCCTTTTTTGCGTTTTAAAAATAGCGTCCACATTGTATTTATAGCTATTTCCCCATAATTTGATACTATAGCGCAGCTTGGATTCTACTAGAGCATGATATACCATTTTAAGTTGCTGAATTTGTATCACGTCTCTTAGGCTACGAAGAGCATAGCAAGCAGCTCCTATTGAGTTGGTCAAAGCCTGTATTTCATGTTTCCAATTCAAAAGCGCATCAATATGGATCCCTAGGAATTTCACTACTTCAGTTTGCAGAATTTTAACCCCATTTAATTGTATATCTAAAGAATCTGATTTTTTTGTGGTAGCCTTGAACAACATGACACTAGTTTTACTAGGGTTCAGTTTCAAATTATTAACCGTAAACCATCTGTTAAATAGCAATAGAGCAGTATTAACTCTGTCATTTAGTTCTGTCATATTTTCTGCTGAAATAACAGCATTAGTATCGTCAGCAAACACAATTAAGTTGGTATTTGGTACTGAGTTGGAGATGTGGGGTATGAGGTCATTCAGAAATACTATAAAAAATAACGGGCCTAAAATCGATCCCTGAGGGACACCTCGATTTATAGTAACCATTTTAGATTGGACTACTCTTTCAGTACCATCTACCACGGATTTCAGTTCAACGTACTGTTTTCTGTTTGTGAGATAAGACTTAAATAATTTTAGTTCCTTGTTATGAATTCCATAATGCTCTAGTTTACTCAACAAAATATTATGATTAACCGTGTCGAAAGCCGAACTGAGATCTAAGAACACGCCAGCAACTTTTTTCTTATCATTCATTTGAGTAACAACATCATGAATCAGAGTATCAATTGCTTCACTTGTACCAATACTTTTTTGATACCCGAATTGGCGGTTATTGAGGACATTATTACGAACAAGATGTCTCTGTAGTCGTACTTTTATTAATTTTTCGAATACCTTAGATAGGACTGGTAGCAAGGATATAGGTCTGTAATTCAAAGGATCACTTCCTTTGCCTTTCTTAAACACAGGCAATATTCTTGCAACTTTTAACTGTTCTGGAAACATATTTAATTCGAAGCAATTATTGTAAAAACTCGCCAGTGGTTCGGATAGCAGATCTAAATTATCCTTAATAACGGTTATATGTATCTCATCATAACCTACCGATGATTTAGGTTCCATAGCTCTCACAAGATTGTAAATTTCAAGTGCAGTAACACACTCAAACACCATAGACCGACCAACCCTCTGAGTGTTGTTTTTAAGTAACTCTGTCGACGTTAAAGTGTCACCCGAGATTGCTACGCTACCAATATCAAAAACGCTGGAAAATACATCCGCCTGTTCTTGTGGATCATGTACAAGTTTGTCAGTTTTAAGGATCAAGCTGGTCCCTACTTTAGGCTGTGACTTATTTCTATGGGTATTTACTACTTTCCAAATTTGCTTTGAGGATTTGTAAGCCTTATTAATTTCTAATTGTACCTACAGCAAACCTTTTTGCATATCTTATAACGCGCTTGTAAATTGATATATACTCTTTACTATACTTTTCTACTGATTTGTCACAATTTATTTTATCTCTAGTATTTAGAAACCTATTCATTTTACTAGCAACTTTGATTCCTTTAGTGATCCAGAGGTACCGGGTTCGATTCCCGTCCCTTGCACCAGGTAGCTCCTTTTTCAATTTTTCTTTAAGCTTTGATCTTTGTATTCATAGTTTAAATATTCGATTCCCGGTCCCTTGCACCAGGTAGCTCCTTTTTCAATTTTTCTTTAAGCTTTGATCTTTGTATTCATAGTTTAAATAAAAATTGTGGTGTACCCACATTAAAAAATGAGACATTACATGTTTCATAAATTTATTATTCAGTACCTATCAAAGTGACCCTTCGCATATATGACAACTTTGACATACATTTTCACCGGATTACATAACTAAAAACATATTACCATGACCGTGTTAGTGCCTGCATTAATATTAAACATATTTATCTTTATAATAAATGTAATGACTTGTCCATCGCACACGGTAATACACTCTACATTATAATGATAATAAAGTCAAAGTTGTCATATAGGCGAAGGGTCACTTTGATAGGTACTGAATAAATTAACCGACTTGGTTTTATATTGTATCTCACAACTTTTTTCCGTAGAAGGTTGCGAGACTTGCAATTTTTTTACATGTAATGTTTTTGATGGGATCTCATTTCTTTTTGTAAGTGGTCGTCCTTATTTTTCCTTTAAGGAACTACTTGCTGTGTATCCGCAACTGTCTTTCTTAAAGCCCACTCTCTGTCTGTGTGGGCTTTTCTCGAAAGTTTTGATGAAGCGATTTTTGACAAGCCAGGACGGTAATTACTTCTTAGTCTATACTCGTACTCCGAAATTGCAGAGTTTTGCACTTTAACACTACCGAAGTTGACATTAACTAAATGTAAACCACACAGACTTGTCACTCCCTCTCATGATTTATAATGACCCCTCTCATTATACATAATGATCCTTCTCATGATTCCTCTCATGACGATGGTGATGATGAGGGTGGTGATGATGGCGGCGATGATGGTGGTAGTGGTAATGGTAGTGGTTATTGTGTTGGGCATGTGGTTGTGGTAATGGTCGTGGTGGTAATGTGGTGACGATATTGATTTTATAACCATCGTCATCACCATCACCACAAGCATTGTCATCACAATCGTCATCATTTATTACCACTGTAACCATCACCATCCAAATCAACACCCCCATCATCATACCTAATCACCATCATCGGCATCATCATCGTCATCATCATAATCATCTACAACAACAACATCATCATCATCACCAATCACCACCATCATCATCATCATCATCATCATCATCATTACCAGCACCTCCCTCACCACCACCAGTCACCACCATCTTCATTACCACCAATACCCCCATCATCACCACCAGTCACCTCCACTCCACCATCATCATCATTAGCAACAGTCACCACCATCGTCGTCATCATAATCATCATCATCACCAATACCACCTTCATCAGAATCAGTCACCACCACCACCATCATAATTATCATCACCAACACGCCCATCGCCACCACCAGTCACCATCATCATCTGAACAATCCAACACCCTCATTATCAACACCAGTCCCCAGCTTCATCATCATCAACATCATCATCATCACCAGCACCCCCCGACGAATTATTTGGCTTAAATTATTCTTCGCGTCTGTCTCTTCACCTCGTGACCTGCATTTTTTTGTTGAGGATCGCGTGGGAATCTTACATAAAAAAAATAGGATAATTATTTATTGCACTTTTATTTATTTATTAATAAAATATAAAACTATAGCGACTCCTTAGATTTTTGTTCTGTGATGAGGTGCATTTTGTAGGGACAAAGTTAATAATTCTAATCAATAGAAATTTCGTAAAAAGGAATATTTCGTCCTTTTTCTTTATTTTATAGCTGTTATTTCTACAATTTTTCACTGAACTTTTAGTAATTTTTGAGATCCGTCATGTGTCATGGTCTAAACGAGACTGCGAGCCTAAGTAATGCGATTTGTGATTTTGCATTACCTACTTGGGAGGGTGCCATTTTTTCCGTCTGATTGTGTGTCCATGTAATTATTACGTCAATGGTACCACTGAATGAAAATGCGCAATATGGCGTGGGTTGTAAAACCCCTTGCAGGGCTATAATTAAACAATGATTATTTTGTTTTCTGTGTGAATCTGATAATACCCGAGTCAAAGGACCCGAAGTTGCCCGAAGTGTTCACACGAAGTGCCCCTCTTCACTACTCGGCTGACTTCGGTTCGCGTTGGTCGCAATTTTCTAATAAAATAATAAATTTGCTGAAGCATGCTTTATCCACATTGACGTAATATGTTTATCCACAATGTTTCAACAAGCTGTGGTAATTAATTAAACTGCGATAATTGTATTTTCTGTGTGAATCTGATAAAATGTCGCTCTTCTGACAGCTGTCAAATACTTCGCAGAGGAACTTTGCGAAGATAGAGCTTTTCCGAAGACTGTTTAGGCTCTATTAAGCCAGGTCGATTTGTATAATATCATTTTTGATTTTGTTAAGAATACTTTCGGACTTTTGTAAATATTCATTTCTCTTAATTTAGTTATGGTTAATTTCTTTGCTTATTTTCTTGTCTTTTTCTGTGTTTAAATTTTAAGTCTTCTGTGTTGTATTATTGCCTTTTGTTCTGTATCACATTTGACGCTGATAGCCTTGTGGCCAAAGCTCTAAATAAAAATAAAAAAAGGAACTTCGCGAGTAATGTCGTGTAGCACGTCGGGCAGCTGTCAAGTACTTCGCCGAGGAACTAATACAATGTCGCACTTTTGACGGCTGTCAAATTTTCATCGAGGAACTTCGCGAGTAGTGTGGCCACAGACGTTTTGCTTGTCACATTGACGTGACAGATTCGGATAAAACTTTGCCTTAGCCTATGCTCTTAAGATTTGCATTATTAAACGTCAATAGGGTTTTTTTTTTTTTTTTACTACGACGGTGGCAAACAAGCATGCGGCCCGCCTGATGTTAAGCAGTTACCGCCGCCTATGAACGCTTGCAACGCCAGGAGCATCACGCGCGCGTTGCCGACCCTTTAAGAACCTATTTACTCCCCTCTTGAAGAACCGCATACTGTAGCCCCCGGGGAAAACCTCGGCAGGGAGCTCATTCCACATGCGAAGCGTTCGCGGTAGGAAGTTCCTCTGGAACCGGACAGTTCTCGACCATTTAGGCTCCAGCATGTGAGGATGAACACCCTGCCGATGGCGAGCAGTGCGATGGTAGAAGGTAGCCGTGGGCATCATGTCAAACAAATTCCTCAGAACACATCCCATTATAAAGACGGTAGAACACACACAAGGAGGCAAAGTCTCTCCTCAGACTTAAAGGCTCGATTCCGTCTGTGAGTTTAGGATTGTCAACAATTCGCACAGCACGTCTTTGTACCGAGTCAAAAGGGCTAAGCTGGTATGCGGGGGCTCCTGCCCAGAGGTGACTAGGTACAGTACTCCATGTGGGGTCGGACTTGCGCTTTGTACAGCAGTAGCCTTTGACCAGGAGTGAAGTACCGCTTCGCTCTGTGCAGTACACCAAGCTTTTTAGATGCCAGCTTTGCCTTATCCTCTAAATGACTTCGGAACTGAACGTCACTGGTGATGTCAACCCCAAGGATCCCAATACTCTTTGAGATGTTGAGGGATGTGTTCTGGAATTGCGGGGCCACAGTAAACGGAGTTTTCTTAGCGGTGAACGCGCAAACTTGTGTCTTAGAGGGGTTAAACCGGACCAAGTTATCCCGCCCCCAATCGGAGACTCTAGATAGAGTACTCTCAATTTTAGACACAAGTTGCTCGCGGCTTTCTTCCACAACGGAACGAGGGATGTCATTAACAAAACATAGTTTATCGGAATGCTGCTGAATCCTTCGTTTTTGCGAATAAATACTGAATCCTATCTATTGAAAAAAAAAAACTACTTTTATCACTGCTGTAGATTCGTTTTGGCTTTGTTATGCGAAAAATACTTGAAATTTGCGGGATATTTCGTCCAACCTCCTCTGTTAGGGTGCGTTCAGACATGCGGGAATCGTGCGTTTACGAATCGCGCGGTTTGAAACCGCTAAATTGTGATGCTATTCAGACACGCGCGGTTAGTATGCGATTTCGTGCGGGTAGCGTCAGTTTCAAAATGGAGGTCGACGAAGAAGTGTGTTTACTGTGGTTGCTCCTTAAAAAAAGAAAAGAAAAAGGCGGTATTGGGTGCATCCAATATTACGTGACCGACTAGTACATGGTCAGTTCGTAACGTTATTACTTAAAATATTCTTTTTTTCCACCGTGTCTTCGCAATTTCCAAATATCTCCACCAACTCTTGCCAAGCTCGGTTCTTGATAATTTTATTTGAGTAATCATCACACTGAATGTCCCATATTGCAGGTCTCTTCTCCACCTCATCAATAAATAGTTCAGTGTCGAAACGATCCATGGCGAACTCACGAGCAGTGACGTGCTCACCGCGCGGTATCCGCAACGCAACTGAACGCGAAGTAAAGACTCCATAGTAATAGAAACGCGCGGGAGCAGCGCGATTCTATTTTCTGGCGGTTGGGTTGCGGTAACCGCGCGGCTTGATTAACCGCGCGGTTATGTCTGAACGATTACTAACTAACTCATATAAATAAGACCCGCGCGATTTCCATGCGATTCTATAATCGCGCGGTTCCCGCCGTGTCTGAACTGGACCTTAGACATCAGTGACATTCAGACTTGCAACGTCTGTTACCAAAATGTGTTGTTGCAAAGTAGACAAATTAGTACCACTAAAATCCGCAATATGGCGTGGGTTGTAAAACCCCCTGTTGAGCTATATCGTCGGGGATAGGGTTACCATTTAGGAATTTGAAGTCCTGGCAAAAAGCCGGACGAATCGATTAAAGTCCGGACTTTTTAGTCACCAAAATAGGTAGGCATGGTAGTAGGTAGACCTCGCATTGCGAGATTTGCGAGGGGGTACGTGCGGGGTGCGGGCGGGGTTTTCTCATTATTCCAACTTATTTGAAAAAAGCCGGACAAATTAAAGGGCCGGACAAAGTCCGGACAAGAGTCGAAAAGTCCGGACATGTCCGGACAAATCCGGACGTATGGTAACCCTAGTCGGGGATAGTGCAATACCGCGTAATGTACGATTCACATTGACCAGGTCGGGCGGGTTCGGCTGCCGCCACGTTCCAGCGGACGCTCGGCGGCCCGTCGGCAGCCGACTGCGTCCGTCCGAGCGATAATTGTAGGGCGACGGACGAGCGGAGCCGATGGCACGCGGCGGTAACCGAACGAGCGTATGGCGCGCGGCGGTGACCGAACGGAGGATGGGATCTGACTGGTGTTGTACAGAAACTCCTACATTCCTTTGGAAACTATTTAGATGCGCTTGAACGCGCGCCGACTCCGCCCGGTCAGTGGGAATCGTACATAAGGTGCTTTGGGATAAATTCGACATATTTTTAGGCGAGTGTAGAGTATGTTAGGGTTTGGGCTCGTAAGTCAGAACCTAAGAAGTATTCCTTCCAAGTAATGAGATCTTTACGAAATTGGATATATTCATCAACGCTTTGTGAAAACCGCGTTTCAATACGTTGCTTGAATTTGGAAACATTAGAAAAAAAATATATTTTGAATACTATTTCTTAAGGAGTGGATAATTTCGAAAGCAAGTGGGGTAATTTCGAAGCTGGTTTTTATGAAATATGAGTTTAAGAATCATATTTCTTTTTAGTTCTAATTTACCCCCGCAAAGATCCGCAAATCGCACTGCTTTTATTTAATCGACTGCAACACGTGCCCTCACGACTAGCGATGCGAAGTGAACTGAAGCGGGGGAGGAGATAAACATGGCGTTTTGACAAGCGTAGAATTTGTTCCCAGTTTAGTAGAAATGTGTGATTTTCGACTTATCCCCATTTTCGACTTTACCCCAAAGCACCTTAACACGTAGACGACGTAGATACGAATCAATATTCATACAAATGCATTTTATTGAATTGAGAACTTTATCCCCGACGATATGTCATCATTATACAAGTGTGACCATGATTTTGGAAGAAGGAAGAAGTTTCAGCCATATGATAATGGGCAGTAGTAATATGGGAAATAGTCCCGTGTCACTATCAGAGCCGTTACTGGTAACACGGGCAAAAAATATCCGTATTACTACGTAGTAATATTGGTAGGAACACTGGTAACGAAGGAGGAGTAGTTGCAGTATTATATTATGCAGGATGTTGGATAATCCAACTTGGATAAGGTGGTGAAATAAGTAAACAGTTATTTTTTAAATGTTTATTTGTAAAAACCAAATTAAGAACAGATGTAATTTCGCCAGTCACTGAACTCTGAATAATCAAATTAATTTGAACAACAAAAAAAAATCTACAGTATGAAATCAATCAGTAGTAAATCAGTTCTGTGACTGGGTAATTACGGTCAAAGATCTGAAGACCTCGATGTATTATTTATTGTCAGTACAGGATATCGTTGAAGGCGTATTGCACCTAATAATTATCAGTATATTAGCATTTTTTTTATCAATACTGTACAGTTAATAGAACACATCGAAGTCGTTGTACGATGTAACATGTAACATTACTTACAAGTTAACACTCCGTGGAGAATAACTACTCACCCGTAGACGTTAGTACTCTGGCCGATCGTTATGACCAGTCCCTCCCCCGCAGTTCATGGAAAACAAAATTTTAAGGGATTAGAAATAAAAGGGAATGTAAGGCACAAATTAAATGACTGATGTGTAGCTACAACAAGTTTCTCTTTAGGTCTTCAAAACATACGTCGCGTGTTGAGCAATTTAGTCCCTAGGATTTTCTTTCGCCAATCCTAATCATATACACCTATCACTTATCGCCGCCAGCCTAAAAGTTAGTCATTTCTATCCCCGCCCGTTCTAACCCCATCTGAAACTATCTCATCTTTCCACCTGTCCCCCGCCCAAAAAGCCAGATTCTATAAATATGGATGAAACTACGTCCTAGGCTTCGGAACAACAAAACGCTTTTCTTACCCATCAAAACTGCTACAAAAATTAAGATTCCATTGGAGTACTTTCTCTTGAAAATACTTATAAAAGCCTAAAAGTTAGTCATTTCTATCCCCGCCCGTTCTAACCCCATCTGAAACTATCTCATCTTTCCACCTGTCCCCCGCCCAAAAAGCCAGATTCTATAAATATGGATGAAACTACGTCCTAGGCTTCGGAACAACAAAACGCTTTTCTTACCCATCAAAACTGCTACAAAAATTAAGATTCCATTGGAGTACTTTCTCTTGAAAATACTTATCTTCACTGGCAAACATTCATTTGCAAAGACGACTGAGGTCATGACTCATGACTAACGGTAACTTTCACGTACTCAAATTATTCGCGATGACGCAATAGTTTGACCTAAATAAAACGGCACCTCACCCAACAAACTGTTTTGTGACTTGACTGCCCGAATTGAGCAGCCAGATTTAATTTACCGTACTGGGTAGGAATGTTGTATACTACTGAATAACTGTTAAGAATACAGTAAACCATGTTATGACACATTTCACGTTTTTGTATTCAAATGCTGATGTTCTGACGGAACCACCGTAAAAAGAACATTCCTTTCTAATGATGCTCGAGAACCAAGATTTATAAATACTATAAGGGTAACCAATGAATGTTACATGAAACTATACTAGATTTGTAAAACTTAGACATTACGAGTATTCCCAGTGGGAATACTCAACCAGCTACTTTACCTGACGCTAATGATTTGGCCGGGGTGTCGGAACACAAAGGGCTCCATACGACCGCTTGAAAATACCAAGAAGAATATAAGTACATTAACTCTTTGCCTGATGCCCGTACTCTTTAGTTTTCACTGCTTTTATTTACTGGTATAGCGATCACAGCAGCTACAGTATGACTGAAGTCTGTTGTAGTTCAATAAAATTAGCTTACCATTTTTTTTTCTAATTTAGCCCCAAATCTGGCCCCCATGTTTCAAATTACTTTATTTACTTTACGTTACACTTCCATGTTTGGGTCATCAATTTACATATGTGTACCAAATTTCAACTCAATCGGTCCAGTAGTTACACAGATTTAACAGATTGCGCTGATTCTATAAGTGATATCGCTTTTGTATGTATGAAAGGTTTATAGTAAATTTATTCAGGATTATTTCGTTTCTATACACTTTGTATGTATCGTACACGGTTTCAAAGTGGAAAATACCGCGCTCCGGGACACATTCGAGGGCGCGGGGGGGTGAAGCTCACCCCTGAGGGGGAAGAGTAGATAAAATTAAACTTGGCTCTATAACCTACATTTCCTGATAGATAAAAGTTGTCCTTTAATTTTGCCAAATTTTCAATCTAATTTTCTTTTACTAATTATGGGTGTACTTATTTGCCTAATACGGTTCAAGAGTTAAAACCCTGTGATATTATTATGGTTCCATCGCCACCTTTTGGGTACTGAAGGATAAAAAAAACTTTATTGCCATTACTTCGTATGAACTGTATATTCTTTTGTCTTGTTTCTGTTAAGACAACTCAGAAATGCAAATAGTTTTCGAAAGTCCATGCATTTACGATTTTCCAAACAGACCCTAAGCGCTTGAAATCTTCCCCCTATTCAAATCGGTAATAATTTACCTGCCTAACTTTATCACCTGAAACTAGTTGGGTTTTCTGGCAGCCTGTTATTATTATGGTCAAAATAAACTAAAAGTATACCTACACGACCTGTTCCAGACCAGGCAATTCGATGTACTTTTGGTGTTTGCTGTTACCTGTCTCTAAGGTCAGAAAATCCTTCAAGTTGAGAGAACTACACCCATTTTTCACAGGGCAAATGTAGTTCACATAAAACTTCTAAACAAAAAAATAAAAAAGGAATATTTACAGATCTAAAGAAACAACCCTACAGTTTGTATTAAATTTTATTTTACATTAAATTAGCCTACAATTTTAATTATATGCCTATATATATTTTTCATTTAACAGCTAATTGAGAACTTAATACTGAGTAAAAGTCAGGAAAATAGTCTGAATCATGATACTTCATATTCTATGTCAAATTAAATTAATTGATCTCTTACACCTAGCAGCTACGAAAATGGGAGTTCTTACATTATTATCCTAGATTGTACTTTATTACTGTAAAAAATGTATTTCTAATTTTCATTTTACATAGCTATAACCTTAAAAGTATGTCACGGTAAGTACCTAAGTACTACAATAAATAGAAGACCAACTTACAAAGATCAGTACACATTTTAAAATATTCTAATTCATATTTCTATGAATGAGACAAGAACTCCAGCTAAATTCTAAGGTTTTCCTGACGCCTTCTCCTAGGTGGTCTCGCATGTGGACCATGAGGTGTGTAACTAGTGCTCCGGAGCGTACTGCCTACACTAGCACGGTTAACACTGCTTTACTAGTGTACTTAGCACGAAACCTAGAGATTGAAAAAATCTTTAATGAGTCATAAGTAAACACACTAACACTAAAGGCTACCAGCATAGCATTATCATTGGAACTATTATTTGCCGAATAAGACAGTTGCTATCTATTCCTAAGCTTCATGTTAATGCTATGTAGGGCGCAAAGTCAAAAAATAACCCATTAATACCTAAAAATCTAAATGCATATTATACCTATTTTGAATTCTGGGACTATGTTAAACTAGTACTTTGAATAGTAAAAAACTAGTGATTTTAATGGATATTGATTGTGAGGTATGAAGTATGAGGGCAGCAATGAGAAATACATACCCAGGTTTAAAAGCGCCCTCCTCTTCCTTGGCCGCCACCATAGTTTCCACCGCTGTAGCCACCACCGCCGCCGCCACCGCCACCACCCTGGTTCATGTTGTATGGTGCAGCACGATTGTTACTGTATTGCTGGTTTCTTGTGGGACCCCCGCTATAGCTTTGCTGGCCATAATTGCCAAAGTCTTGATTACCCCCCCAGCTACCCCCCCCTCCACGTTGGTTTCCACCTCCTCCATATCCACTACCCCCTTGGTTTCCACCCCATCCTCCTTGGTTGTTATCCCAAGGATTAGAGTTATTCCAACTACCTTGGTTGTTCCCATAACCTCCTGAAACATGACAAATATTTATGTAAATATTTGAATTTGACAATTTTTAATATTTAATTATCGCAATAAACAACGTTTATAATATACACACCTCCATTACCCCAGTTGTCATTCCTGCCTTGGCCTTGTCTGCCACCACCGCCTCCCCTTTGTTCAGAACCATCCTTGGGCAGAGCTTTCTTGACATCTAACTGCTTTCCATTGATTTTGTGAGGCACATTCACTGTAATATAGAAAAACAATTAAACAATATTTCAGGTACAGAAAAGTTTTGTTAGACTATAACTAAGATTGATGCAATGTACATTGACTTGCGTACCAGACACGCCTTTTGATAGCAGCCAGGTATAGCTTAAAATCAATGGTTGATCTCCACAATTAGAGAAGCCAGACCTAGACACAAGATCCATCCTGGGGCAAGATTGTGGGTTGATATGAAATATACTGAATGAAAATTACACTTACAACACACTTTGTCCACTGGGTCGTAGTCATCGAATTCCACGAATCCAAAGCCACGCTTCTTTCCCGTAGCTTTATCAGTGACAATGCTGACATTTTGTACGCTGCCATAGTTCGAGAAGTACTCTCTGAGCTGTTCCTCATCGTGATCATCCTTGATGCCACCAATAAACAGTTTCTTTACTGTGGCACCGGCTTCCGGGTTTTTGATGTCTTGACGAGCAACGGCGCGTTTGGTTTCAACCACCCTGTTGAATGAAAAATACTTTAAAAGCTATTTGTAGATATTAGTTACAGTATAACAGACGTATTAGTTACAGTATTACCTACGTTGAGATAACTGTCGACCCCACAGAAAATGCCACGTGCATATAATTCACGAGACATTCACCAAGCGGGGTCTGGTGATTTTTGCAGTATAAAACGATATAAAAGCTAGAATTCGTCTTTTATATAGCTGGACTGCAGTAAAATAAAAATAAAACAAGTTACACACCTTCCATCAATGCGATGAGGCCGGTTGTTTTGCGCGTCATCAACCATATGAGCTTTCGAGTAGGTGATGAATCCGAACCCACGGGACCTCTTGGTCTTGGGATCTTTCATAACGACGACGTCGACGATTTCCCCCCATTTTTCAAAATGAGACTTCAAAGACTCATCCGAAGTGCGGTAATTCAAGCCACCGATAAAGATTTTGCGGTGTACTTCTGGCTCATCCTGAAAGTAGGACGCGCGTTCAACAAGATGGCGGACATGGCGTGGTATTTTATCGAACCGGGCGGGTTCGTTAGAAGTAAAATTACAAATATGTACCTATACAGAATTTACACGATATATGTACACGAACACGATACGAAATGAAATTAAGTAATTAGTAAACCAAACAAGCTCGAAAATAAAGTTGGCAACTGAATAATTAGTCAGAAGTATAAATAGAACATTTATGTACTTACAAAACCATCATCTCCGTTTTGTTGGGGCCTCATTTTTTAATATTGATGAAATGTATTAATATCGTTAAGAAAAACTAGTTTTAAAAATATAGTTATAAATTTAACACAATAGTAACTTTTCGGCGTTCACAACACGACCGCTCCGAACCGACGCCACGCCAAAAAGAAAAGAAGATGGTGGTTGGTGGTGGTCGCTGTTGTCGGTTGTGGTTGTGGAAGGAATTATCGGGAACCCGTTTTGTACAGCCATGTATTGTCCAGCCACGTTTTGTACAGCCACGTTTTCCGCGTCCATATGGACTCGGAAAACACGGCTGTACAAAACACGGCTGGGCAAAACGTGGCCGAGCAATGTTTGTTCGGGGAAGTTTTTCGAAGCCAGTTTTGTACAGGGTCGTATTGTCCGGCCCTGTTTTGTACGGCCATGTTTTCCGAGTCCATGGCCGCGAACCAAACTGCTAGGTTAGGTTAGGTTAGAATTGCGACCACAACAGCGCGCGAGCCGAGCGAGCGAAGCGAGCGTACCGCGGCAGCGGTCGGCGAAGCGCTAGAACCGAACTAGTATAGCATACCTACTTGCATTTTCGGGACTCGGAAAACGTGGCCGTACAAAACGCGGCCGAACAAAGACGTGCCGAGTGTCATGGACTCGGAAAACGTGGCTGTACAAAACATGGCCGAGCAAAACTTGGCCGTGAAAAACAGGCCCGGACAACCGCGGTACAGGCACGTTTTTCGAAGCCATTTTTGCTCGGCCACGTTTTGTACAGCCATGTTTTCCGAATCCAAAAAAGTGGACGCGAAAAACGTGGCTGTACAAAACGTGGCCGTACAAAACCCCTACTCGAATTATCAATCGATAGGCGAGGTGACGCACGATCTGCCTGCGTGGCTTGATGTTGCCATTATTTCACTAGATGTTACCCCAAAATATTCTTCAATATTATTTTTCTTTCGTCTTTAGGGTTAAATATATTAATATTTTATGCCATTCAATGCAGTTTATTTTTATTTTTGATGGTGGAACCATACAGTTTAATTTCAGTTAAAAAGTTTGGCAGTGTTGGCTGCCTTAAATAATTATTTTACCCCAAAATTTATTTAACTTAATTATCAATTTAAACTCACTTCAAACAAATACTACAATTCTATTTATTTCAATTCAACGCTGCTAAAATTAATCATATTACTGCGTAAATGCTTAACTCTTGAAATTTTCTTTTAAATGACATCATGTAGATGGCAGCATTAAATAAAAAATGCCACAAACAAAAAAAAAAACAAAAATAAAATAAAATGAATGACGTTACAATTTTACAATTTGTTGTCTTCGTTATCAGTTGTGCTGTATTTTAATCGGTTTTAAGTTAATTTTAAAGATACAACGCTGTCGTAGAGTCTTGAGAGTTAATTAGTTCTTTTAAAATCGTTTTAGATGAACATGAAGCCGAGCGGAGGTGGTGGTGATGACTTCGTGAGTTATATTTCGGTTATCCTTGCAATGCATCATTCAAGTTAAATTCTAGAATGTTCATAATTTCGTATATTTGTAATACTTTTATTTAATGTAACAGGAAGAACCAGAACATATGCGCAAGCTTTTTATTGGCGGCTTAGATTATCGAACAACTGATACATCTCTAAAAGAATTTTATGAGCAATGGGGAGAGATTGTGGACGTGGTAGTAATGAAAGATCCCCAAACAAAGCGCTCAAGAGGCTTCGGGTTCATCACTTATTCCCGAGCTGAAATGGTTGACGAGGCACAGAGTAACCGGCCTCATAAAATAGATGGAAGGTGAGATTTGCATTGCTTGAAGCTAAATCAGTAAGTACTGTCTGTGTCAGACAGTGTTAATAAGTGCGTACAGTTTATTATAACCAGATGCAGCATAATGAGTTTCCTCTGGGTAGACTGTAGCCCCCTGGTATACTGTGATGTGCAATTTTTTCAAACTTTGGTCTCATCTTAAAACAAATTTATTCTGTGAACTCATGCCTTCAAAAATGTACTAGCTTATTTGTATGTTAAAAGTAAAATCACTAGCCTATTTCGGTTAAGTAAGTTTGGTTAGGTAAGTTAATCAAAATTTGATTTTTAATCTGTGTGTACTGAGATGACAGATGTCCAATTATCATTATCAGTGTGCAGTTTTGGTAGCAAATGTATGGTTGGCAAAACAAAATAGATGTAAATATTCAATATTATTTTTTACTTTAAAATGAATACTCAAGTTTACTATAAAAGAATGATTATTGCAGATGTCACATGAGCAAAGCTTTGTGAAATATACATGATGATTCTTAATCGGTGATCAGGAGTAGAAAAATATGAATATCCTGCTAAAATTAAACTTAATAGACGAGGTCTCACACAATTACCTCACTGTTTAATGAATTAAAAGTTAAAACAAAATTAAAACTAATAACCACTAGATACGAAACGAAATTTTCTTCGACTTTGTTTATGTAATGACATTGCCATTCAATTATTAAAGAAGTTGTAAGCCCACAGATACAGATTAGTAGGGTGGCAAAGAATTTAAGACAAAATTAGGTTCACAATGAAAAATATCATAGTAACATAAGTTTGTTTCATGTAATTTTGACTTCAATGTGACCTTGAAAAGTTGGTACCTGATCACAAATTAAAAATCATGTTGTAGCTGTAGACTAATCAAATCATATTTCTTATAGGGTTGTTGAACCCAAACGTGCAGTACCAAGAGAAGAAATTAAGAGGCCTGATGCAAGTGCTACTGTCAAGAAGCTGTTTGTGGGTGGTCTAAAGCAAGATGTGGAGGAAGAGGACTTGAGGGAGTACTTCAGCTCGTATGGGGCTATAGTTTCTGTGAGCTTGGTCACAGAGAAAGATACTGGCAAGAAGAGGGGCTTCGCTTTTATTGAGTTTGATGACTATGATCCTGTTGATAGAGTATGTTGTAAGTGGTGTAATATTCATTAACTTTGAGTTGTTAACGGGTATATGATGTTTGCCTTGGGCCTCAGATGTTTGCCATCTTTGCCTAGTCTAACCTCTGCTTATACAGTAATCATTTTTGTTTCATCAGTCTCCGTCTCTTATAGAAACAAGTTTTTGATCTCCTACCAAGCCTCCTACCAAGTGACTTCTTCTGGCCAATTTTTAAATGCATTTTTTTTTATTCCAAGTTGTTTTACTCCTAATATGCTTAGGAATATCCATGCAAAATAAAAAAGACACCCAGGTTCAAACCCCGGGGCCGTTAAAAATCTTGTATCTGGCTAAATTAAGTTCTTGTTAAATTAAGGTTTAAAATAAGTTTTAATACAATTTACTAACTGTCATGGCATAAGAGAAGTTAAAACAGAATAAAGTTTAATGAAGGCTATTGAACATAAGGCCATGTTAATTTGGGGCGTTTTGCCAATGCGCATTTACAACTACATACATTTCATTTGGGCCGTACACATGCCAACGCGCGTTTATGTATGGAGCTAAAAACGCGCCTTGAGCGCTTGTCATCTAAACATGGCCTAAATTGCAAGGTTTGTATTTGAAATGTGTAGTCATGGTAATCTACATGAAGTATTGATCAATCAACTTACACTTGTGTGTAGACTTTTGATACTGGGCTATCATTTATCTACTGATTGACTAGGTTATATTCTTATCTTATCTTATTTTATTTTGTTTTCAGTGCAACAGAATCACAAAGTGAAAGGCAAACGTCTAGATGTGAAGAAAGCTTTGTCCAAGACCGAGATGGCTGGAGGCCCGGGCGGCGGCGGCGGCGCGCGGCGCGGCGGCGGGCGCGGCGGCGGCGCTTGGAACCGCGGCAATGACAACCAGGATTGGGGAAACCAGGGTAACTACTCCTGCATAACTTACTATAATTAGCCTGCAACATTGGGGCGAATATTTTTTTTTTCCTTTTTTTTATTAATTTTCCTTGGGGTATGCATTCTTGCAGGCGTAATCTGTTGGTAGCAAAGTATCTGCCTATTCGTCATTTTATTTAGTTTGATAGTGGTTCAAAAATATATAAGTATTTCAGAAACAAAATATGTATTTTGAAATGTAATCAACACTATTTCATCCCATTCCACCATTACACATCCATATCCATTTGTTGAGTATTAGTCATACATTGTCAATAAGTGTCATTCAGCAGTAGTAACTTAATGTAACAAGTAAAATATATAAATTCATATAAGAGTTAGGGATTAGGTACATTAAATGGGATACAACTTATTAAGTAGGGTAAATGTTATCTAAAAATTCATTAACTGAATAATAGGCCTTTCGAAGTAGCATCCACCTCCACCGCTGAACATAGGTTTTACTCAAAAAAATCCATAATAAACGGTTATAAATAACCATATTGTATAAAATAATAATTTGATAGACTCATATTCCTTACAGGTGGCTATGGCCAAGGTGGAGGTTGGGGTAACCAAAACCCATGGGAGTCCAATAACCAAGGCGGCGGTTGGGGCAACCAGGGATATGGAGACCAGAGTAGCTGGGGACAACCTGCAGAGAACTTTGGTGCCGGCTACCAGCAGAACTACTCCGGAGGGCCTATGCGGGCTAATTACAATAATTCCCGCCCTCAGCCTTACAATCAAGGTAATATTCATTATGTTTATTGTTTAATTGCTTATAATAATTCCACTGGGCTTAGAATAGTTAATATTTAATGAGACCTGATTGACTGCAATTACTTAATGGTGGGTATTATTGTCATTTTCAAGTGAAAGCTTTCATTTTGATTGAAGAGTCAACCTTACAAAGGCACATAACGGTTTTTGCACACGATCATCCGACGTCGATGTTTTGATACGTCAAACGCGGCTCCAATCAAAGCGCCAGCCAAATTTCTTAAAAAGAAAAAAAAATAGAACGAAAATAGAAACTTTGATGATTGTATGGCTTTATTTATTGCCTTTAACCCTTAAATGCATCAATTAAAAAAATACAATATTATAAAATATTATTTTATTTCAAATAAATGTTTCTATTCTTCAACCAGTAATTCATTTTTGTTTATGTAAGCTGCATCTTACACTATGCATTTAAGGGTTAAGTTGAGGTGCAAAAGTAGCACCAAATGGTGATAGTATTGTTTCTATAAGAGGGACTGACAGACAGTCGCGGGTTAGAAAATAAATAAAAAGTTATGGCTTCTCAATCCTTGATCTCGTCTATTAATATTATAGTTCAATGCTAATAAAACTGAATATTTATTATTATTATATTATTTGTATTTATTAGTTTATGTTTAATACAATATATACGTTTATAATTATATACTAGAGGCCCGTTGCGGCGTCGAACCGCCGCTAGAATATGGAAATCCGGTAGTGTTACAGAAAATAACTACTTTATCGAAAAGAAGTTTTTGGCGAACGAAGAATAAATACTGTAAAAAAACACGTTAAAATAATGTTTTAAAAACGTTGAAACATGCCAGGCTAGAGCTAGGCCTGATAGCCAACTGCCAGTTTCATCGTGACAACTTTTTCAACTCTTTTGTAAAAATAACTTGTGCATTAATGACATGTGATCTGCTGATCTGTTCCACAAATAAAATGTATATTATTTTTTATGGAAAAATTTAATTCATAAAAATAATCCCATATCTTGAAAAAAATATTGACATATTTTCATAGGACCGAAGATTGGTAGAATTTTAATTTGTTGTTCTTTCTTCAGGAAAGAAGAATTTATCGATTTGATCGATTTCTATCAATTTCCAGAAAAAGCACATGAATCGAAACGACAGATTTGGGCACTCACTACGCAGGTTTTAAAAAGGAAATCATGTAGTGCGTAACTGTTTATGTATTCATTTATAATAGCTCGTCCACAATGCCAACTCGTCCACATTTCCAACTCATCCGTATTCCCACCTCGTCCACAATGCCAAGTCGTCCACATTACCAACTCGTCCATACACCCAACTCATCTACATTGCCAACTCGCATTCATTTCCAACTCATCAACAATGCCAACTCGTCCATATTGCTAACTCGTCCACAAATACAACTGGTCCACATTTCCAACTTGTCCATAGGCCCAACTCGTCCACAATTCCAAGTCGTCCACATTTCCAACTCGTCCATATTCCCAACTCGACGATACACCCAACTCGTCTATAGAAACTCGTCCTTATTATCAGCCCGTCTTTATTGCCAACTCGTCCATATTCCCAACTTGTTCATTTTGCCAACTCATCCACATTCCCAACTCGTCCATATTCTCAACTCGTCCGTATTACCAAGTCGTCTTCATTGCCCACTCGTCCGTGTTCCCAACTTGTTCATTTTGCCAACTCATCCACATTCCCAACTCTTCCATATTCCCAACTCATTCACATTGACAACTCGTCCATATTACCAACTTGTCCGTATTACCAACTCGTCTTCATTGCCAACTCGTCCATAATGCGAACTCGTCCACAGGTGTGCAGGTGTCTATGGGCGACGGTAATCGGTTTCCATCAGGCGATTCGTTTGCTCGTTTTCACCCTATGACATAAAAAAAAACTGCCCACTTTTCCATGTTCCCAACTTGTCAATTTTACCAACTCATCCACATTGCCAACTCATCCACATTTCCAACTCGTCCATATTCCCAACTCGACGATACACCCAACTCGTCTACAATACCAACTTGTCCTTATTATCAGCTCGTCTTTATTGCCAAATCTTCCATATCACCAACTTGTCCGTATTACCAAGTCGTCTTCATTGCCAACTCGTCCATATTCTCAACTCGACCACATTTCCAACTCGTCCATTTTACCAACTCATCCATATTGCCAATGTAGATACATTCCCAACTAAGCTACTTTGTCAAGTCGTCCATATTCTCAACTCGACCTCATTTCCAACTCGTCCATTTTACCAACTCATCCATATTACCAATGTAGATAAATTCCCAACTTAGCTACATTGTCAACTCGTCCATATTCTCAACTCAACCACATTTCCCATCCCGTCGACATTCAAGCGGAAGGACTTAGTTTTTTCTAGTAAAATACTATTTAATTTACCATAACTCATGCTATTTGCTTTGGTTTCTTTTTTGATGGACTTATATAATCATATTTAAAATAATCTATCATAAATTTACTTATTTGAATGACGTTTAGTTGTACTTACTACATTTTTTCTGCTTTGATTTATTGTAAAACTCGCTTATAAAAATAATCTATTCTTGAATGACGGTCAGTTTCTCTGGTCTTGCGAGCACCAGTCCAACTCGCACTTAACCGGCTTTTTCCTCCACATTTTTAACATGCGAAAAAAGTTTCCATATCAACATTTTAAAAAGAAAAACAACCTGGCAATTTAGATCATTGACATTATAGCCCCCAATAAAAAATACATTAAAAGTTGTCAGAATATGATTACTGTCATTCATTGTCAACAAACTGTAAAATTATTTTTGCATATTCGTACATGTTTTAAGTGTTGCGGATATTATGTTGCCGACTCAAAAATAATATTTCATCATACTGAACAACTTACTACAGGTTTGTGAGCAAATCATGCTTATTATTATTTGGTCATCTTAAGTCAAAATAGGGATCACAGGTCACGTGGTCAATGTCACGTGGTTAGCGCACAGTAGTTTTTTCAAATCCATTTTTCAGTACTTTTTCGGGAAAAAATTAAAAATCCAAGAGTTTTATGCACATCTCCAGCATGGGACGAATCTAATGACATATCATTTATCAAAATCGGACCATAACTGTAGATCTGATGGGATGTACAAAAATCGGCCTCGCGTAATATATATATAGATATATATATTTATTTATCTTAAGGTTATATTTACATTTAGTATATTTGCACGTTTTAGTTTGTTCGTTTGTCTATCACTTCAATGTCTAGTTTTCTGTCTCATTTGCTCAAAGGTTAACTGGAAGAAATCCCTTACAGGGATAAGTTCGCCCTTGTACACATGTATTGTTTTTGAGTTTTTGTCAATATTGTTTTATGTGCAATAAAGTGTTTACATGTGTACATAGGTACATACATACATATATTTAACGAAAATTGTTCATATTTTCTATAAGTAGTCTCATAAATGTATTCACAGGTGGTGGTGCGGGTTACGCTACCGGCGGCTACAACAACGCTGCCAACACTGCGCCCGCCGGCAACCAGCGTCGCTTCTAGTTCTCTTGTGAGTACCACCCATATCGACCGCATACTGGCAGCCAAGCTTTGTTTATCTCGATCTGAACTTCTAATAATATAAATATTTTACACTTTTCAAATTTCACAATACCTATAAGACAATTCAATTCATTCATTAAAAAAAAAAAAAAATTTAAAAGATTATATAAATGTATGTACACAAGTGTCCTGCTATGTGACTAGGCCCTTTGCGTCAGGACCCGCGTTCACGCCGTAACGAATTCGCGTCGATTATGCCCAAATGTCGAAGCCAAGCATTGCCAGCTACGCACCAGGTTGCATAGTGAACCCGTCTCACCTCTTTTTAGGGTTCCGTATACCCAAAGGGTAAAAACGGGACCCTATTACTGAGACTTCGTTGTCCGTCCGTCTGTCACCAGGCTGTATCTCAAGATAGGTGATAGCTAGACAGTTGAAATTTTCACAGATGATGTATGTCTATTCCGCTATAACAACAAATACTAAAAAAAGAGAAGTATACGTTTAAAAAGTTAAAATGTAACTTTAAACGTAAACTCACAAAGACTCCACGTCAACCTAATGAAGTAGTGACCAAACAAATTAGCACTAGTAGTAGTGAATAGGCTAGTTGACTCATGTTAAATTGTAATAAACTAATATTAATTTCGTATAGTATTTAGCATAGGAACCCTAAATATATATTTTTCAGTTCATAAAAGTAGAAGATGGCTGAAAAAAATAAATTTGAAAGTATGGCTTTTATTCTGTATTTTGAAATGCTTAGAACGCTGTCCGCCATTTTCGCCAATGATCTGTCCCTCTCGATCTCCTGTCAAAGTAGATTTGACTGAGCGGGACGGGCGGTCGAATTTCGAACATCGGAGTATATTTACACGCTATTCTACGTCACGCCGAAATGTGTTCACGTGCTTCAAGAAATTTCCGTTTTCAATTAATAAAATGTAGCTTCCTTCCTCTCAAAAATACATTTTTTTACAGCTAGTAAGATCATTATAAACCGTTTCAAATATATTTCTAAAATGCGTCAACTAGCCTATTTTAGCCTTGGGATTGGGATGCATTTTAGGATTGGGGTCTCATATCTGCGAAACTACAGGCAAATGTCACAATTTCATAAATCGGGCCACTAAACTTGATCAGGAAAACATAAACATTTATATTACAATTTGGCAAGTGCGAGTCCGACTCGCGCACGAAGGGTTCCGTACCATAATCTATAACAAGTGTGTTGTATAGGAGCCCCCCTTAAATATTTATTTTATTTTATTTTTAGTATTTGTTGTTATAGCGGCAATAGAAATACATCATCTGTGAAAATTTCAACTGTCTAGCTATCACCGTTCCTGAGATACAGCCTGGTGACAGACGGACGGACGGACGGACGGACGGACAGCGAAGTCTCAGTAATAGGGTCCCGTTTTTACCCTTTGGGTACGGAACCCTAACAACAACATTTAGTCGAATTGAGAACCTCCTCCTTTTACGAAGTTGGTTAAAAATAAACCATTCGTAGATTCAGAGCCCGAAGAACGTATAATATCGGAAAATAATAATAATATGTATACCTTTGGAAAACTTGATGTTTTGGAACACTTCCTAGAGAGGTGAATTTTCCTAGCGAGTTTTCAATTTGACCGATAGTAAAGTTGTCTACGTGAAATTAACAACATTTCATTTTTTAGCCAGGTTTTCTATCTATATTATTAAATGGGAGGAAATGTTACCACATTTTTACATTTCCGCAAATATCCCAATATGTGATTAAAAAAATCCTTTAAAAAGTGCCTCATTCTAAAAGAGCATCAAGCGACCAGTCACAGCGGGTTTAGTATAGAAATTGTGCCACCGTTCTTTTTGCAACTGTCGTCAAATCTTCCACGAGGTTGGTCGATTCTTAGATGACGCTGTTTTCACATTTTTCTAATATTTTATAAACTAGGCTGTATATTCTAATAAAAATAATAGCTTTGGGTTCTGTGATAACTGATAATAAATTAATGAAATATGTTTTAACTGAACACTTTGAAATGTTGTCAATTGTCGCTCGATTCCGCAAACTTGACGCAACGCAACGCGAAACCCGTGGCGCAGAGAGATATATCTAGGGATGTGCCGTTCTCGAGAACATTGCCCATACAAATCGGGAGACGTTGTCGAGAACCGCACATCTGTAGATATATCAGCCACAGATCTCATCTGGAATTGGTAATGGTTCAGCGATGTAGTGTCGTCAGACACGTAATTTCAGATTGAGAGAAAGCTTGACCTCCAGTATGCCTGGTGAACACAGAATTAATTATCGATGTGATTTTAGACTTAAGAAATATGACTTGTTTTATTATGATCTCATTAGCAATCGTTATTTTTTAACAATAAAAAAATATAACTGACACATATACACCATGAAAATTAGGCACCTCAAAAATCAGTGTTTGGTCTAATCTAATTTTCTTAACTTATAGACCGTGCATAGTTTCGGGTGTTAATGTTAAATGTCCGACTCAAAACCATCACACCCTATACCATATTCATGCAAACTTGTTGCAAAGTAAAACATTGAAATTTGAACTTTGTACCTATCATTGTGTACGTCTACTAATTTAAAAACTGGACATATTCTATAGTCAAAACCGTTCAGATAAAAAAAAAAGTAAGTGACCACTTAAAATATAGGTATTTTTTTAAGGTGTAGATACAGAAGTACTAATTTTAATTTAGGACGGTACAAAACCGATACCTATTTAGCGTTGCCGTGTTGTTGACGGTTTTGACTGTCATGTCATTGAAAGTTTTACTTTACGTTGTGAATTATGAAGTTGAAATTTCTATGTCTTACCTTCAATTAGTCTGTGTGAAGGTTGATATTGAGTGCGATAAGCTTTACTTATAATTATATTTTTGAATGCGTAGGTCTCAAGTTGCGCATAGTTGAAGCTAGGCAGGCAGACCGTATATATAGCGAGTAGACACGGAAGGTAGGCCAGGCGTCAGCTAGTAAGGGACAACAGGACTTAGCGAAGCAACTACATTACATAGTCATTTTACCTTTTTTCTTCTCCAAGTAAGGTTGGTTTACAATAAGGTACTGTGTAGGTATTTTACATTTTTTCCTATTTTAAGATATGTCATAGTCGTTTAGCACTCGAGTCCTTCTGTCCGTAAATACTGGACTTGTAACATGCTAGATTCACTGATAGAGGCTCCTAATATGCCTGATTCTGTAACAGATTTTCTGAATATTCAGGGATGGATAGTATATTAGAAGTTGAGTCCATCAGTAGATGAATACAAGCACTAACAAAATCGTGTTGAAAAATAGATCTTTAAGAAGATAAAACTACATTTACACGGACTTTGCGGTCGATTCATTGATTTTTCGAAATCTGATGTACGAGGAGCCTTGTTTTATGTGATTCTGGTGTATTGCAAGTCCAGTATTTATCTAAAGAAGGTAAATCACAGTTTTTACATTTACGTGTCACAATATTTGTAATTTGCACGGAACAGTAGTCAGGTATTGCACCGGCTGTACGCAGTGAGAAGTTTTAACTCAAAACAGGCGATTTCAAGTCTCAGGCTATTTTGAATCATTTCGTCAAGATTATGGAGCCATATACGGCTGGCGCTAGGTCTTTTTGGTTAACAGATGTTAAAACCAGACGGTGTTTGGTAGATATTGACACCTGTTGTAGTTAAGAAACCTTTTGCTACTATGGTGTCAGCTAGTGACAAAATGATATCAAAACAACCTTAATCTATGTAAAAGCTGTGGCTTAAGCATTGTTGCGTTCTTAGTTCATAAGTGAAAAAAAAAACTCTTTCCACTTATCAGTGTTTAATAAAAACTTGTTGATTCTCTATACTATTTTAAATTTAACGTCCTGAAAGCTAGGGCTAGTTTAAAATTGACATTCCAAAAGAATATAAAATTGTATAGGTGTAATAATGAGTTAGAAATAATATTTTATTGACAATTTAATATTGTTATGATATGATAATAACATATCTCGTAACAGTTATGTTATAATAATAACATAAGATACAAAGTTGTTAAATTGACATTTAAAATTTTATTCAACTGTTACATGGTGTTATTATTGTATAAGTTCTAAATGAAAAAAAAAACATCCTTCTATTAAAAGGAGTGTTCAAATTTCGACATGCTAGTCAAATAAAGAAAGATTTATCAAATGTTATTGGCGCGTATAAACCCAATTTCATAGTTAAGTTTTACTTATGCCTGTTTTATTTTCTCTTTTCACTACAATGTTAATGTAACATATACTCTACATATTTCTGTGTGCAATACATATATTAAATACAAACTATTTTCCATGGACTCTTCTACATGCGGACGAGCTTTCCAACGTGGAAAAGGCCATGGTAAGTTGACTTTCCCCAAATAAATATTTCATCATAATACTTTCTCTTTTATTTCTCTACCACCTAGTAGTATCCTGGTTGATAGTTTGGTTATCCAACGCTTCGATTTTAGTTGAGCGCTTAACACTTTTTTTAATCAAAATAATACGATATCAATATAGTGCTATTTTTCCTAACTTAAATTACTGAACAAATATCAAGGCAATAGTCATTTAAAATACATACATGCTTTGATAACAAATGATAATTTATACAATGAAGATCACACATATTCAATTCGTAGGTACTTTGTAATAAATTTTGCGTTATAATTTACAAATACATATATGAATTAACATGAGAATACTATCGACATAACTCAAAAAGAATACGGTCAGTAGGTATCTCTACCGGATTTAGTACCTACCGTTTAGGTGAGGCTTGTTAGAAGCCAAGGGGTTATTTTATTTGATACTAAGCAAAACTGCTTGAGCCTGTCTTTTTTCCATAGGAATATTATAAACATAATGTTCCCAGGTACCTATAAGACATTTTGTTCCAACAATTACGATGGGAATATACACAGTGTGATACTTCCTGGCACAAACTCGGTGGATTTTTTTATTTCTATCACGGAACAAATTCATAAAAATAATCATGTCAATGACGCTTTAAGTTGTAGTTTTTTTCCAGTGCTAATATAAAATAAGTTTCTGTCAAAAATGACATTTTAATGGCAAGCTTTTATAGCCGACTGTACTTTTCTTTGGATATCCATCAAATGCTCACTGAGACGATTCTAAAGAGCCCAAGCTCGGTAGGATTGCTTTTTCTATTATAGAGTTCCTATGGCCACCTTCTGGCTCCATCATCAGAGCAGCCCCATGGTACCATATTATTGTATTGTCATCAAAGTTAAGTAAGTATGCAAAATTTCAGCTCAATTGGTTGACCATATCTGCTTCAAAATTGAGTTGCAAGATTTCACCCGAACAAACATACTTTAAACATACCATGCAAGTTAAATAAAAGCTTTAAAAAATCAATCAATTCTTATTCAATTATTTTTTTGAATTTGTACTCATTATAATTGATATTTTAACCTTGGACTTACGTGGTCGTGCCAGGTAGTGACTAGCACGACCACAGCGACTGAATGGCTGAATTGGCGAAACTATAAGGGTACAATTTTTTAAAACTATAGTACAAATGAGTACTATATATGAGTGCAATATTATGAATTTGTACCGTGATAGAAATAAAAAAATCCGCCGTGGTCGTGCCAGGAAGTATCACACAATATACAGGGTGTCCCATGCCACATGGAGGGAAAGTATCTTAAATATTGTAGACAGACAATTTTAACTGCATTCAAAGATTTTTTAATAATAGCCTGTCTGAACCGGGAATCGAACCCGCCAAATGGTAAAAAAAAAGACCTGTAATTTTACTACACCGATGAAAAGTCTCAATCACGGGGTTTTTTTAAAACAACATAACATAGCGACTTAAATAAGAGGAAGACCATGAATTTTTAACTTGGCAAAATGTCATTAATGAAATAACTTACCACATAGCAATTATATTATAGCGTATTCAACGACGTTGCTCTTTGGAAAAATGAGAGGCCGTTTTATCGAGTTACCCCTTTAGCATTTTGAAATTGAAAGAAATTGATATTAAATGCGTGATAGTTTGAAAGTGTGAACTACTTCTGAAGTGGTTGCGCGGAATGTGGAGGTGGCAGGCAGGGGCAGGGCGGCGGGCAGTACGGCGGCAGGACCGTCGGGAACATCCCAGAAGCTGCAGCCAGTTGTCTGTAACAAAACTTATTTTCAAAAAGGCATTGGCCTGAAAATCACTGGGATGAAAGTGGGTAAGTGTATTTTATATTTTTTAATACAGTTGCTCAAAAAGTGGTACTTTTCGTAGCTGCAAATCGTGCGAAAAGTTGGTTATTTCGAACTAGTGCTTTTTACTTTTCAATTTTTTTTAATTTTCTGTTGTACTAACACGTCATGTCATACATCCAAAAAAAGGTCAATCACTTTCCGACTTTATTTATTACGTCATACAGTATTGCAAGTGTATATCTTATAATTATGCTTAAAATATTTAAATTGCAAATTGGATCAATCAAAGGGTTATCTATTAAAAATATTCAAAAGCAGTTTTAATAATTTGTGTGAGTGACTATTACTTAATGAGCACATGAGTATTTATGCGTGACCTAAAAAAATTTTAAAAAAAAAGTATTGTCACAGATTATAAAATACAGTATTAAGCGTGACCCACGCGCTGCTTTATAAATTCATAATAGTTATGAATAATCGCTATTTTTGTGTATAAAATAATATATTTATTTACAATTATATGAAATGTAAAGAACTAAAAACAGATTCACGATGTTTATTGTTTCGAATCAATTAAATCACTGTGTAACATTATCATATCTCTTCTGAAATATTAAAACTATTTCTTTTGATTTGGCTGAATGATGACAGCCGACGCCATCTTGAAAAAAAAATATTACAATTAAAAGTAAAACTTTCATTTTCATTTAGTATTGTTTTAATTTTAATTAAATGACACGTAAGATTAATAAAATAAGAGTTTTTGATAGAAAATGATGGATTCTGATGTTATCAGAATAGATTTAACACCGCCCTATATACGAGCCAAGGCAAAAATTGCAAGTAAGAGTATTTTACCCGCAAAATCGAAAGAGAAATTACATTGCCGTCTATGAACATTTTATTGGCTGGAAACGAGAAAAAGAGAATTATTAACAACTTGAATAAAACTGTAAACTTACCAGCCTTAAATGCGACCCTTCACAATTACTCTAAAAATTTTAGGTATTACTCTTAATTTTTATCAGACGGAAATAAATATAATTGCCCCTTTCAATTACTGTTTTAAATTTGTATTATTGCAATTTTTCGCAAATTTATTAAAAAACGTTGTTTGGTACACGCGTGGAAGTGTCATTTTAACTCGTCCCGAGTCTTGACCCTCGCCTTGCGGCTCAGGCCAAGACCCCTCGGGACTCGTTCAAAATGACATACTTTCCACACTTGTATCAAAAACTACTAATTTGAGTCTTACGATTTCTCCCCTATGACCACGTGGTTCGACAACGTTGTCCAACATGTCGAAGGACGAGGAACTTTGAACGTGCACCTAAATAGGCTAGGATTCATTCTGGAGCGAATGTCCTGGAAAGGGTTGATGTCATAATAAAATATAAAAAAACACGTAGTCTCTAAGTACGTCTTTTAAATTTCAATAAAGAGGACATATTTGATTTTTATTATAATTTTCGTGTTTAACCTATTGACCGCCAAGCGGTCTAGCAATTTACCGTGCCACTGACGCCAGAGTAAAAAAAAAAGATGTGACCCAAAATCAACAGGGATTGAAAAATACTTGTAGCGGTTAGAATTACAAAGTGTTTGATCATTGAAATTTGGACGGCTGTGGCCGACGTGGCGTCAGGGGCACCATTTTTTGTTGACGGCCACAGCCGACTGGCGGTCAAAGGGTTAAATTTGAATATAGCAATCCTCGTAGTTCCAGGGTCGAACCAAGTGGAATTCAATGATCCTTGTGGTTCGAGGGGCGAACCAAGTGGAATTTAAAAAATCCTCTTGGTTTGCGGATCGAAACGCGTGGAAAAATATCCTCTTGGTCCGATGGTCGAGCTAAAGTAGACTAAAAATATCCTGATATTCCGTCATGTCGGACTGTAAGGACAACATTGTCGAACCACGTGGCCGGAGAGGATTTTTCTTAGTAAGTAAATAATTTTACCATGATCTGTTAGCTCTTGGTCGCCTATTAGAAGCTGTATGCAACATCCAGCACTTTTCAATGCTTGGTATGGACATGGACAAACAAACTCGGTACCCTGCGTGTAACGTCTGATAGGAAACCAAGGCCTTATTAATGGATTATCACAAATGGAAAAGTCGTTCATCTGACCAGCATAATGACTCGTTAAATAGAACTTTACATACCTAGGGCGGTGAAGTAGTGAAGCGGCCATAAATAAGCGATCGGGTACTTTACTAATTACCGCCCGTAGTTTGTCTAAAGTTTTACGTCTTGCCCTGGCCAGGAAGCAGGAAGTGGGATTTTCTGCCCGCGTAGCGGAAAAAAGAAAGATAATTTTTCTAGTACCCATAGGTACTTTATAATTATAAAGAAAATTAATTAAATTATTATTAAGTACCTACCTGTATTGTTGATCAAGGTGAGCTTTTTCGATTCTTTTGTCTTTTGCTCTTCTATTTTGGAACCAAATCTTAACTTGCGTCTCGCTCAAAGATAAGGTCGTTGCCAATTCACACCTGAAATTTTGTCAAGTAAATGAGTAAGACAAGAAAAACTGCACAAACCTATGTATCTGGGGATGTAGCTTGAATGTGAAAGTCAGAATGGCGGGTGTACCTACCTACCATCACGAATTTGTAAAACAATAGCTTAGGTACTAGGGCCCCCAATCTCATCGTGTGTGACGTTTATTTATTTATTTAAACTTTATTACACAAGACAAAATACACTAGTCGAAGTACAAATGGCGGACTTAATGCCTTAATGCATTCTCTACCAGTCGACCATACAATATTTTTTTACCATATAATTGTGGAGCGCCCAGAGCCCGGCATTCTTTAAGACAGACGGCCTATGGTCCACCACCACAGCCTTAATATGGACCGTGCTAGCAAACGTTATTGGGATGTGCAGTAAGTCAATAGCGTACCTTCGGGCCCTCGCGACGTATTCACCCCGAGCATACTCCAACTCAAGCCGGAGAGTTTGATGCGCGGAGAAGGTGGTGCGTTGTCGCCGTGGCCGGCTTTCCTTCCGACGTCTACGTGCCACTGCAACAAATGTATAACGGTTCTTGATAAATAAAACATGTCATTTGTCATTGTCGTTCATAAATAAACGCGGCACAGTAGTCCGTTCATATAAATCCCTTCTGGACAAATAACATTCCCGAAGTAGGAATTCTTAATGTTTTACCCAAAAAATGGATCATAAATATATGTATGAGAACTATATAGTATACCAGTATACCTACTTAAACACTTTTCTTATTTTAAGAACTACATTGCAAAATGCATACTGTGTTTTCAAAATACACTAAGTTGACTAAATAAATTCTGTCTAATGAAAATTACTGAACAAAGTAGGAATACATTATATTGATACTTTTCTTATTTTGTGTATTTTGGGACTTTTTAGGGTTCCCTACCCAATGGCTCCGCTGTCCGTCCGTCTGTCCGCCTGTCATCCGGCTGTATCTCATGAACAGTGACAGCTAGTGGACATTTACACATGATGTGTTTCTGTTGCCGCTGTAGTTAACAACAAATACTAAAAACATAATAAAATAAATATTTAAGTGGGGCTCCCATACAGCAAACGTGATTTTATCTCGATACTGTCAACATGCAAATTTTCACTGATGTATTTATGTTGCCACTTTACAACAAATACAGAAAACAAAATAGTTTCATTTTTTTTAGTTGTACTGAACCCCCGGTGCGCGAATCCGACTCGCACGTGGCCGGTTTTTATACTAAGGTTACTAAGGCCCGTATGTATAGAGCTACGCAGTATACGCTTCACAGGTTTTCTGAATTTGCCACTTTTCAGGTTCAGCATTTGTGGCGTCACACCTGCGCGATTTTTTCTATGGAGACACGTCTCATTTTGATTCCCATTTCTGAAGTTAGTGCCCTATGCCCACATCACATTGGTCAGTATGGGACATATGTTTCGCATGAAAATCTCAATTGATTGAACAATGTATTTTTGTTGCATGTTTCTAATAAACCGCAACGTCGTTAAAACCGCATTCCCATGTCACAACCATATAAAAAAAAAGATTAACGACTTCCAACGCAAATTAAAACAAAAGTTCCGATTCAACTGATTTGTAGTAACATCAACCTTAAACCAATTTTGATTAAGTTCCTTACATTTTAAGCGATGTAAGGATTCCTCATGTTCCTGTGTCTGCGCCATGAGAAGGAGCTTGTAAGAGCTCCGCCATATTGCGGAAGCGAGGAAACCCCCGAGGGTTAATCACGATAATTTTAATCTGTGCGATCCGATTTCCGTAATGTGAATATGACTCCGAAGGCACGTCATCGGGTTGGGGTACGGTTTATTAACCGTTGTTAACCGCCGTTAGATTTATATTGTTAACGTAGTTTCAAATTATAATTTTTTAAAGATTCCTACATTTCATACATTTTTTAGTTTTAAACTTACACGATTTTTAACACATTATTATTACGAAACGGTACTGTTTAATAGTAATCACATTAAACAAATATTACCTTGA
Organism: Apotomis capreana; assembly: GCA_947623375.1. NCBI lineage: Eukaryota > Metazoa > Arthropoda > Insecta > Lepidoptera > Tortricidae > Apotomis > Apotomis capreana. The sequence goes on from OX392500.1 coordinate 7,779,482, forward strand.
CGCTTTGAACGTGATGTGTTACATTTTGGAAGGGACTTTTTTTGGGAACGCGATTAGAAGCCGTTTTGTTATAATAACATTTCACACAAATTAACAATGTCAAAAAAACTGCCAAGTGCGAGTCGAACTCGCGCACGAAGGGTTCCGTACCATCAAATACAAAAACTGTAAAAAAATCACGTGCGTTGTATGGGAGCCCCAATTAAATATTTATTTTATTCTATTTTTAGAATTTGCTATTAATAGCCGCAACAGAAATACATCATCTGTGAAAATTTCAACCTTCTAGCTATCACGCTTTATGAGATACATCAGCCTGGTGACAGACAGACAGACGGACAGTGGCGTCTTGGTAATAGGGTCCGATTTTACCTCTGGGTACGGAACCCTAAAACCGATAAATACCTACATTTAGTAACAACCTTAGTACCTACTACTAGGTGTAGTACTTAGGTGGACCATTGAGTTTTCATTTCATTAGGTACCTATTTACTGTCGCAATTATGGTGAAGAATATGGATTATTCATTAATCCTCTTGAGAATAACGCGCACGAAACGAGAGCAATCTCACGCAACTGCTAACGATCTATCAGCACAATACGGCTTTCTTTTCATAACATTACAACACAGACCACCCGCACTAGACGGAGCATGTAAGGCACATGTAAAGCGACCCGCGCGCACCAACGATATGGTACGGCAAAACATTAAAGTACCAACACGGCGGCCACCGTTTAGTTGCGTCCATGTTTATGAAGTCTCTCTACACCACTTAACACTACAATTTACCATGTTATTTATTTAATTTCTTTTTTCGTTGACGTACGCAAGGATCATAAACATGGACGCAACTAAACGGTGGCCGCCGTGTTCATACTTTAATGTTCTGCCGTACCATATCGTTGGTGCGCGCGGGTCGCCTTACATGCTCCGTCTAGTGGGGGTTGTCTGTGCATTACAATAACATAATCTTTCGCTCATGTTCTACAATGTGGGCAAATTGAAGTTTCGCAAACAATTACCTCTTCCAGGCAATTTTATATGAATTTCTCCATTATAACCTCGTAAGTCCACTTCCTCACCTTAATACACTTTTGAAACAATTTTCAAACAGACTTGCAATCTCCGTCGCTGTCACTCTCTTAGAAGTTGATTTTCGAAAAGTCGTTGCATTTTCACCCTCTCTTCTAAGAAATACAACTATATATATCTACCTATAATGTCTCCTAAAAAGACAATCAATGAGATTAGGTACTTATCCTTAGCTATAAATGTCTTAGGTAGTCAAACGTACTGGATCATTTTTGAAATCATGAATAATGAAAAAAATTGGGCAAGTGCGAGTCCGACTCGCGCATGAAGGGTTCCGTACCATAATCTATAACAAGTTTGTTGTATGGGAGCCCCCCTTAACACATTCACTGCCAACGATTTCGTAGCGCTATGCGCGTAGCCGATAACATGGAGAAATGCGTATGTATAGAAAAAGTTACTACAAGCACAGCGCCCACGGAGCGGGTTCCCGGTGTTGAATGTGTTAAATATTTATTTTATTTTATTTTTAGTATTTGTTGTTATAGCGGCAATAGAAATACATCATCTGTGAAAATTTCAACTGTCTAGCTATCACCGTTCTTGAGATACAGCCTGGTGACAGACGGACGGACAGCGAAGTTTCAGTAATAGGGTCCAGTTTTTACCCTTTGGATACGGAACCCTAAAAAAACGTTTTCTTACGTTACAGTGTTCCATTCATCTACTGCGTAAATAACTAGGTTGATGCAGAGTCAGCCACCGGCTAAGCTTGCACCATAGATTGGAGCGGAGTTTTTTTTTTTTCGAAATTTTCTCTTCGTCCCGACCTAGCGAAATTTAATTTTGCATTTTAAAACAAAAATTTCTAAAATCGGTTGAGAACTCGCTGAGATCTGCGCATTGTCACAAAGTCCATTCGAGTCGATCCATGGGAGCTTCGCTCGCTCCGCTCCAATTATAGGCGTTGTTCATCTATTCAATTAGCCGTTTTCCAACAGGTCCACCTTAATTACGGCTCGCTCGCTCGCGAAGTTGACCGAAGATGAGCGAATGTGGAGAGCAACTTCGCTCCGGAAACCTATAGATACTTCCCTCAATTTCGCGAGTAGTGTTGAACTGTGTCACTATAGCCACATTGCTTACCACTACACCCACGACTCCCACGAGACTTGTATAGCCTAGCAAGCGTCGGTCCGGCCCAGGGATAGTGGCGCTAAAAACAGCTTTCATATGACAATAATGTGCATACGTCATATATTTGCATTATTAAACGTCATAAGCAATTTGTCAAGGATTTGTCATTGACGAAATTCAAAACGTTGTTTGCTGGAATGCTGCTCAATCCTTCGTTCTTGCCAAATAAATTATGAAATCCTGTTAAAAACTTGACTTTCGACACTATGAATAGTTTTGGCTTTATTATGCAAAAAAAACTTGAAATTTGCGGAATATTTAGTCCTGTTTCCTCTTTGTTTACATCAGTGACATTCACCGACTTTCAACGTACAGTCGCCATCAGATATATCGCAGCATAATATAAGGCGTCCATAATTATCTGAACATGTATTACTGTAACGCGCAGTCAATAAGAATCGTGTTCAGATATTTATGAACGCCTTATATGCTGCGATTTATTTGATGGCGACTGTACCTAAGTTCCCAAATATTTGTCGTTACCAGTAAAATAAATTAGTACCACTAAAAATCCGCAATATGGCTTTGGGTTGTAAAACACCAATGCAGGGCTATACTGTAGTGAATCACTAATCAGTTGGAAAAAAACCTTACTATCAAATCATGTCGAAGTGTGTTTAACAGTGCGCAAGAGTGCGAAGCGGTAAAACAGTGATAGGAGTAACTCACACCGCGCCATATGTCGCCCGGTAGCGCTTCAATCTGGCCCTTCCTGTCGCCTGAGATTATGATTTATTTAAGTGCATCACATCAGAGAGTATGGATATGAAGGTAATAGAGTGACACTGTCTGAGAAAGATACGTGGCAAAACAATAAATGGTGTACCTACCAGCGGCGAAGGTTCAATAGAACTCGATTCCCACGGGCGTGCCTCATTTTTAAGAGTGTAAATCCTCATCTACTATTCTAGAAGACGTAAGCCAAACCTGCTCCGGCTTTAACAATGATATGTTTCACGACACGTGTAGTTAACTATAGACGTGTTAAGCTTAAGCTAATTTCATCACTTTATTGCAGTCACAGAAACCCAAAACTATTATTTTTATTTGGTTGCACGGACTAGTTTTGAAAATATTACAAATGTGAAAGCAGCGTCGTCTACGAATCGGCACTCAAATGACGGCACCTTGTGGAAAAATGCACGTTGCAGTCGCAAACCTACAAAATACCAATTTCCATACCGTGAAATACGCCAACTTTGCCTCCACATGGAACTTTGCCCAAAACGCTACTTAAAAAAAGAAACGTTTCTGTAGACAATTTCAACATGTTTCTGGCAACACTACTATTTTTAGTGGAAAATAGATTATATCTGTGGTATCACTGGGAATCACATTTGCGCGCAACTTCATTCCGTAACGTGTTAGGACTAGTTGAATAAGGTGCGTGATTTGGCGGGCCAATTCTAGGTGAAGTTCTGGTGTATTTTTTACAGAATGGGGAAGCCTCAGGTGAATTTATCTTATTGCTTGTTATAAAATAAGAACTGTAGATCATTTTTATTGTAGTTTGTACTAAAAATACTTATTAAAACCGGAGTTATGATGGTGGGCAATGTTATCTAGTAACTTGCTAACCTATGAATGCCAACATTGCCCAGACAAAAAAAAGGGTTAGGGTTGTCACCTTGTCGTAATTTTACCTGACTGCGTAAATAAAGGAGGGTTATGTATTTAAGGTAAGGTAAATTATATTTCTATTAAGCCGTTGTACTGTTAGCAGTAGCTGCATGTCATGTCATGTCACGTCCATAAAACAAAAAAAACATAGAATATTCAATTATGACAATTGTTTTTTAGATTATTCTAACGCGAAGTAACAAAATAACCGCCTAACTATTAGTATCCAATATTAAGCATACATTTTTCATTTTGATAATGGTACTGGTAAAGATGGTTTACTCAACTAAAAGTGACAACCCTGACAATTTCAAACTGCTTGATTCGGCTTGTATGGAGTAAAACAAAATGCCTATGTAACATTGCCCACCCATATTGCACACGTGTTTGTACAGTTAAGACCAAGATATTTACGTGGAACGCCATTATTACCCCAGATTTTATACTGATCCTTATCTTAACGTTGTAGGGGCTATAGTTACGAAAATAATCGATTTGGGCAATGTTTGAAAAAGTTTAGATAACTTTACCCGAGGTGAAAATTGATAAAAAAATTGATTAAATGTAGATTTAAAAATTGTTTCTCGTAATAAACGCATGCATATGAATACGATGGATGCGTTAGACAAAAAAAGACTTCATCCCGTCATAGAAAAAATTAGAGAAATTCGGGTTTTTACGAAAAAAGCGGGCAAAGTTGGCATGTTTCACGGTATTAGGTCCGTCTTAGTAATTGTCCGGCTTTCTGCGCTGTGTCTAATTATGTATAGGTATGTCGCCTACGCTGTTTTAAAAAGAAGAACTTTTCAAATGGATTTTTTAATGTGGTAATATTTAATTGTTTATCCTTTATTTCATTATATGATGGCAAAAAGGCCTGGTTAAAAAAATTCAATGTTGTCAACTGCTTTCATTCTCAATAGGACAACAAATTTCATGTCGATCAACAACAAATGTCACGGTTCTGTCGCTAAGAAGCGATAAAAGCATACTTATCTAATACCTAATTAGTAATAATTACGCCTCAGTAAGAGCCCGACTCGCACTTGCCTGGTTTTTAGGGTTCCGTACCCAAAGGGTAAAAAACGGGACCCTATTACTAAGACTTCGCTGTCCGTCTGTCTATCTGTCTGCCCGTCCGTCTGTCACCAGGCTGTATCTGGCGTGATAGCTAGACCGTCTAAATTTTCACAGTTGATATATTTCTGTTGCCGCTATAACAACAGATACTAAAAACAAAATAAACTAAATATTTAAGTGGGGCTCCAATACAACAAACGTGATCGGTTGCGTTAACTTTGCACCTTATTTGTATGCGGCGCCAACATACCAAGTGCAAACTTATTTTAACCCGGCTAGTTAATCACTCTGCTGTTGTTCCGTTGCACAAGAAGGGCTCCACAAGAAAATGTGAAAATTACCGTACCTTGTCACTCATGTCACATGCGAGTAAGATTCTGCTGCGCATTATAAACGCGCGACTCTCGTCATTTGTCGATCACCAGATACCGAGTGAACAATCCGGTTTTATTGCCGGGAAGGGTACTCGTGAACAGATCCTGAATGTTCGTCTTCTAATCGAGAAATGTCGCGAATTTAACAAACCGCTGGTTCTATGTTTTATAGATTACGCTAAGGCATTTGACTGTGTGCAGTGGAAAACTATGTTTGATGTACTTGTGACGATGGGCGTACCGCAACATTTGGTTTTTCTAATACAAAACCTGTACCTCAATGGCTCAAGCTTCGTGAAATTGGAAAGCCAAACGTCCAAATCTTTCCACACTGAACGAGGCGTACGTCAAGGCTGCATTCTGTCTCCCAAGTTATTCAACCTGTACGGCGAACACATCATGAGGAAGGCACTGGATGGATGGAACGGCGGTGTTGTGGTTGGTGGCCGTAGGGTCAGCAACCTGAGATACGCAGACGATACGACAATACTCGCGTCGGATGAAGTAGAAATGGCAACTCTTCTGAAGAAAATTGAAGTAGAGAGTGCCAAGCTCGGTCTTAAGATCAACCATTCAAAAACTAAAATAATGGTGGTGGACAGAGCAAAATTACTTCCAGCTACAAGCGCACTCGTCGGGTATGAAAAGGTCAGCGAATTTTTGTATCTTGGGTCCTTGATAACTTGCGACGGCGGTTGCACTGACGAAATTCGCCGTAGGGCCGGTATGGCTAAAAGTGCAATGGCTAACCTCGTCAGGATATGGAAAAACCGTGGGATTCGCCGTACAACTAAGGTGCGTTTAGTTCGAGCTCTGGTGTTTTCCATTTTCACGTACGGTGCAGAAACTTGGAGTTTGAGAAGCCGCGATAGCAGTAAGATCGATGCTTTCGAGATGTGGTGTTGGCGCAGGTTGCTACGTATACCTTGGACTGCGATGCGAACAAACGAGTCGATATTAAATGAACTCAACATCTCGACGCGGCTCTCCGCGATATGTCGGAAACGAGCCCTGAACTTCTTCGGTCATATTATGCGGTCTTCAAAGCATTGTCTGGAGAAGCAGATTATCATAGGGCAAATTGATGGCAGACGTGCGCAGGGAAGGGCACCCACTAGATGGTCTGACACAGTGAAGAAGGCAGTGGGCGGCAGCATGCACCGGGCGGTCCACGCAGCATATAACCGCACTGAGTGGAAACAGTTATGTGGTCGCGATCCTCATCAGTGAGGGAACGACGAAGAAGAAGAAGAAGTTAAGATGGAAAGTGTTGAATACAAAACCCTCGGTGCGCGAGTCCGAATCGCACTTGCCCAGTTTTTTCAATTGTGTGGCGAAGGAGAAGGCCGTATGTTGTGGCTGTGAGACTCGTCAGCTGTGGCCAACCCCTTCATAATTATTGGTCTACAATGCGAACATAATCCCGATGTTGTCACATTTGATTGTCATTCGCTCAATAAACTTGTAAGTGGGGTGTCAATCTCTACCGCATTTGAAATGATAATGACATGTTAAACACGTGCATCGATTTAATATGATTTAAGTACATATATTCGAGCGAGGAGTAAGTCATTTCAAAAGGATTTGTCTCATTGCTCTAGGTTTCTGGCTCGTTAGTGCATAAAATCTTTCAAATTCATTGCTATAAAATCCTATGTTGACTTGGTAAAATTCTTAAGTTTCTAAAAGCCTGGTTGGTGGTGGTAAGACTTAAATTTAAAATCTTCCGAATAGCTAAATTACTTTGTATGAAAATGTCGGAATTTTTTTTTGATAGTTCAATGGTGTATCATTTAGTGGATTGTATTTAAACGATCAAATCTTTCTAATTCGAAAAATAGACATAAATACTAACTGCTCAAATCCTCCACCCCACAGACCACTTGATTAGATCATCAGCCCCTGAATGTTTGTTTTGTTCGGGATAAAAAACTGTGATTAATGAACAATAGGTAATGCTAACAATAGCGGACGAATTAGGGCTGCTCCTACCCCTTAATTTTCATTACCACCCCTAATTACGGGTGTATTCAACCATACAACCCCACAACCCCACTGCGGTTTGGGTCAAGGAAAATAGACCTTTCGTTTGTATGTTTATGAACTTAGACAACCATTAATAGATACGCTTGCAGATATCGCCCTATGAGATTGAGAAGACCACACCTGACTTGCTTACATTTTATATTTGTATTTTTAATCTGTGCCGATATTGATATTGCGGGACGCTCCGTCGGGCTTCTATTGAAATCTTGCGATAGGAATCACGATTATTCTTTTCCTTTCTATTTTAAATGATTGCCGATTTATGGACAAAGCCCGTTTGTTAATTGTAGCTTAATATATTGTGGTTTTCCGTTGTTATTGATTGGTATTTTATATTAGTGTGCAACATTATTGAGCGTTTACCATTAAGATTAACTAGAGACCCGTTGCGGCGTCGAACCGCCGCTAGAATATGGAAATCCGGTAGTGTTACAGAAAATAACTACTTTATCGATAAGAAGTTTTTGGGGAACGAAGAATAAATACTGTAAAAAAACACGTTAAAATGATATTTCAAAACGTTAAGACATGCCAGGCTAGAGCCAGGCCTGATAGCCAACTGCCAGGTTCATCGTGACAACTTTTTCAACTCTTTTGTAAAAATAACTTGTGCATTAATGCCATGTGATCTGCTGATCTGTTTCACAAATAAAATGCATATTATTCGATTTATGGAAAAATATAATTCATGACAATAGTCCCAAATCGTAAAAAAATTATTGACATATTCTCATAGGACCGAACATAAGATTGGTAGAATTTTAATTTGTTGTCCTTTCTTCAGGACATACATTTATCGATTTGATCGATTTCTATCAATTTCCAGAAATAGCACATGAATCGAAACGACAGATTTGGTCACTCACTACGCAGGTTTTAAAAGGAAATCATGGAGTGCGTAACTGTTTATGTATTCATTTATAATCGTAAATACTTCAAAATATTGATAATAAAAAATGTTACATAAACTCAATTGTATGTAATAGAGAGTAAAAGACGTTTATAGAATACACGAAAAACCACTATTATCAATGCTTGTTTTTTTTTTATGAAATTCAATAGATCGTGCAAATTTTCTTAATATGGGTGCTGCCATCATCATCAATCATTTATTCAATAACAATTTCACATTGTGTTTGAAATTCTTACGCCAGTATAACTCTTAATCAAACCCTACTTACTAATCTAAATAAATTACTGACTGACAATACTCCACCATAAAAAAAAAGAATGTGTCAAATATGTGTAATAAAATAAATCCAATATATAAAACAGCTAAACATGTTTGAGAAAAGAATATAAGATATATTTTATTCAATAAATTTAGAGCTAAAGCACAGATTATATACAAGTTACTACGGCTAAAGGCCTTACGTATACCCAAATTCCAAATTCAAACTTTCGTGTCTTTCCCTTGTCTTTCCTCTCATTGAAATAGTGTCTGACAGAAGAGTGAGGGAGATGCTATCTATACTCTCAAGTCTATAATATAAACCTAATTTTAGGGTTCCTTACCATAGTCGGTAAAAACGGAAGCCTTAAAAAATCTATTTGTTGTGTTGACAGCATAATTTGACAAATTTTATTTTGAATAAGAATAAGAATGATCAGCCAGACGTCATTAATTCAAATATGATTTATTCTTGAGCGAGTCGATTTTTTTGAAATTTGCATCATATGTAGGTTATTTCTACCATCAAGTTTCGCATGTTAGGGTAACATGTTAATTATTCCACAAATACAACTCGTCCACAATGTCAGCTCGTCTATATTCCCATCTGGGTCACAATGCCAACTTGTCCACACACCCAACACGTCCACATTGCCAACTCGTTCATATACCCAACTTATCTGCATTGCTACCTCGTCTATATTACCAATTCGTCTCCATTGGCAACTTGTCCATATTCCCAATTCATCCACAATGCCAACTCGAACATATTGCTAACTCGTCCATATTCCCAACTCGTCCACAATTCCAACGCGTCCATGTTGCTTACTCGTCCACAATGCCAACTCGTCACCACATAAAATTCGTCCACATTTCCAACTCGTTCATATTCCCAACTTGTACATATTCCCAACTCGTACACAATGCCAAATCGTCCACATTGCCCACTCGTCCATACACCCAACTCATCTACATTGCCAACTCGTTCATATTACCAACTCGTCTTTATTCCCAACTCATCCATATTCCCAACTCATCCACAATGCCAACTCATCTATATTGCTAACTCGTCCACATTTCCAACTCGTCCATACACCCAACTCGTCTACAATACCAAGTCGTCCTTATTATTAACTCGTCTTTATTGCCAATCTCGTCCATATTATCAACTCGTCCGTATTACCAACTCATCTTCATTGCCAACTCGTTTATATTCCCAACTCATCCACAATGCCAACGCGTCCATATTACTTGCTCGTCCACAATGCCACCTCGTCCACAAATACAACTCATCCACATTTCCAACTCGTCCATATTCCCACCTCGTCCACAATGCCAAGTCGTCCACATTACCAACTCGTCGATACACCAAACTCATCTACATTCCCAACTCGTCTTCATTTCCAACTCATCAACAATGCCAACTCGTCTATATTGCTAACTCGTTCACAAATACAACTCGTCCACATTTCCAACTTGTCCATATGCCCAACTCGTCCACAATTCCAAGTCGTCCACATTGCCAACTCATCCACATTTTTAACTCGTCCATATTCTCAATTCGACGATACACCCAACTCGTCTACAATACAAACTCGTCCTTATTATCAGCTCGTCTTTATTGCAAACTCGCCCATATTCCCAACTTGTTCATTTTGCCAACTCATCCACATTTCCAACTTGTCCATATTCTCAACTCGTCCACGTTGATAACTCGTCCGTATTACCAAGTCGTCTTCATTGCCAACTCGTCCATAATACGAACTCGTCCACATTGCCCCCTTGTCCATGTTCCCAACTTGTCAATTTTACCAACTCATTCACATTGCCAACTCATCCACATTTCCAACTCGTCCATATTCCCAACTCGACGATACACCCAACTCGTCTACAATAACAGCTTGTCCTTATTATCAGCTCGTCTTTATTGCCAAATCTTCCATATCACCAACTCGTCCGTATTACCAAGGCGTCTTCATTGCCAACTTGTCCGTATTACCAACTCGTCTTCACTGCGAACTCGTCCATGTTGCCCACTTGTCCATGTTCCCAACTTGTCAATTTTACCAACTCATCCACATTGCCAACTTATCCACATTTCCAACTCGCCCATATTCCCAACTCGACGATACACCCAACTCGTCTACAATACCAACTTGTCCTTATTATCAGCTCGCCTTTATTGCCAAATCTTCCATATCACCAACTCGTCCGTATTACCAAGTCGTCTTCATTGCCAACTCGTCCATATTCTCAACTCGTCCACATTGCCCACTCGTCCGTGTTCCCAACTTGTTCATTTTGCCAACTCATCCACATTCCCAACTCGTCCATATTCTCAACTCGTCCACATTGCCCACTCGTCCGTGTTCCCAACTTGTTCATTTTGCCAACTCATCCACATTCCCAACTCGTCCATATTCCCAACACGTCTACATTGACAACTCGTCCAATTAACAACTCGTCCATTTTCCCAACTCGTCTATATTACCAACTTGTCAATTTTACCAACTCATCCGCATTCCCAACTCTTCCATATTCCCAACTCGTCCACATTTCCAACTCATCCATTTTACCAACTCATCCATATTACCAATGTAGATACATTCCCAACTTAGGCACATTGTCATGTCGTCCATATTCTCAACTCGACCACATTTCCGATCCCGTCGACATGCAAGCGCAAGGACTAAGTTTTTTCTTGTAAAATACCATTTAATTTACCATAACTCATGCCATTTTCCTTGGAATTATTTTTTTGATGGACTTATATAATCATATTTATAATAATCTATCATAAATTTACCTATTTGAATGACGTGTAAATTAGTTTTACTATTTTTTTTCTGCTTTGATTTATTGTAAAACTCGCCTATAAAAATAATCTATTCTTGAATGACGGTCAGTTTTCTAGTCTTTCGAGCACCAGTCCAACTCGCACTTAACCGGCTTTTTCTCCACCTTTTTAACAGGTATGCGAAAAAAGTTTCCATACATTTTAACATTTTAAAAAGAAAAACAACCTGGCAATTTAGAGCATTGACATAATAGCCCCCAATAAAAAAGACATTAAAAGTTGTCAGAATATGGTTACTGTCATTCATTGTCAAGAAACTGTAAAATTATTTTTGCATATTCGTACATGTTTTACCTAAGTGTTGCGGATATTATGTTGCCGACTCAAAAATAATATTTCATCATGCTGAACAACTTACTACAGGTTTGTGAGCAAATCATGCTTATTATTATTTGGTCATCTTATGTCAAAATAGGGATCACAGGTCACGTGGTCAATGTCACGTGGTTAGCGCACAGTAGTTTTTTCAAATCCATTTTTCAGTACCTTTTCAGGAAAAATTAAAATTCCAAGAGTTTTATGCACCTCTCCAGCATGAGACGAATCTAATGACATATCATTTATCAAAATCGGACCATAACTGTAGATCTGATGGGATGTACAAAAATCGGCCTCGCGTAATATATATATAGATTAGTTAAATACCTAGTTCAATTAAATAAGGCCAATCTAGAATAGTTATGGCTGGATTTTATGCGGCTTAGCTCACATTATAAACGAAAGCGTTTCGTCAAGTTCGTCATCGTCAAAGACGTCGGGCGGGACTTAGGCTTCTGCCAAGGCACCTGGTCATGGCCACCATGGCCGATTTGGAGCCACTTGTATCCAGCGGATTCTTGTACCCTTTACTCGATCAGATCGCCGTGAGTAGGTACATCCTGCGTCTTCTTGTTTGTGGTTATCATGCAAGAGTCCATCGGCCATCAGCTACGAGAATATCTACCCTGCCCACTGCTATAACACTTAGGTACTTAAAAAAAGTCCAACAAGATGGACCGATCAAGTAAAAGACTCATCAACCTCCAAATTCTACTCGGTTGTAAGAGACGCGCTGGACAGAAACCGGTGGAGGCAGATCATCCGCGCCAGATGCAACCCTGAAGCTGACCACGATCCTCAGACATGAGGGACCGACTCCAGAGAGCGAGACTTAAAAAAAAATTAGCAACTCGTTGTTTTCTACTAGGTTGGTTTCGTTGAGTAGGTAATTTTTTTTTTAAATAAAAACCGGTAACCGTAAACCGGTTACATTAAATCACGTCCGTTCCGTATTATGTTTTTAATTCTGCTTAAGTAGGATACACTAATAACCTAGAACAAAGCAAGCCTTCGTATTTGACCGAGCGAGCGAAGCGTCTCCGTTTCAGCTTGGCCCAAAAATTATTTTGTTTGTCCGGATGTTTGGCTTTCTGATGGCCGTTTGACCGGATTTCCGGCTGTTCTTGCCTGGAGGTCGCATTTCGCAATCGGTTCTAATGAAATTTCATCGATTCATTTCTATCTCGAAACCTCGCGAGGTCTAGATAGATACAGCTCACAGAGCCACTATTAGTGTTAACTATACCTACGTGTTACGCGCGAGCCAAATGCGAGGTCCCACGGATTGTGCGCAGCCAAAGCATGACTCATATACTTATCGTAACTTCGAGAGTATCAGGACCATAGTTATGCAGAAAGCGACCAAAGAATTTTTTGACGTGACAACGTCTAATAAATTGATGAACGCCGGCCGCGCATACGCAAAAACATGACGTCATTGTAGCAATACTTTGTAGCGCCGTGGACATGACGTCATTGTAGCAATGCTTTGTAGCGCCGTGGAAGGGAAGGGGAACCACGTGACTGACACAAGCCTACGTCATCATGCTGTTCACAGATTCTCAAACTTTAAAATGACAACGTTTCATATTTTGCTAAAGTCCTAAATCGAAAACCATTCGTAGAATAACGTGTAAGGAGTGCAAAAAAATATTTAGGATTTTTTTATGCTCATATTTTTCAAAAAAATCTACAAAATATGTTAAACCGGAAGTATGACGTCATTGCTGGACTTGAGGGCTTAAGCCTCCAATGGAATGAAAAAAAAATCTCCCTTCCGGTTGTCACGTTTGAAAGTTTGTCAAATAATTGTCATTGACTTGTCTTTGTTCAGTTTTCGCTCGAGCGCAATATTTCATTTTATTATTGTTTTAACCCATTATATGACTCGGCTTTCCCACGGACATTGATTCTTATCCTTTTCACGACTCGGCTATTCCACGGACATGGATTCTCATCCTTTTCACGACACGGCTATTCCACGGACTTTGATTCTGATCCCTTTAACGACTCGGCTATTCCACGGACTTATAAAATAAAGAATTCTGAAGGCCTCTTACAAGCTAACAGCTCAAACTTGAAACCCTCATGGATGGAGTACACGAAAAGTTCTGATAAGTATAATTTAGCCGCCATAAGAGCTGCCAAAGCCTCACAATCTTCACGCAACACTTACGTCGATAACGCAGTCGGATATGTGGAGGTACGCAGAGAAGCAAATCATTGTTTCGTTCAATGCCGTATGACTCCGGAGCACCGCGTCAAGAATAAGTTGTAGTACAAGATCACATATGAAATTGACGAAACTGAAGAAACCGTTATAGACGTACATTGTCGGATGGCGGCTGTAAACATGATCTGTGCTGTGCTTTCTTATGTGCATACCTGTGATAACTCGGGGCATCTATACAAAAATATATCGAGATTACTGTCAAGATATAAATGTTATCGAACATATTATTACCTATATTTTTCTTTTCAGCTTAAAATAAAAACAACAAAACGTCTATTAATCGTTTATTTTAAAATAAAAGTGCACAATCAATATTTTTCCCCATATTCGTCGGTATAAAACATTGCCGTTTAGATGAAAATATCCGCCCGCAACACCATTCTCGTGTATTTTCACGAGGAACTGTAAAAAAAATCTTTGCAGGATACGCAGATGAGTTATTTTTGCAAGTTTTTAAAAAACAATATTTTGTTTTCACGACAGACTTTTATTATATTTTGTACTGGCGAAAATAATATTTCGTATCGAGTTGTTCAGATCATTAATCTGTCGTAATCTGTCACTCATAAAGTCATCAACAATGAAACTCAAACATCTATTCAATTCAAAAAATAGATACGCACACTCAAAAGTTTCGATTACTCTACGCAAATTGATGCTAATAAGGTTTGGTTTTAAGATAAATTTAAGAACGTCTGTGACTGTTAGCGTAAGTTGTCGTGGCTGTCTTTTTTTTGACTGGCAACAGTCACCCCAGCACTGACGTCATTTTTGTCGCTTACGATCTATTAGAATGAGCAACTATAAAGTTGGGCTTTTTGCTTTAAAATGGAGGCTTTCGAGGAAAATAAAAATACGTGTAACTTAAAAAAAACCCTCTTTCGGACTGTATATTAAAAAGGATGTGTAAAAAAAATGAAACGTCAAATGTGGGAAGAGGGAAGAGGGAAGAGGGAAGAGGGAAGAGGGAAGAGGGAAGAGGGAAGAGGGATTCATATCAATAAATATTCTACCGAGAATAAGACGTTGTCACGTAAAATCTTCCTTCGCCCGTAAAACCGACTTTACAGGCAACCATTTTTTTCATAATGCAAAAAGCGACCAAACGAATAAAGATTTAAGTCACTTTGACAAAAAATCTACGCTGGTCGCTTTCTGCATAACTATGGTCCTTTGGAGTGTCACTCGGATCAGCACCTACTCACGGGGAGAGAGATGGGCGATGTTGTTTCGCGGTCATTATGCATGCTACTCCTGCGCCTCAGTTTATCTCCAAGTACAGTGGAACATACTAACTTAACCCAAAAGCAAAACAAAACCTGTCACAAGTAGCTGGTTAATTGCTTATAGACAGACCCTCATTTAATGAGTGTTATAAAAATGCTACCTGCTAAATCTGAACATCACCACGAAATTGGGAATTCTTAGCTTAAAATATTGGCTTAGATCCAGTCACTGTTCCAATCGGAGCTGAATATATCTTGGAACCGTCTGCTTAATATTTACACCAAACAGCTGAGAACTATCTCGACAGACGAGGGGCTTTCGTTTAAAAAACACGTTCAAATCGGTCCACCCGTTTGGCAGCTACGATGCCACAGACAGACAGATACATGTAGAACTTATTATACCCCTCTTTGATGACTTTGTCGGAGATTAAAAACAGCTTGGCTTGAATGAAAATTGCGTGCTAAACTCTCTGAGTCCCAGAATTAGATACCTAGATTTTGTTTTAATCCAATCCAATCCCATGCCAATTTCAGAAAATATAACATATATGGTTAAGCTTCTATAGGTAAAAAATAAGCTAACGTAGCGTAATTAAAGTTATAAGTTATAAACCACATATGTCTAAGTAATTGGTAAACCTTCAAGTCCAAATTTATCCGACAGAAAACAAAAAATCCATTAAAAACCAAATGCGGCACGAATTACAATTACGAATTTAATATAACAGAGAACTCCCTAATTTTCATTTGATAACGTCGCTATTCAGTTTCACGGATTGTTGTTTCGTAATAGTTATTAGAGTCAAACAATGGGCAGATTTTGTAGCGAAGTAGCAGAACAGTGCCGACAATTTTCACGAGAGAGCGGGTTCGAATGGGTCTCGGCGCGGCTATAGCCGACCACTGAGTCGTGGCGTCATAATCACATCAACGCGGCGCCAAGCGAGCTGTCACTCCCTCTCCCTCACTCCACTCGACTCTAGCCACTCCGAACAAACGTTTTTCAACCACGCGACAAACCATTATGATACTATTTTCATAGCAATAAGAATCGCTGTTGAAGGAAACGATTTTCATTCAAATAAGCTGCTTAACTGAATATTGTTTACTGAGGTATTGTCGTCGGGGAATTCGCGGCATGTTTCCGATGTTTAAGCAGTACGTATAATAAAGGAATATGAGTAGCCAACTATTGATTTTTATCAGGAGAACAAACTTTTATTGGGTTCTTGACACTTGGTACTTGTAAATTAAGAATAGGGATTATTAAATTTAATGACATCAAATTTTTGTATTTTACGAAGTTTTACTCGAGTATGATTAAATTAAGAGTGTAAAACTACTCAACAATAAGCCATCCTCAGTTGGTTTGCATCTGGTTCGAAGGACCAAAAACCAAACCAGCGAAAAAGGAGCTGACCGTCTCTTGCCAAATAACGAGTGACTAACGTAAGTAAAGCACTGCATAGTTGCATGTTGCTCTAACGAAAAGATACTACTATACCGAGCGACAACTTTTACCGTTGGAAAACGGTTTTACATGCTGTAAATAAAGACTAGGTATATTTTTCACATGGACCAAGTTCATCCAAGATTTTTCATGATTTAATTACAAAACAAATGTATACTTTTCAGATTTTTCCCTATATTTGTAGTTTTAGACGGTAATACTTACCAAATTTCATAGTTCTATAGGTCAACGGAAAATACCCTATAAATTTTTGATTCCCTTAAGAGTGTCAAAATATAGTTCTCGAGTACATGGTTTTAATTTCATCTGGAGACCTCCACGCGTTCCCGAGTTAAAGGGCCTTGTCAGACAGGCGGACGGACGGACAACAAATTAAGTGATCTTATAAATAAGGGTTCAGTTTTGAAATTTCGAGGTATGGAACCCTAAAAAAAGATGTTAAGTTATTTTCTCAAAAATTGCATGTAATGTTGCCTTACCATCGCTAGATAGACTACAGTAAGTGGAACATACCGAAGACTTTTTAGAAGTGTCCAGTAAACAACGAGATTTTAACTTTGGAATCAATATTTGTCCAGTAAGTAAGTATGTAATTCCTATTACGTATCAAGATATTTGAATATCGAAACACGATTTACATCGTCACCGACCTACAAAAAAACTAAGGATGTGAAGGCGATGAGGTCGTATATAAATGTAAAAAGGATGCATTCCACAAATTGTTTTAATTATAAGTACAGTGCGAGAGCAAATTGTAGAAATTACAAAGTGGCGTCCCTTTTTCATAGATTAAATAGAAAGAGACGACATTGCAAGGTAAGGTGGGGGAAGATTGAATGGTTTTTTGTCGAGATAGACAGCGTTGTTTTAAAACCCTTATAAAATAAAAATCTATTAATATCCCTTCAAGTGTATTAATTGGAAGGCATGGGCAAGGGTTATATTTTTGTATTCTGTTGATAAAACTCGGCTATGTCTATTCTAATATATAAAAATAATAAAATAAAATACATCTTTGTCTAAAAAAATGACGGGTCAAGATGGAATGGTGGAGGGGTAAGATTGACATAGTTTCTAAATGCTTTTAAATGAATGCAAACGGTGGCTGTTGCTCGTTATTCAATAGAGTTTCTTACGCTGAACAGATACAGCTGATTGTTGCGTGTATATTCCTGATAGGTAACGAGAAAACTACAGTAGAAAAAAAAACTATTTCACTCTTACCCCGCTATATAGGAAAAAGGACAGTGATTCTCAAACTTTTAATTGGACACTTAAAAATTGAACACTTTTATAATATGAAGATCAGTTTGGATTCAAAATAACGGTTTAATGATGATAAATTCTTTATTTTATCAAACAAATTTATAAAAAAAGAACGACTTCAATAAAACTAAAAAGCCAAAAAGAACCCGTTCAAGTACAGATTGTACAGATTACATTTGACTCACCCTTTGAAGTCGGTCCCAAACCACTCAATTATTATATTTATAATATATTATATTATTATAGTTTACATGAGGTTTGGCACCGACTTTGGCACGTCGCACAAATGCGTCGATCCTGGCCGAACTGAAGATCAAGTGCTGCTTATCAGCCATTTGCCTCCAGCGGATCCTGCAGTATTTCGGTCACGTGGCTAGACGCGAGCCAGTTAGTTTGGAAAAGCTCATTGTAGTTGGCCACGTGAAAGGAAAGAGGGCCCGTGGGAGATCACCGACCCGATTGACCGATGCCGTGAAAGAAGCCTGTCAGGAAAATCTACAGGCGTCAATTCGGAAGGCGGAAAACCGTGTGGAGTGGAGAGCTTTGGTGCAACACATAACGCCCTCAAATGGTCACGACCCTCAGTCATGAGAAAGCGAGGAAGAAAAGAGAGAAGTTTTATTGAAGTCGGTTCTTTTTCTTTTGCTTTTTAGTGATTCATATAAAATACTTATGGTGGGATAATCGGGGAGGTCTTGAAGGCATGAATCTCGTTTGAATTATCTCCTAACTCCCAACCGTTAAGGACTTGTACCTTCCATCATCAGCTCAGCATTGAAAAATGATGACTAACATATGCAAATACTTATTTAATTTTAGAAAATATATGATAAACATTATGAGTGCCTATAAAAATTCAGAAATTCCTTCCATTCCTCATGGATCTCGTCATCAGATCTTCACCAAAATTTTATGGGACCAACCTTGAGATGTTTATTCATGAATCTAAAAAGAATTTCCCAAATCGACTGATAAATGACGGAGTTCTGAGGTAACAAAAATAAAAAAGGGGTGTTTTCTTGCAGCATGATTGATTAATTTTGTTACAAATTAAGTTGGATACATGTATAATATTAGGAAATGAAACATGAATATGTGTTCCATTTGACATACATTTAAAATCCGCGTAGCAAATTAATTCAGAGTCTTAGGTGCTTACATTTAAAATAACAAACACCTTGGGAACAAGAAAATATATTATTGATTATCCAGAGATCACGACACAACAAAAGTATTTGTATGAGGCAGCTTTAATTGTTGAATTGAATTAAACTCAACGCGCAAAACAAGTAGGTATCATAAAGGCAAATCTACTCGTAACTAAATAAAATAACAGATATATAAATAAAAAAGAATTACTCAAATGGAAAGTAGTGTTCCCAAACGAAAGCTTCATAAAGTTATCTCAATCTTTAAAATATGGCAAAAACAACAAATTATAAATTACAGATTTATTGAACAATGAGTGGGTACATCTCTTTGATCTGACGATTTCCCTCAAATCGACTTAGTCACAAACTAAGAGAATATTGTTTTTATAATTATAAATTTAAGACTCACTATATGTTTCATTTATACTTCATAATAACTATGTAGTTATTATTTTTAAATATGTATTTACCTTATCATGAGGCCAATAAAAAAAATTGGTTCGTTAATAATTTTTTTAAGTCCAAAGTTTGAGAATCTGTCTGTTTTTCTATGACTTTCAAAAACGGGGGAAGATTGAAACATTACTATTTCAATGTTACCCCATTGAAATGTACTGGGGAAAGATTGAAGCTTCTCGTAAATCATAATATAAGAGTAATAGATACACCTAGCACTAGTAAATAAATATAAAATCTAAAATAATACATAAATATTCAGTCAAAACTTTTATTCACACCCTATTAATCAAGTTATGAAACACGGGGTAAGATTGAAAATCGACGAATTGACCACGAAATGCTGACCTTCACAAAATAACACACTACACGCGTCTACGCACTCCGAGCGGTCTCGGGCGACTGACTGGCGGATCCTAATAAAATGGCGGTTTAGTTGATGATACCAGCATTAAAAAAAATAAAAAAATTAGGGAGTAATGTGACACTTTTTATCTTCCCCCTTTTTTCATCTTCCCCCACCTTACCTTATACACTTGCAATTTACACTACGAGCAAATGTAAAATAAAAAGAGGTTAGTACTATTGGCAGTATAAACGTAACTCAAGATGCATATTTAAAAAAAAAGTAGCGACAAGGTTTAGTGCGGAAGTTTGTATGCAGCGGTTAGTTCATAATTTGTGCTGTGTAAAATGACAATGATATTTCGGAATTCCTTCCTTTTTTGTGTCGTTTAGAAAAAACCTCGGAGTTAAATTTAAAGGTAAGCTTTATGATATGTAATTAGTTAGAAAATACAACAATGTATAACAATAATTAAATTTTATCTTTAAGACTTAGATTTGTAAGACAGTGCAAATAATTAAACGCAGTATATTTATAAAAAAAGAAATTAAGGCGGGATTTAAATTAAAAGACAAAAATTACAAATTTGTTTGTGTGATCTATTACAATAATTCAGCAAAAATGAGTTCAGACGAGTGATTCCGAATAGACGGCACTCCTCCATACTTAAAAGCGGAGGCAGAGTTAGCTAAAATAATTTACTTCCGACTAAATCCAAGGAGATATAAAAAAATACAAGAGATTCATTAAATGGAAGGAAGAAAATCAAGTTAATAGTTGGTCAGATAATGTAAGATAAGGTCTGAATATTTCAACAATCTTTCTGAGACAATCAGATGGCTACAAAGGAAAGAAAACACAAATATTCAGCAGCAAAATATAGAAAAGTTCTTAAATCAAGCTCTAGATGATAAACAGTTTGGCGATGAAGGTAAATAAATGCTGCCAATATTTGATAACGATATAACTATATATCTTTTATCCAAGTATAAACTCATAATGATTTTTGTTATAGGTTGTTATCATGGGAGTGAATGGTGCCTGCGACGACGAATATCACAATCTATATATATAAAAGAAGAAGTCCTGACTGACTCATCAACGCACAGCCGAAACTACCAATGTTAGAGAGTTGATTTTTGCACAGTAGGTTACTTTTATAACGTGGGCTAGAGATAAGAAGGGATTTTTGGAAATACCTCCCCTAAGAGGTTTAAATAGGGGTGCAAAGTTTGTATGGGGTACAAGTTTTTTTTTTATCTAGGAACTTGAAACTTTTTAAAAAGATATTAAAATAAAATGGAAGAAAACTGATTACAGCGTTTTTGAAAATTCACCCCCTAAGGTGGTAAAAAAGGGGTTAAAAGTTTGTATGGAAATTAAATATTTTTTTGAGCGCGGGACTTGAATTTTTGTGTAAAGGTACATTATTAAAATACAAGAAAAGTAATTTCAGCGTTTTCAAAAATTCGTCTCCTAAAAGGGTTAAAAAGGGGTTGAAAGTTTGAATCCATTAGAAATTCCTTGAAACTTCTTATTAGTGCATATATAACATTAATTTAACGTTATTAAAGATTCAACCTCTAAGGGGTTAAAAGGGGGATGTAAGTTCGTCTTGGGGTTCAAATTTAATTTTAAGCTAGGAGCTTGAAACTTCGTAAAAAGTTATGCAAATAAAATGAATGAAAGTTTGTATGAAGATCAAAATGTGTTTTTGGGTGCGGAACTTGAAACTTTTTATAAAGGCATATTATTAGAATACAAGAAAAGTAATTTCAGCGTTTTTGAAAATATAGCCCTGAAGGTGGTGAAAAAGGGGTTGAAAGTTTGTATGCACATCAAACCTTTTTTTGAGCGCCGGACTTGAAACTTTGTACACAGGCATATATGTAATTAGAATAAAACAAAAGTAATTTCAGCGTTTTTGAAAATTCAACCCCTACGGCAGTAAAAGGGGGTTGATAGTTTGTATTGAGATCAAACATTTTTTTTAACGCGGGACTTGAAGCTTTGTATAAGGGCATATTATTAGAATATAAGAAAAGTGATTTCAGCGTTTTTGAAAATTCAGCCCAGAAGATGGTGAAAAAGGGGTTGAATATTTGTTTGAAGATCCAAAATTTTTTTGAGTTTGGGCTTGAAACCTGATCTCATAATGATTCCGCGTAATTAGAGCAATTTAGCCGAAAAAAAAACTAAAAAGAGGCCAAGAGCGAGTCGAACTCGCGAACGAAGTTCGGTACCATAAAAGGGGTTGAAAATTTGTTTGAAGATCAAAAAAAAATTCTAGTGGGGGCTTGAAACCTGATTTCATAATGATTCCGCGTTATTAGAGCAATTTAGCCGAAAAAAAAACTAAAAAGAGGCCAGGAGCGAGTCGAACTCGCGTACGAAGTTCGGTTCGGTACCATTACGTATATAAAAAAAAAACAATCACTTTTGTTGTATGGGAGCAGCACTTCAATATTTATTATTTGTTGAATAACAGTAACCAACATCAAAATCCACTTGACTTAAATCTCATACAACTTGCAAAAAAAGAAAAGTAATTTCAACATTGCTTAGATCTGAAAATAATACAAAAAAGATGTAAAATGTTCAAGATAAGATTCCACGCGGACGAAGTCGCGGGCAACACAGCTAGTGTGTAATAATAAAAATGGGATATACCTAACAAAAATATTCATTGGAAAATGGCCGAATATGAATGTCACCTATAAAATATAATTTTAATCTAATTTTCTTGTTTAATTTTTGAGAAAAGCACTATACTTGCTTCGACCGTAAGAGCCATCCTGGCCTCGTATTACCTATATCCGGACCTCGCCTACGGCTCGGTTCGTCTAATTCCTACTCGGCCAGTATGGCTTACTTACTGGTCTCTGCCGTAATGTACTATTATTGTATACTGAGTCGCCACTGAATGCTGTAAGAAATCTACTGCCTCAGAAAATATTAACGAAATTTTATTTTAATTAATCTTATCCAAGCTTGCGCGATAAATAAAATTCAGATATCTCTGTAGATCTGTATAAAAATATTTATAAAAGAGTAACAGGTATTTTAATGCCGTTTCTATTGAACGTCTTTAAAAGCGTCCGGCAAAGACTTGTGAGGTTTCTGGGACGTCCACGAGGATTATATTCCAAAGATTTATCTCCACAGTTCTCTTATTATATTCGCGATATTTTTCTAGTGAATATTTTATTTTTACGGCTAAGTTGGTCCGGCGATATACAAGGGGTGCCTTTGATGTTACTCTGAGACACGGTGCTTTGAATAACACGGATCTGTAAAGGTATTATGCTTTCAAATAAGAATCTTGAAATTGGAATAAAATGTGTAAGATTGTGGGGATTATAGACAGAATCTATGTATCGGTAAACAACCCTCAGCCGGCTCTGTATCATGGATATGATTGAGCATGTAGGAGCCACTAAATTGATTTTGTATTTATTTTATAAGTAATATTCCTCAGTACAATTTATCTTTTCCTCAAACAAATACCAACTCACTACTAATTTACTGTTTTCTTAGTTTGTACGGAACCCTCGGTGCGCGAGTCCGAGTCGCACTGTACCGGCTTTATGAAACCTTCCTCACTCATTTAAATAAACCAATTTAAACGGATTATATCGCGTAATTTGCGTATGTTCATTATGTGAGCCTCCCCGACGATTTATTAATAACTTAACTCGTTGTGCAGACGAAATTGCCTTTCAAATAGTTAGGTACCTGAGAAAATTAGACACAAATGTATTAGTAGAGTTGTTAGTCCGCTGTTTTCTAACATAATTGTGCGCATCGGGTTACAAGCATGAAATTTCTACCACAGATAGAGTGTTCCACGGCGATTATTTTCAGATGTGGAGGGAAGTCAGATTCGTCCCCTGTGAGGCGGGAGAGCGGAGTGAATACGGCAAGTATCCCTCTTTTCTTTCTTTATGGCTGGTCAGTTAAGTCTACCAGGACGTGTTTGGTATCGTTTCCGTGTAAAACAAATATCAGAAATTATTTTTTTATGTTATTTTTGTATAGTTCTATATTAAAATATGGGTGTAATGGCCGAAAAGGCAAAAATCACAAGAAGTTTTTTTATTCAGTGAGGTAAATTAGTTAAATTTCGTGAACATTTTCAAATTATTATTATTATTTCAAAAAGTTCATTTAATGTGGTTTCTAAAAATATATGAATGTTGGGCACTTCTCATACAAACAGTAGCTTTAAATATATCTTTACGTCGGCGTAACCAACGTAAATCTCCGAACGCATCCTATTTCGCTTCATTAAATACATAAAATAATGATTATTAACATGCTTTTACATATAATATTTACTATATACGTCCTAGAAAAACAAATTAATGTAATTAAAACAAAATATTTTTTTGCTAATGTATCACGAGCACACGGGCTAATCTCAACATCAGCAATTTATTTAAGTTACTGTTTGTATAGAAATAATTCTTTTGGTTGAGCGAATCCACATAGCTTTGTACCCGATGAACAATACACATTATCTGTATTGTTAGCTGTGGCCACAACTGCCACTTCAAAATGTAAGGCGTTATAAGTGCAAACTACTTTTACACTAAATTAGTCTTTAAGTCAAACGAAATAAGGTTTACTCTTAAACAAAGAAAACAGAGATGTTGGTCACTTCATTGTCTTTATAAGCATCGAAACGAGCTTCACTGCTCTTTCACTTACGAAGTGAACCAACATCTGTGTTCTCTTTGTTTAAGAGTAAACCTTGTTTTGTTGATTTAAAGACTAATTTAGTGTAAAAGTAATTTGCACTTATAACGCCTTACATTTTGAAGTGGCAGTTGTGGCCACAGCTAACAATACAGATAATGTGTATTGTTCATCGGGTACAAAGCTAATGGGATTCGCTTAAAAAATGGGAGTAGGACTTATATAAAGAGTGCCCAATATTTATATATTTTTAGAAACAAGATTAAATTTGCTATTTTGCAATATTTTTTTTAGTTGTAAATATTCAGGAAATATAACTAATTTATCTCCCTGAATAAAAAAAACTTGTTGTGATTTATACAATTTCGGAAATACAACCATATTTTTATATGGTACTATGAATAAATAACATGAAAAATGAATTCTTGATATCTGTTTTACACGAAAACGATACGACACAAGTCCTACTAGCGTTACCTAATCAGTAATATAAATAGTTATTTAATTGTTATACAAGGGGGGAAAGTTGTATTTTACCCGCGAGTGTTTATTTGAAACACGAGCTAGCGAAAGGATCCTATGATTGACCACGAGCGAAGCGAGTGGTTCAAAATAGAATCCTGAGCGTAGCGAGTGTTTCAATACACGAGACGTAAAATAACTTTTCGCCCGTGTATAACACAAAACTTTTCACCTCACTACAGCGAGGAAAGAAGAATAAGGGTTTGTACTATATCTTTGAAAAATATCTGCAATAATCAACCAATTTGCCATTTATTAAAACTAAGGTCTAATTTAGCTTTCATGTAGGTATTTTAAACGGGATTTTTCAGAAAATAAGCTCATGTCAAATTTTACTTTTTTCGGTAGAAAACAAAATATCCTTCGTCTTCTCAACCAGCCTTTCAAAAGTAATACGTCTCTTCTTCTTGTCCTTATTTTGTCTTTGATCTTCCATATCAGCCCGCTCAATAGTAGGCTGATTGACCAATAGACACTCGGACCTCTTCACATCTGTTACTCTTTTTGACTTCCGCGGCTTACGAACCTCTTGTTGTGGCTCGCTCTCTAATCTGTACTGACTTACTGATCGCTGGCCCTCAGCCTGACAGACAGAATCTTCAGACTCTTTAGATTGTAACGGCTTCGACAAAACAGCATCTCTATATGACTTTCCAAAACTTAAGTCATTCTCAAAAACAGATGGCGCATCCTGACTACAAACATCCGTATCCTTTTTTTCCTTATTTTGCATATACAACCAAAAAGCCCGTTTATATATACATCCCTCAGCAGACATAATCCTGCGAATTTCTTACTCCTTCACAAAAACCGGGCACGACTTATCTAAGGCCATATGGCTGCCTTTACAATTAATGCATCTAAAAATAGTCGTTTCGCAATTGGCATGCTCCCCGCCGCATTTCGGACGAGTAACTTTAGTAGTAGGACAAAACCTGCTCAGATGACCGAACTTCCAACATATTGAACATTGGGTAACCGGGAAAGTGTACTGATTTACCTTATAAATCGGCAACCGTAGGCGTAAACATATGGCGGTAAAGAAGTTCCCTTAAAACACAGACGAATAGCTTCAGCCTTAACCCAACGCCCATCATGATCCAAACGGTTCAGTCTACATATTGACAAAATGTCTTCAGACCCTTCAATATTCTTTAAAAATTCGTCTTCCTCAACCTCCAACTCAACCTGCCTTATAATTCCATAAGTGCAGCATGCCATATTAGACCAATAAGAACGTCTCGTCTCATTGTTAAACTCCTGAGAAGCCAGAAGCTTCTCCGCATCATCCTTAGAGTTAAACTGTATGCGAACTTTACGTGGACCCATAAACTTGACGGATAAAATTCCTTTTATACCCTTAAATTGCAGCAACTTTGCCAAACCAATCTGTTTCGGTAAATCTTCTTTTGACACTATATAAACTTCAAATAGCTTGTCAGGCACAGCGTCCGTCTCCAGCTGCG
The DNA here is from genome assembly GCA_947623375.1 of Apotomis capreana. NCBI lineage: Eukaryota > Metazoa > Arthropoda > Insecta > Lepidoptera > Tortricidae > Apotomis > Apotomis capreana. Next base: position 7,806,016 of record OX392500.1, read on the forward strand.
TTTTGGCGGTTGCTAAAACCCGCAAGCGTTTAGGTTTCCTGCCTATTGTGATAAAGCTATCACTACAACCACAGCTTTCGTCGCTCAGACCACAAGCACGCTTCACCGCTATATGCCGCACATCCGACATGGACTCAGCGTCCGATACAATAGCCGATTGACTCGGCCCTGCCTTATTATCAAACTCCACTTCAGATAGCCACGACGGAGCTGCCCGCTGCCCACATTCTAAAAGTGACGTATCACTCACGACACCTCGACTTGACTCACTCATCGCAAAAACAGCGAAAAGGACTCTAAAACTGAATTAACTTATAAATAAAATAAAATTTTCAACCGTCGCCTTTGACAACCAAACGTCAATCCTCGCAATACTTATATTTTTGGAACGTATCTGCCGTGCTAATTTAAAAAGTCGTATCTCAGTATACGATCGGGGTAAAAATACGACTTCTTAATTTAGCAGGTTATGCGTTAAGCGTTATAGACTAAGCTCCCGATATAAAATGACCTTCACAGAGATGTTTATTTGATGAAATGTATTTTATATTTAGTTTAAAATGTCAATAAATATATTGCATATGGGTTGCCTAACAAATTTTAGTCCAGGGTATATTTAGTTTAAAATTAAAAAAATTTTTTTTTACATTTCACCGATTTCATTATGAGATAAATTCATAATTAAATAATCTTTAATTTTATTTAATTTCAATTCAACAATCAGACCTTTGCAAAATCCTAGTAGGTATAGATTTACCTGTTTATACCTGGCTACCCAATAGTTGTGACGGGAAAAGAATAGGCAACCTAACGTTTGCATATTCTATGGGCTTCATACTTTCGATTGGTATAGAATTTATCTAATATTAATCAAACCGGTGAAATGTTTAAAACAATTTTTTTTTATTATTAATTAAACATACCCTGGACTAAAATTTGTTAGGCAACCCATATGCAATATAATTATTGACATATTAAATTAAATATAAAATACATTTCATCAAATAAACATCTCGGTGAAGGTTATTTTATATCGGGATCTTAGTCTATAACGCTTAACGCATAACCTGCTAAATTACGAAGTCGTATTTTTACCCCGATCGTATACTGAGATACGACTTTTTAAATTAGCACGGAAGATACGTTCGATTTTACACCCCATATTTTTCATACCCCGGGCTTATATATGAAAATCGATTCTTAAGGAGTAAACTCCAAAAATGTATTTTTTTTTTAACATTTCACCGATTTGATTATTAGATAAATTCATAATTAAATAATCTTTAATTTTATTCAGTTTCATTTCAATAATCAGACCGTTGCAAAATGCTAGTACTTAGGTATAGATTTACCTGTTTATACCTGGCTACCCGATAGTTGTGACGGGAAAAGAATAGGCAACCTAACGTTTGCATATTCTATGGGCTTCATACTTTCGATTGGTATAGAATTTATCTAATATTAATCAAACCGGTGAAATGTTTAAAACATTCATTTTTATTATTAATTAAACATACCCTGGACTAAAATTTGTTAGGCAACCCATATGCAATATATTTATTGACATATTAAATTGATTATAAAATACATTTCATCAAATAAACATCTCGGTGAAGGTCATTTTATATCTGGATCTTAGTCTATAACGCTTAACGCATAACCTGCTAAATTAAGAAGTCGTATTTTTACCCCGATCGTATACTGAGATACGACTTTTTAAATTAGCACGGCAGATACGTTCGATTTTATACCCCATATTTTTCATATCCCGGGCTTATATATGAAAATCGATTCTTAAGGAGTAAACTCCAATAAACTCCAATAAACTCCAATAAGTATGGGAATTAAAACTTACGTTAAATCAAAATTATAGTAAAAGCGATTCGATGAACGACTACGTCGATAAACAAATAAAATAATGAAGTGAAATTCGATGAGTTGATTCTTGTGTAAAAGGTAATTCGAGCAAATGTACAAGCGATCTAACGAAGTTCGATGAATGATTCCTAAGTTGTAATAAAATTCTGCGAATAGTGTTATGGGAAACGATAATCGATGAAACGATTTTCGGTAAAGTGATGGATTACCGGTCCAGCGGCCGTCGGCTCTACGAGCAATGTGAAAAACAGCTGTTTTAAACTTTTAAGCCCGAGGTTAAAATTACGAAAAAGATTTCAAGCATATGTGTAACGTGCGAAGTAAAGGACACCGCGCGGCACTTTACGTCATTTTAAAGACAATGGGGAATGGATGAAAATTTCAGAAGTGCTTTAAAAGTGGTTGAAATTTTTACTGGTGGTAGGAATAAGCTTTCTTAGCACCAAAAAAAATTTCTCATTTTTTGGCTGTACCGTTGATTTAAAAAAAGTCAAAGAGGCTTTAGTTCAGTGCCTCTGAGCCGTCTCGGCTGTTTAGAAGTTCGCTCAAACCTATACAAAAGTCATATACACATACTCATACCAAATTTAAACTTTCAAGTAGGTACTAACGATCACGGAGCTAAGGTGCGGACGGACGGATAGACGGACAGACGGACATCGCGAAACTATAAGGCTTTCTAGTTGATTACGGAACCCTAAAAATGATTAAGGTCGCTACGGAGACCATTTCTCAATAGGTAGAGATACTTTGCTAATTTCTAATTCGTGGTCCTCTTTATCGCATAAAAAGTGGAAACATAAATCATCTTTGGGTAATAGTACCTACAAACAGAAAGCGTTTTCTCCAGCACCAAATGCGAGCTGCTTACTGGTGACAAATTAAGGTGGTATCAGGACAGAAGCAGCGTCGGTGACCACAATGGTCAACATGCTCTGCTCATTTTCTGCGTCTGACGTAGAGCTTCTGGCTGGCTGCCCCGTTGCTGTTCACCTCTACGTCTCTACATAAAGCACAGACAACCATTACAGAAAACAACCAATCCGGCGCCGAAGGTGAGATGCTGTGGTATCCGTCCTGAGAAACCGAAAACATCTGAGCCCGAGAAGCTACGGCAGCCAACAAATACACCGGCCTAACTCTTTGAGGTGCAGGTGCCCATAAATACAGAGGAGAGCTGCATATATCCACATTATCCATGGACAATGATGGGTACCTATTCTGCTTTTTCACCGAACTATTTTTCGTCGAATGTTTCATTTCGCCAAATTTTCACTTCGCAGAATTTGTATTCCTCTGTAGTCGTACATTGTTCATAATTGTTGTAAATATCATCCTATATAGATCAGGTTAGGTTAGGTTTGGTATGTTTTATAATTATAATATAACAATCCTAAATATCTTACAGTTTTAGTGAAAAATGTTTTCTGCGAAATGATACTTAGGCGAAATGAAACATTCGACGAAAAATAGTTCTGCGAAAACGCAGAGAGCCACAATGATGATCATTTTGCAATAGCTATGGAGCCTAACATTACCTGACAACATTAATGACTAGTCTAGGACAGTTACGACACGAAGTAGGTAATACTCACAAAAAGCAGCTAGCCCAGCACCGAAAGCAAGCTGCTGATGAGGCAGCAGCAAAGGTCGTGGACAGAGCGGCAGCGGCGGAGGCCACATCGGGCTGGCTGCCCCATCGCTCCCCACTTCCACGTCCGACCCCGAATCGCTGCCTCCTCGGCCCTCACTAGGCTCACTGGTCTTCGGCTTCTCGAGGTGGCCATAGATGCGTGCGAAGAATTCCCGTGGCGACGATGGCCGGGGGGTCCGAATTGTCGTCTCGGGCTCTTTTAGCGGGTCGTTGTCGTTTGACATTTTTAAACACTTTGTACACTCTTTGCAAGTTATTAAATAAATTTAATGTGTTTTTTTTTTTATTACAAATAAATAACGTTACCTACATCGCGGATGTTAGTATTAGATTTAGTTAAAAAAATAATCTAAATAAATTTGCGGTCAACTGTTTATTTCTTGGTAACTAAATCTTATTTAAGTTTACAAGATCTGTTTAATAGCCACAAAATTCGACCGACTATAATTATTGTCACTTCAAGAAGATTTAATGCATCACTCGACACGTGATATTCGGACACATTGAGCACGTGGATTGACCGAGGATATCCCGAGTCCCGAGTCAGGTGCCAAGTCCAGCCATCCATAGGGAACATAAGTCCCGCCCACTTCACCCCATCTCGCTCTTAAATGCTGGGAAACACGCAAAGGGGTGAGATGGCCCAATCGGACTGATTTTCACACGCCCCGCCCTGCAAGGAGGATGGACTATCAAACTTTTTTTTAACGTAGTTGTTGAAAAAGTTTTTATTTAAACCTGAAACTGTCACTTTTTCCTTAAAATGCCACGTAACATTAGTAAGCAATATCCATCCAGAAATGTAAAGAATTGTTAAAGAGCATTGCGGTGAACATAATGCAGCAGTTTGCCCCGGCTTTTCTAGTGATTTGTGTTTTGCTGTGCATGTCTTTAAATTATACATTTCCTCTGCGTAGATATCATTCGAAAGATTTGCCTGCGCTTTTGAACGGTTAGTTTGTAAAAGTTTTCATAATACATTTCAGTTATTATATAATTGCATCACTGCTGTCGAGATCTTCACCTGACTCATCGCTATGTGTCATGTGAAAATTTAAGTTAATTGCAACTTTCCAAACCTCGCAATTATATAATTTCTAAATCAGAACCTAACCTACGTGGTTTCATTGCATTTTCACTATTTCTTATAGCCAATAAGAAACGCCTTTACCATATATATGTTTCTGTCCATATATGAGGAGTGTCTTTTCAAAAGGGCTTATATCTGTATGAAACTCATTAAAACATTCGTGAGACATATTTAATTATTGTATTAAGCGGTTGTAAGAGCTCCATACGAGTTCGAAACATGTCGGGCCGTTCCTGACAATTTCACGTGAGTGTAAACCGCTTAATACAATAATCTATGAAACTCATACAAAAATAAGCCCTTTTGAAAGGACACTCCTCATATATACGAATATGTATGTAAAAATTTGTGCGTATATTAAACAGTTTCAGAATAAGTAATTGTTTTATACAAATACATGTTAAGCAATTTCAGAATAATTATTTTTATGGAAAATCACGTGTTTGATTTTGGTCGTCACTTTCCTAATGTGGAAGCCAGCCGGAAGGAACTTCCAATTTCCAATTTGGTTTTTGGAACTGTGGGAATCAAAAAGGATTCCATCGCGTGCTATTACGGCATGGTATAAATTCTACTTCATGAGGAGGGAAATCGTTCGTTTGGAGGATATCATACTTACTTCATTAAAGCATTTATTTTATTAGTCTGTGAGACTGAGACCCGAGGCTCCCACTGGCGGGCAAAGACCAGTGCCGTATTTAGTATTTTCCCCTAGGCCCACAAGGCCCGGGCCTAATGAGCCCAGTCTTAGAAGTAGGACTTGCACCATACTTACGAGGGTTGTTTGATAAATACACGTTTTAAAAAGTTATTCTTGTTACTGGCTGAAATTATGTATACGAACTTTTTAGGCATCCTTTATGGACTAGAAAAAAAAAAATACAGCGTTCGTTTGTTTTTTTTTCTTTTAACGGCTTTTTACGACGGAGTTCGCGTTGTTATTGCAATAATGGAGAAAGAGCAGTATCGTTCTGTAATTCGTTTTCTGTTTTAGGAAGGAAATTCTTGTGATGAAATAAAAGTACGCATGCAAGCTGTTTACAATGATCATACTCCTTCTATGACAACCATTAGATATTGGTACAATGAATTTAAACGAGGCAGAACGTCCATCTTTGATGAAGATCGCCCAGGACGTCCTGTTGAGGTGACCACAGGTGATATGGTAAAAAAAATTGAGAATATTGTATTAAGCGATCGCCGAATAAAACTTAGAGAAATTGTCGGCATTGTAAATGTTTCGATTGAACGCGTGCAGCACATTTTAGAACACAAATTAGGCATGAAGAAGGTTTCGGCGAGGTGGGTGCCGCGTTTGCCCACCGAGGAACAAAAGCTCACTCGGAAGCAAATTTCAAGGCACTGTTTAGATAAGTACGAAAGTAGTCCGGGTGACTTCCTTCCGCGTTTTGTGACTGTTGATGAAACGTGGATACACCACTATACCCCAGAAAGTAAAAAACAGTCTAAACAGTGGATTTAGCCGGGGGAATCAGCTCCAAAAAAGGCGAAGACCGTTCCATCGGCCGGAAAGGTCATGGCGACTGTTTTTTGGGACTCGCAGGGAATCATCCATACTGATTATTTACAAAAAGGAAGAACGATAACCGGGCAATATTACGCTAATTTATTGCAAGAATTTGATACCATTTTGAAAAAAAAAGAGACCACATCTAAATAAGAAAAAAGTTCTCTTACATCATGATATATAATGCACCAGCTCACTCCTCAAGATTCGCAGACTACAAATTGAAGCAATTACATTATGAATTGCTGCCTCATCCGCCGTATTCCCCAGACCTGGCTCCCTGTGACTTCATCCTATTCCCAAATTAAAAAAAATGGCTCGGTGGAAAGAAATTTTCGTCCAATGAATAGGTCATTGCCGCCACGGAGGCCTATTTTCACGACTTTCCGAAATCTTATTTTTTAGACGGCTTATTAAAGCTAGAACACCGTTGGAACAAGTGTATAGAGTTGGAAGGTGACTATGTAGAAAAATAAATATACACGTATACAAATACAAACCTTTGTTGATTTTTTCTAAACATGGGTATTTATCAAACAACCCTCGTATGTTCTAATAATATTATTAAAACTATCGTGAGACATCTTTAATAATAATTATAAAAACGTATGGAGCTTGTATGTGGATGGATGTTTAGTATAGTGAACGCATACCTTTATGTGAAAGTTCATATTTTTTGACGTCTATCTGTCTGTCAATAAAAAATAGTATTTTATGCAACCGTTGTATAAGAGGGGGCAAAAAACGTGAGTGGCGTGGGTTACGATGTGAGCGTAGCGAACATCGTAAGAATGATGCCACGAGCGTTTTTTGATTCCGAGCGGGAACATGTAATTATTTCCTTTGTTGTTTATTTGCATTTTATTTATGAAATGTCGAGTCGTAGAAAAAGTTGTATGCAACGTTGTATAAGTAGGTCAAAAAACGCTCGTGGCATCTTTCTTACGATGTGAGCGTAGCGAACACTCGCATTTTTTGCCCCCTCTTATACAACGGTTGCATAAAATACTATTTTATAATTATACTTATGTTCACTTATTTATTTATCACTTAAAATACTACCACCTAATTTGCTGAAAAGCGTTTTTAGATAGGGGAGGGGGCAGGGCACCAAATACCAAGTGCCTAGGGGCCCTGGCCCTCTAAGTCCGGGCCTTGCAAATACACCCTTCTCTTAAATTACTCACCCTTTTGAAGCACCTTGTTAGTTATCAATTCTGGGCCACCTTTCGGAGTAAATTGGACTGATGAGTATTATTTTATTTAACTATACAGGTTCTCAACAATGTGGTTCTGCCAATGCAAAGAAAATGGCACGCACACCTAAGCGGGTCATCGAATACGAAGATCCATCAGATACCCACTACTTTTCTGATGTTGAGAAACATAAGCTCAGTGGAGACGACCTGCGGCAGTACGAGCAACTGGTTATCATGAAGAAATATCCATACCTAGATATGAAAGATTTTGAACTGAAGTACCGATCGCCAGTTAGGGTAGGTATTAGAGAAAGGGACATCTGAGACATATGCTTATTTAAGATATCTTTCGGTTGGGGTTAGGCAGTAGGCGTATATTACTCGTACAACTGGTCACTGGGGTAGAATTTATTCCAAGCTGCAATGCCAGCGTGTGTTAGATGATGCAACGTGGGGACCCCACAACAGAGAACCGGCGATCTTATATAGGACAGTGTTGGTTGAGGGCAGCACACGACCATTTGATTGAGTCTTCATTAGCTATGATTTTAGGTTATCACTACATAGTATAAAACAAAGTCGCTTCCTGCTGTCTGTCTGTCTGTCTGTCCCTTTGTATGCTTAGATCTTAAAAACTACGCAACGGATTTTGATGCGGTTTTTTTTCTAAAGATAGAGAAAGTTGACAGGCATGACTTCTTACCTGCGGGGTACCTACTATAATATTATGTTCAAAGGGCGGATAGTGGATGCAATATAGGTACGTCAAAATCATGTCAAACGATATACGTAACTAATATGGATATGACTACAAAAACTGCATACATAAATGTTACTCGAAATGTAATAAAAGTCTTATCCATGTTCTGCTTTCGTCACCATATTACATCCACTGTCCGCCCTTTGATTATGTTGCCAGTAACGCAACCTATTTCAACCTTCTAGAACGCGAAGTATGTCCATGACGCTGACCTAGCGGAGCCTGGCAACTGCCGGCTGACTGATGACGGGCCGCGTGTGGAGATACTCAGCAGGGGCATATCCGGCTTCGCTATCCCACGGCCGTCGAACGTGCCGCCGGCTGTCGTAGCCGTGAAGCACTACTTGCAGGACAGGGGAGGCCGATAACAATGGCCAACGTGAAGGTGCATGAATTGAAAATACTGAAAAGGTGTTACGGAAAACTAAATTCTTCGAAATAACGTCACAATAAATCCTTAGAGTTCAATTGTCATATTCAGGCTTAAAACACTTTTTTATCATGTTATTTCGTTAAGATACCTAATATTATGGAAAAAGCCTAAATAAAGGTATTTACTAGGTACAGTCCGAGAGAAAACATTTATAAAAGTGGCCGCAAATCTTAAACTTACCTTTTCTTAAAGTAGGTAGTAGTATACAGAGTAGATATTTACAGCTTGTAGTTTAGCTTAGACTTTGTAGATATCTACCTATATAGTGTCACATACAAATGAGGTCTAAACTTGACCCCACGCTACTTGAAAAATCATTTAGATTAATATTTGGTACCGCTTCAAATTTACAATTCCTTGCGGAGTGTATTTCGGTGTCCTATCGTTTGACCAAAAGTCATTTTACAAAATTACACTTGACAAACAACGTTTTACAAAAAAAACGTTTCGCCAATTGATAATTTTACAAGTAATTTTACAAATGACTCACTTCTCCAAATGATCAAGTTAAATTTACATTTGACAAATAATCATTTGACAAAATGATCATTTAGCAACTTAGTTATTAGACAAAACTACTCTTGGTCTAAAAACTTTTGTTACAATGTACCTATTATTTGACAAGTGTTTCGTTTGTTTTTTTTTTGTTTTTTTTTAGAGCAAATCTAACTTTTTTCTCCAATTTGCTTTACTATTTTTACTATTTTAGATCGTAGAGCATAGTGGATAGATTCATTAATGAGTTAGGTTATGTTAGAACTGCGACTACAACGGCACGCGAGCCGAGCGAGCGAAGCGAGCGTACCACGGTAGCGGTCGGCTAAGCGCCAGAAGAAAAAGAAATATAAATTTGCTCTATCAGTAAAACTTGTAGAGGAAACTTGAGGAAAATGTACAATTTGCTCTATTAGTAGATACAGATTGTAGAGCATATCTAGTGCATAAATTTTAAGATAGTAGGTACCTAGCGGAATAAATTACCCAACTACAGATTATAGACTAGGTAAATCATAATGTTTGAAAAAGAAGTACTTTTTATGAAATAACATTTTGTTTGATATTTTGTTATTTAACACATTTACCAAGTGTAGTGTTTGTAAAATAATCATTTGCTAAGTGAGTTTTTGTAATATGATACTTTTGTCAAATGTCTTATTTGCCTAATGAATATTTGTTGAAACGTTGTTTGGTCAAATGATCATTTATGAAACGTTTTTTGGTCAAACATTCGTGAACCGTGTATTTCAAATGCCCTACAACACAACACTACCTTGGATTAGGTTAGAGCAGTTATTCAGAATTTGGGTGCCTGCCCACCATGCAGAGATCTCCTATGTAGCTATGCTGCGAGGTACGAAAGCTACCCGTTTCCACCTGTGCTATACTATGTGGACCAATGAATAGGATTGGTGGATATCAAACACATCCATAGCAACAAAGCGTAGCACATCTCTGGTGAAGTGGTGAAGTGGAACGGCAACCTTAACATATGTACCTACATATTCTGTGTAAGCGTGCTCCTTTACCTTGCTTTCCATCAGGCGAGGTTGAGTTGAGACTATCTATGGCCAAACACTAAACCATAAAAAAAATGCAGCTCTATGCCCAACTCGCACCTGCCACTTTACCTACCACCATAGTTAAGTATCTGAATTGACAACGTTTATTTTTTTTTCCCTAATAAAGTACCTATTTTCAGAGCATTTCTCAAAAAGTTTGTACAAATGAAGACAGACAGAAAATTAAAGTCCAAATAATTACCAAATATTTTAGTAATTTTATATCAATGTTATGACTATGTTCGATAATTAAGGTTCTGTTATGTTTATACTTTTTTAATTATATGTAATCTGATATCAATGTATTGGAAATCACAAAAAAAAATGGTAGCAAAATAGGAAAAACATAAATTGAACGTTAATTGACGTCTAATTGTGTACACACTTTTTGAGAAATACACGTCAAATGAAGGATAAAAAATTAAATATGGCCACATTTTTACATTTTCGAAAATATCGCAATTGGCGATTGAAAAATTAATTTGAAAAGTTTCTCATTCTAAAAGTGCGTAGGCGACCAGTAATACAGTCGGACTATTACTAAGGCGGATTTAGTAGGTACTACCTATGGAAATCGGGCCACTGTTCTTTTTGTGTTGTGATTGTGACTATTTTCCACAAAGTGACTTCATGTAGAGGGCTTATTCTTAGATGACGCTGCTTTCACATTTTTGTTATATATAAATATTTTCAAAACTAGTCAGTGTATGAATTCATTAAATGATTTTAAACTGAACACTGAAAATATTAAATGTTGTCAATTGTGATATCGACAACGAATCGATATCGTGATATCGTGTTGACGACACGTTTGGCTCGGTTTGTAGTTTGTAGACACCTACACCTGCCTACTGAGCCGGCGGTCCCGGGTTCAAATCCCGGCCAGGGCAAATATTTGTGTGGTGAACTCGAATATTTGTGCTTGGGTCATAGTTGTTCTATGTATTTAAGTATATATTTATCTATATAAGTACGCATATCGTCGTCTAGTACCCATAACACAAGCCTTCTTGAGCTTAATTTGGGACTAGATCGATTTGTGTGAGGTTGTCCGATATTTATTATTATTATTTATTATTATATCGGGGTTCCATGAGAGGGTGTTGTTACCAAAAACAATTACTTAATAAGAAAACAAATAATATTTGTTTTAATGGTTTTATTGTTGAATTAAATGTATTAACCTAGTACCTAAACGGTCATACCAATTGATCTACAATCATCGCTGACTTACTGATTTTGTAATAATCAAATTTAACCCTAACTTAATAATACTTAATGCGAAAGTCCATCATACGTAGAAAAACGTGCATAAATTACAAAATTCAATACTATCAAATTGATCATACTCACTCAGGCAATTTATTGATCGCGTACCGATTACATAGCGTTGCAATTACGTAACAAAACAGGAATACAGTCATAAATATCACTAGGAATATAGGAAAGTATAATTTTGGATTGTAATCGTCAATATCGGACACAGGCACTTCATTCACTTGAAAAGTTAGCTTTATCTGACGGAATCGATGCCGCTCGCTTTTTAGATGTTGCTCAAGTTGTCTTCCGGAGTTTGTATATATGTGGCATGTTGGACAGTAAAACTTTCTACCCAATGGCCGTACTTGCTCCATATGTATTTCTTGCTTCTTATGCGTTTCAAATTGAACTGTTCACCTGCTTTTTAAATTCGTCAACATGCGGTAGGTAAGGGGATAAGTATAGTATAAGTATTCAAATATAAAATTGAAACCTTCAATCGATACGTATAGGTAATGCTTATTAATATACCAATTTCTGTATCTACTTAGCCTAGTTTAGCTTTAGCGTGATCTAGATATTGTGATGTGAGTGGATGAATATTTTATATAGGTACATAAGTAATATAAAATTAGTACCCCATGTGGGTTCAGTTGGAATTCATTGGCTATAGTTTAAAAACCCGAAGCACGTTGAAGATGGCGCCACTCTTGAGATATCGTCAATCTATTTTAGAACGTGATTGGATAAACCAACAGATTTTTTATGACCACTTACTTTTTCATTTGTAATATAATTAATTATGATGATATATACATAGACCCCATCTAATAAAAACCCCTAAAAACTATATTGTAAATATCTGGCATACAGTAGTTTTGAACCATAGTCCTTCCTTAGATAAATGAAAAAAAAAAACTTAACTGTCAAAACTGTCAACGTCACGGAAGTTTAAGAGTACGTTCGGATACCACAAGATAATTTAGATAACCGTTACTGTTTTTCTGTTAAGGGAATCCATGAGATGTGAGCAAAACTAAAATCATTACAGCATTATCAAGATTTTTAAATTTCGATTAAATAAAAATTAGTTGAGGGTACCTAATCTACCATTCATATATTTATTGCTGTTTTAAAACTTTCGTGATCGGCTGATCGCTCTAAGTCTTCTTAACCAGGGTAATAGTCGAACGAACTACGATTCCTAGTTACAGACAGGCATTATCATTATCATAATATTCATAATCATAAAGTTTCGCCTAGATAACAAGTATAACAAACTGAAATAGAAATGTCATTGGACCAATTGCCGACCAATCAAGCCAATTTATAAAAACAAGTGGGTCTTCAATAGCTTCTTTCCATTCAAGACCAGTTTAAAAAAAGTTTATAGTCACATTAGTTTTATCATAAAATTCCTAACAATCTGTGTCTTATAAAACAAAGTAAGTAAGTACTTATTTTCTGTTCAGAAAAATTTAAATATCTAATATTTTATGACAGACTTTTTACGCAGACAGAATTTACACTGATGCATTATTTTATGGAATATTTCAGAGGAAAATGGAATTACAATATAAAGTGCAGAATTATGATTGGGGCAAGCTGGGCAAAGACAGTACAGTTGCTAAACTGTTGTCCAGTGCTGACCCAAACATAACCATAGACCCTGAAAAACCATATGCTGAGCTGTGGATGGGAACACATCCTAATGGGCCTTCGCTCATCTTAGAAAGAAATGTATTATTGTCCGAGTATATTAAAGACAACTTAGATGCCATTGGACCGGCAGTCAAGAGGAGGTTTGGAGTAGCTGTGCCGTTCCTGTTCAAGATTTTGTCTATTCGCAAAGCCCTCTCTATTCAAGCTCACCCGAACAAGGTATAAATTTTGTTATACTTATAATTATTCGCTCACTTACTTTGGCTGGTCTCAATTTGTAATTCCACAATAACTAATTAATTAATTGATGGAGAAATTATAAAGATGGATGAAATCTTTTTAATAAAACATAAATCACTGACTGACCTAAAAAACATACATTAAACTTTAAAGTGATGGAGTTTACTAGCATGAGACATAGTCACTTATAATTTGTATCTTATTATGTATAGAAGGAGCATATCAAACTAAATGTGAATAAATAAAAATAATGTATATTAAAGTTCAGATATATTTAAGGAAAATATGTTCTAATAACTATACAGCTCTTGAAGGATATTAAGTGCATTCAATTGTACAACCCACTATAAGTTCCAGCGCAAGCAATAAACAGATTAATTATTCACTTCAGATTACAACTGTTATTGGAGTATTAAAACTTCCATAAAGTAAAATAGTTGTTACATAATAATAGTTAACAGTTTAGTTTCTTAGTTCATTTTCTCCATTCCTGAGAAGCAGTGTAAGTGCCTCTGGACCTGAGAAACAGCACTATAAGTTAACATCTAAATATATAAAAGAAGAAACTGACTGACTGACTGACTGACAGACTGACATATCAACGCACAGCCCAAACCGCTGGTTCTAGAGAGTTCAAATTTGGCACGTAGGTTCCTTATAAGGTGTAGGGGTGCACTAAGAAAGGATTTTTCAAAACTCACCCCCTAAAGGGGTGAAATGGGGTTCCAAAGTTTGTATGGGGAAACAAGATTAGTTAGACTATTTTATTCGAAACTTCACAGGAGTATTTCTAACAATAAATGAGTAAACAAGTGTTTCAGGTTTTTCGAAAATTCAACCCCTAAAAGGGAGAAATGTGGTGACAAAGTCTGAAAACCAACATGGGTATTCTTTTTATGGTTTATCAGTTCGCTGATTACGAAAACCTCAACGATTCTAAAATCCAACGTGGTAGACGTGAGTAACCATCTCCCCTGTTGGGGTGAAATGGGGTTAAAATGTCTAAATACTAAACCGCTGGTTCTAGAGAGTTCAAATTTGGCACGTAGGTTCCTTATAAAATGTAGGGGTGCACTAAGAAAGGATTTTTCAAAACTCACCCCCTAAAGTGGTGAAATGGGGTTCCAAAGTTTGTATGGGGAAACAAGATTAGTTAGACTATTTTATTCGAAACTTCACACGAGTATTTCTAACGATAAATGAGTAAACACGTGTTTCAGGTTTTTCGAAAATTCAACCCCTCAAAGGGAGAAATGTGGTGACAAAGTCTGAAAATCAGCATGGGTATTGTTATTATGGTTTATCGGGTCGCTGATCACGAAAACCGCAACGATTTTAAAATCCAACGTGGCGGACGTTAGTTACCATCTCCCCTGTTGGAGTGAAATGGGGTTGAAATGTCGACATACTAAACCGCCGGTTCTAGAGAGTTCAAATTTGGCACGTAGGTTCCTTATACAATGTAGGGGTGCACTAAGAAAGGATTTTACAAAACTCACCCCCTAAAGGGGTGAAATGGGGTTCCAAAGTTTGTATGGGGAAACAAGATTAGTTAGACTATTTTATTCGAAACTTCACACGAGTATTTCTAACGATAAATGAGTAAACACGTGTTGCAGGTTTTTTGAAAATTCAACCCCTAAAAGGGAGAAATGTGGTGACAAAGTCTGAAAATCAGCATGGTCATTGTTTTTATGGTTGATCGTGTCACTGATTTCGAAAACCGCAACGATTTTAAAATCCAACGTAGCGGATGTGAGTAACCGTCTCTCCTGTTGGGGTGAAATGGGGTTGAAATGTCTAAATACTAAACCGCATGGTTCTAGAGAGTTCAAATTTGGCAATCAGGTTCCTTATAAGGAGTAGGGGTGCACTAAGAAAGGATTTTTCAAAACTCATCCCCTAAAGGGGTGAAATGGGGTTCCAAAATTTGTATAGGGAAACAAGATTAGTTAGACTATTTTATTCGAAACTTCACAGGAGTATTTCTAACGATAAATGAGTAAACAAGTGTTTCAGGATTTTTGAAAATTTAACCCCTAAAAAGGAGAAATGTGGTGACAAAGTCTGAAAACCAAGATGGTTATTGTTTTTATGGTTTATCGGGTCGCTGATTTCGAAAACCGCAACGATTTTAAAATCCAACGTGGCGGATGTGAGTAACGATCTCCCCTGTTGGGGTGAAATGGGCTTGAAATGTCTAAATACTAAACCGCTGGTTCTAGAGAGTTCAAATTTGGCACTTAGGTTCCTTAAAAGGTGTAAGGGTGCACTAAGAAAGGATTTTTTAAAACTCACCCCCTAAAGGGGTGAAATGGGGTTCCAGAGTTTGTATAGGGAAACAAGATTAGTTAGACTATTTTATTCAAAACTTCACAGGAGTATTTCTAACGATAAATGAGTAAACATGTGTTTCAGGTCTTTCGAAAATTCAACCCCTAAAAGGGAGAAATGTGTTGACAAAGTCTGAAAACCAACATGGGTATTGTTTTTATGGTTTATCGGTTAGCTGATTACGAAAACCGCTACAATTTTAAAATCCAACGTGGTTGACGTGAATTAAAATCTCCCCTGTTGGGGTTGAAATGTCTAAATAATAAACCGCTGGTTCTAGAGAGTCCAATTTGGCACGTAGGTTCCTTATAAGGTGTAGGGGTGCACTAAGAGAGAATTTTCAAAATTCATCCCCCAAAGGGGTGAAATGGGGGTCGTAAGTTTGTATGGGGAAAAAAGATTAGTTAGACTATTTTATTGAAAACTTCCAAGAAGTATTTCTAACGATAAATGAGTAAGCACGTGTTTCATGTTTTTTGAGAATTCAACCCCTAAAGGTAAATATGGTGACAAAGTCTGAAAATCAACAAGGGTAATGTTTCTATGGTTTATCGGGTCGCTGATTACCAAAACAACAACGATTTTAAAAACAAATGTCGTGGACGTGAAATACCGTCTCGCCTGTTGGGGTGCGATGGGGTTGACTAAATATGTGACTGTGACTAAGTATAGGACGTTAATTACGAAAATCATGAAAATTCGTGAAAGCATTTGCGCCAAATTGCAGTTTAATCGGTCCAGTAGTTTTGCAGCACATCGGTTGTAACAGACGGACTGACAGGCAGCTACACGTGATCCTATAAGGGGGTTCCGCGTTATCTTATAGATTAAAAAAATAGTATTTGGTGGCATCTCGATCGTCATCAATGTACCTAGGCGGGCGGCGCGTTGGGACGGGAGGAGTAATGATCGGCAAACTTCCTGCATTCGTAATAAATACATTCAAGCTTTTCAATAATTATGTTAAGTCATTTCAAAATTCTGAATTACGTTTATCTGGCTCAGAATAATACATTTTTCATTTATCAACAAAGAGAACCTCAATATCTTACAATAGAACATGACGTAACTTAGAACATGGCTTAGAATCATTAAACCAATCTCGAATATCCCAAGTCAATAAGCAGAGGCTCGGGACATTATAAAAGCTTTATACAAATAAAATGCACACATATCCCGGTGCCTTAGCTTCACTTCGAGTTATGAATTTTGAAGTGAACTTTATTTGGATACAGTAAAAGCTGAGATCGCTTGATTTGAGTGCTTGAGTTTTCGGTTTTATTTGTTAAAGTGGAGTTGTGATAACATAAAAAGTATTTCCCAGTAATATTAGAAAAGCGTAAGTCTGTGTATGTTTGTTACTTCTTCACGCTAAAACGGCTGGGCGGATATGTATGAGGGAAATGCAGATTGCAGATTACACCCTAACTTAACAAATAGCCTACTTTTAATCCTGAAAAAAAAGCATTGTTCCCGTAGGATGATGTATATTACATAGGCACGCGAGCGAAGCCGCGGGTTAATGCTAGTATTTAATATAGCACTTACAGTGTTTTGCTTCTGAGGTGTGGGAGGATTTACAGTGCCTCTCAGGTTAGGATATATGTCTAGCTTTTCTTTATTTTCTTGTAGGAACATGCTGAGACCCTCCATAGAGATTTCCCAGATTTGTACAAGGACCCGAACCACAAGCCGGAACTTGCCATAGCACTGACACCATTTGAGGCTCTATGTGGGTTCCGGCCATTAGAGCAGATACAAAATAATCTGAAAGGTAAGTTATAGTCTAGGAAATGCCAAAGGATTTGCAGCAACTTGGATATAGTTACTATCCTTAGTAACTTTAATATGTCCACTGTCCTTCTACTATTGACAATGGCAACTGGAAGTTAAAACATTATTAAGGCTCTAATAATGAATATGTGCAATATAATCGTTCAAATTGTTTAATTTAAACTGTGCAAATCTTACATTGCTTTTTCATAGTAAACCCGGTCATATCTGGTTATTTCTATAGAATAATATCCAGTTTTGTATTGGCTAATAGCTACATCAGATCAAATAAACATTGCAATCATTGGTATATACCAATTTTTTACGACCTATGTCAATTCCGAAACCATTTCTTGGAATAGGGCTCTTATAAGGCAATAAACAATTAGGTTGTGACAATATGACACCTGTGAAAAATAATTCATATTTAATTTTCTGTCTTTCTTCAAGTGCAACGTCATCACAAAGTGCTTATTATGGAGAACAATAATTATTATAGGGAATTAGCAACCAGGTGAAATTACTATCTTAAATTGTCCTAATATTTTAAGATTTAACAAGAAATGGGGTGTTTATTTCTTAGGTAAGTATACCCCAATTGGTATGTATTACTAATACATTCACATATTCATAATTACAGACTTGCCAGAACTCACGAGGATATTATCAGCGGATAGCGTGAACGCTCTATTGGCACACAAAGAACACGGTGAAAGTGGAATTCCTCTGAAGGAAGTGTTCCACTCGTTGATGACCTGTGATAAGGCTGTGGTGGCTGCCAGTCTGAAGGATCTGCTGGAAAGGTTGGAGAAAGAAGGTATTATGCCAGATTTTCTATTGGTAAAGGCTAATAAGATAAGCATAATAAGCTAAGTTTTACCATAAATCAATATTCAATAGCTTAAAAGGACTGCCAATGCCTGTAAAGTAGAGTTCTGCTGACGTGTTGCAGATGGCTGGCCCCACCTACGTAGGTTTTGGGTCCGCTTAGACCTCTGCTCAACATAGCAGCAGTCTATTCAAAGGAAGTTTCTGTGGTCTATTTTTTATTGGGAATACTAAAATGATTAAATGACATTTCGTAGATTTGTGTTTGTCCCTTTTCGTTTAGTATTATTGGTACCCGATTTATTCATAATCATAATATATAGGGTGGAACATTTGTAAAGACTAAGCTGACAGGATAGTGTCATCTGAGTGATCTACAATAGACCTATAATAATTGTAAAGCTGGATTTAAAAGTAAAAAAAAGTCATCAAAATAAAATATTTTAATATCAGTGTCAACCCTACTAATTCAAAGCTTTGATTTACATTTTAAATTGACACATCTTTAACTCAAGCGATGTTCAAAAGATGATAGGGTTGATAATGTGCAGATTTTTACACTAATGTGTAACAAACTGTATCTCAAAAATGGATAGAAATATTTACTTAGTTCATTGGTAAAAAATGAAGTACTCAGTCTGAACAATTCCCTGTTTGCTTAAAAGTCCTTCGATCTGTTCCACCCTGTATAGGCACTTTTGAAATGTATTTTAAGCTATAATGCATAACTATGTTTATTGTATCAATTTAATACACAATAAATGTTTAAATATCCAATAATTTGAGCGCCAAATTTGGTATTCCGGATTTAAAATAGACCATAGATAGATCAATAGAGAACACTAGAATCATAGGTCTAAGCGACATATGACATGTATGATACAGAAATCTCGCTAAAGAGGCTCCGACTATAACAGATCAGTGAAAATTGTTTCTCAACATTCTTCTCTGAATATGGTTTTCAGTAAGTACAATGCTCCTCAAAAAATTTACTAAGTAAGGAATCTCTGTATACATTTTCTTTTTATTCCCAGAGTCGGCCCAATCCCTTCTCCTGTACCCGCTGCTCCGTCGCCTACACGCCGACTTCCCGGGGGACGTCGGATGCTTCGCGATCTATTTCATGAATTATCTGGAGCTGAGGCCCGGGCAAGCCATTTTCCTCAACGCTAATTTGCCACATGCTTACCTGAGTGGAGGTATGTTTTACCATATTATGAACTTTGGTATAAATTAATAGCATAAGTTAAGAAGAAATTCGAAAATAGTCCAATATTATTACTGTATCTCGTAAAATGTATTACACATATTGATACCTCATAAGACTTAGGTTTAGCTAACTTGCCGTTGGCATAGGACCCTAACATTTGGCAAGATAAAGTCTTTTAGTACTCGTCTGACTGTTATAATTATAATATCCTTCAAATAAACATTTTATTTACATTGCTATAAGGAAAACAGTCCAATAAATCTTATGAATGAATAACGAGCGGGTTTTGATTTTCAATCACAGATTGAAACCAATGGATTTTTTCGATATTCAACAGGTTCCTCTGAAGCTACGTAAATAATTACTAGTACACTTTGTAATTTTGGTATTTACATGTGAATTGAACTATCTGTAAATAATTCCAGATTGTGTGGAATGCATGGCATGTTCCGACAACGTGGTCCGCGCGGGTCTCACGCCCAAGCTGATCGACGTGCCGACCCTCGTCCAGATGCTCGACTACAGCAGCTACACTGCGGACCAGCTGCTGTTCTGCCCACAGCTGGAGGACGCCAACAGCTGCATCTGGAGATCACCCGTGCCGGACTTCGCTGTGCTCAAAATCAGGGTAAGCTCATCGACTGGCTGCGCAACACAGTGCGTAAAAACACGAAGGTAGAACAGCAACTATACTGGTCTAACTTAGGTACCTGCAGGCAGAGCAAAGAGGCCCTTCCGACAATCTACCCCGGGTTGTCACGCAAGCTAAGGCAGCTGAAGAGGCCGCAGCTCCGGCTCATAACTGGAGCGATACCTGGACATGCCCTGCTAAACAAGCACTTATTCACTCTAGGTGTTACTGACAGTCCTCTTTGCAGAGCTTGCATGGAGGCCGAAGAGACTGCCGCCCACGTCATTCTCGAATGTCCTGGTGTGGCCAAATACCGGGCACAACACCTCGGGTCTCCGAGGTCACTCCCAGAAGTCGTCGGCAACATCAAGGGACTGCTAGGCTTTCTGGTAGAGTTGGGTTGGCAAGAGTAGTGCCAGCAACCCTTCGCGCAAAATAGGCGCATTGTGAGACGTCGAGTTGCGGAAAACTAGCCCGCGATAACCTATAACCTATAAGCTCATCGACGCGGTGACCCTCATCAAGATGCTCGTCTATAGTAGTTATCCCCCGACCAGCTCCTGTCCTGTGAACAGCTGGATGATTCCTACAGCTGCATCTGGAGTCCGCCGGTGCCGGACCTCGCTGTGGTCAACATTAGGGTAAGCTGATCGACGTGACGACCGTCGTCGATGCTCGATATTCGCTGTAGTGAAGTTTAAGACTACCTATTTTGAGGTAGAATGTACTCCGTAGATTATGCAGGGATCAGCACTTAGTGCCAGACTATAGCATTAGCATTTATACATAGAACCAGCTACTTTTCTTCCTAGCATGACCCCAACAGCGACGTATCTTTCCCAGAATTTGTAGAGTACTTTGTTATTTAATTTTTACATATCAAAATATTTTCAATTTTATCGCTCTTTAAACTTGCACTATGCAATTGTAACAAAAGTTTATCAGATGGCAATACGATGAGGACCCGCCCGCCATGGGCTGCCAATATTGTGTTTAAGCAGCGAGAAAAAGACTTAACAGTCCCATTTCGATAGCCAAGGTGTGATATTTACTTTACTTTCCAGGTGGAAAGCGGTGACACCTACAACACGAAGATCCGCGCCAGCCCGAGCCTCCTGATCGTCACCTCGGGGGAAGGTTCAGCGTGCGACACAGAGTCTCTACGTGCCCGGCCCGGCCTCGTCGTGTTCCTGAAGGCCAGCCGCCAGCTCACGCTCACCCCGGACCCCGGGAACCATATTGAGGTCTACCAGGCCATATGCAACATTTAAATGCTTCGTAAATCCGGGTGTGATCGTGACGTCAGCGACAGGAGCGTGTTCCTAAGAGTCACCCGCCAGCTCACGCTGACCCCTGACCCTGAAGCCCATGTCGAAGTCTACTAGGTCTATTAAGCAACGTTTAAATGGTTCCTTGAAGCGTCAACGAGACGTCAGCGACTCCGGAGCAACGCGACTCGCCCCGAGCATCCTCCCGAAGACAGAAGGTGTCTCCCTTCACCAAAGACCCTAATCACAGACCACCCCCACTAGACGGAGCATGTAAGGCGACCCGCGCGCACCAACGATATGGTACGGCAGAACATTAAAGTATCAATACGGCGGCCACCGTTTAGTTGCGTCCTTGTTTATGATCCATGTGTACGTCAACGAAAAAAGAAATTAAATAAATAACATGGTAAATTGTAGTGTTAAGTGGTGTAGAGAGACCTCATAAACATGGACGCAACTAAACGGTGGCCGCCGTGTTGATACTTTAATGTTCTGCCGTACCATATCGTCGGTGCGCGCGGGTCGCCTTACATGTGCCTTACATGCTCCGTCTAGTGGGGGTTGTCTGTGACCCTAATAGACATCGAAATGAGACGCCATGACGTCAGCGGCACAGCTACGCGAATCGCTGTGCTCCAGCACTTCTAGCATAACTGTGGGACGCGAATGTTTGTTGGGCGAAAGATAAAATTTGTTTCTTTCCTTTCAATACGTGTGAGAAAGACAGACGAAACTCTTTCGCTCGACAAGCGAAGTCGCAGTTCGATGTACTGGTCCCGCTAAATGCCCACGTCCGGTCCCAATCCGAAGCCATATCTGACTAAATGCATAATTTGATAAGTATTCTTAAGTATATCATTCTCAAGCGTAACAAGCGCTTCCGTGTGTGTGCGCAGTGACTTCACTTCTGTAAGTACCTACTTCTGATGTTCTAATGTTGGTAAATCGGTGGTAAACGTTTTATACATGCGTTTTATTACCGTTGTGATGTCATATATGAAGAGATTCCTTGCTTGTAATATCAACAATAATACAGAAAGAAAAGAGTCACAATTCCCGCTCAAACACGCATTTTCAGGCAAACGGGGGACCGAACGGGTACCCGTGCTACCGTCGATATTGTGTCCTCTAATTAAACAGGACCTAAATATTCTCGAATACTCTCACAGTTTATATAGGTAATGTAATTAGATATACACTATCAGTAATAGCTTAATAATTAATTTGGAGGTTAATATGCTCGTGTATAGGTTATTAGTATGCCCTAATGTCTACTACTATGAATAAAGTGAACTGGTGGTATACGCGTTTTATTCGGTTCATGTAAATGTAGAATAAAATGCTATAAATAAGGATGTGCACTGTACAACGTTTTGTTATTCAATTTGGTGCATTTTCATTTACCAGGGTAGATTATTGTGGAATTGAATTCTCTTGTCATGATAGACAGTAAGTGTTAATATTGTTTTACTTACCCAAAATGGTATATTCCACGTTAGACAAGAATCTAATCTAATTTATATCAAGTTTTACGATAAGCAATCACAAATGCAAAGTGCCTTCATATTCTGATGTGTTGTGAACATCACTGTTTTTCGAATATTATGTTACTCTGAATATACAATAATAAGTACCTAAACATTTCTTATTTTTATTCCAGTACCTCATCTATTAATGCGTATCAGTTAGCAGCACTTATTTTAGTAATTTTAGGTATATCAATGTTATGGCTATGGGCGATTGTGCACTACAATGAATTTTACTGTCCGGCAGTCCGATTTTTTACGGTCCGTTATGGCATGAAAAAAACGGTAAGAGCGATTGTGCACTACAATGAATGTTACTGTCCGGCAGTCCGAGTTTTCATGGTCGATATGGCATGAAAAAAACGGTTTTTGCTTGTGCACTTGTCCGTCTTTTTACCCGCAGGTGCGGCGCAGTTTTCGGTTACCTCTCTCTTTGAAACTACACGCCACGCAATCGTAATTACACTAAGAACGATGAGTTTCTTATGATTTTTTGCTATACCGCTTAAGCACATGGATCAAGAGGCGACGCGGCTAGCGCAGTGGTTAAGCAACTGCCTACTGAGCCGGCGGTCCTGGGTTCGAATCCCGGCAAGGGCAAATATTTGTGTGATGAGCTCGAATATTTGTGCCTGGGTCATGGATGTTATTTGTACTTACTTAGGTATGTATTTATCTATATAAGTATGTTTATCGTCATCTAGTGTCCATGACACAAGCCTACTACTAGAGCTTACTGTGGGACTTGATTGATTTGTGTGAGGTTGTCCGATATTTATTTATTTATTTAAGAGGCAAGATACAAAATTTAGGCTGGGTGTACCACCAAATGAAATGCTTGCAGTAACGTTAAGGTAAGTTTATACAGTATTTATACAATGAGTGAGCGAGTGAGTCGTTTATTGAGTATAGGCACAGGGTGGACACTGCCTACTAAAAACTGAACTTGAATGTCAGTGTCAATGTGTGTGTGTGTAACACGCACAGGGCTGCCTCAGACGCATTGCAACCACTAGTTGGTGTTTTAGTTGCACATAAATATGACATGGCGGAGGGTGATGACGGAATCACCTCAGAGATTCTGAATGGGGGTGGAACAGCGATACTGAAAGCTCTTCAGAAACTCTTCAACTCCGTCTTGCTCGAGGGAATAACGCCAGAGGCATGGAACAGAGGTGTGGTGGTGCTCTTCTTCAAGAAAGGGGATAATACCTTGTTGAAGAATTACAGACCCATCTCGCTTCTGAGCCATGTCTACAAGTTGTTTTCGAGGGTCATCACGAATCGTCTCGCGCGTAGGTTTGATGACTTCCAGCCTCCCGAACAAGCAGGATTCCGAAAAGGCTTTAGTACCATAGACCACATCCATACGCTGCGACAAGTTATACAGAAGACCGAAGAGTATAACTTGCCACTATGCTTGGCGTTTGTAGACTATGAGAAGGCCTTCGATTCGATCGAGACTTGGGTAGTGCTACAGTCTCTCCAGCGGTGCCATATTGACTATCGGTACATCGAGGTGCTGAAGTGTTTATCTATATAAAAACACCACCATGTCGGTTCGAGTACAGGAGCAGAGCACGAAAGCTATTCCTCTGCAGCGAGGCGTAAGGCAGGGAGACGTTATCTCTCCGAAACTGTTCACCGCCGCATTGGAAGATGCTTTTAAACTCCTGGAATGGGAACAATTCGGCATCAACATTAATGGCGAATACATTACTCACCTTCGGTTTGCCGACGATATTGTGGTCATGGCAGAATCGCTGGAGGACCTCGGCACAATGCTCGATGGCCTTAATAGAGTTCCCCAACAGGTAGGTCTTTGGATGAACATGGACAAAACAAAGGTAATGTCGAATGCCCATGTTGCACCCTACCCAGTAACGGTTGGGAGCTCTACCCTCGAAATTGTTGACAAATATGTTTGCCTGGGACAAGTGATCCAGTTGGGTAGGTCCAATTTTGAAAGGAAGGTCAATCGACGAATCCAACTCAGCTGGGCAGCGTTCGAGAAACTACAAAATATCTTCTCGTCCAACATACCTCAATGCCTAAAGACGAAAGTCTACAATCAATGTGTGTTACGAGTGATAATGATGACATACGGAACAGAAACGTGGCCTCTTACTGTGGGCCTTATAAGGAAGCTCAAAGTTGCACAGCGCGCTATGGAGAGGGCTATGCTCGGTGTTTCTTTGCGAGATCAAATCAGAAATGAGGAGATCCGTGAACGAACAAAAGTCGCTGATATAGCCCAACGGATTAGCAAGCTGAAGTGGCAGTGGGCGGGGCACATAGCACGTAGAACTGACGGTCGATGGGGCAGTAAGGTTCTCGAATGGAGGTCACGCACCGGCAAGCGCAGCGTCGGACGTCCACCCACAAGGTGGACGGACGACCTGGTAAAGGTTGCAGGAAGCCGCTAGATGCAGGTCGCTTCCAACCGGCCGATCTGGAAGTCACTGGGGGAGGCCTATGTTCAGCAGTGGACGTCCTGTGGCTGAAATGATGATGATGATGAAATATGACATAATTAGATAGAAAATTATCACAACCACACGACAACTGTAGTGGTGGTGATGGTGATAGTGGTGATGATGATGATGGGGCTGGTGGTAATGGTGGTGGTGGTGACGAAGGTGGTGGTGATGATGGTGGTGGTGGTGATGGTGGTGGTGATGATGATGGTGGTGTTGGTGGTAGTGGTGGTGATGGTGATGGTGGTGATGGTGGTAGTGGCGACGGTGGTGGTGGTGGAAAAAAACGGTCCGGAATGGGGAAAAGTAAAATATCGGATGGTAAAATTACGTATAGTGCACAAACTACTATATACATTTAATGGCGTGCCATATCGGACCGTAAAAAATCGGACTGCCGGACAGTAAAATTCATTGTAGTGCACAATCGCCCTATGTTCGATAAATTAAGGTTGGTTCTGTTATGCTTATACTTTTTAATTATACATAATCTGATATCAATGTATTGGAAATCATAAAGAAAATTGGCAACAAAATAGGAAAATTATATTAGACCATAATTGTGGGCAACATTTTAGAGAAATGCTCCCAAAAAGGTTTTAACACTTTCGACACCAACAACCCGGTAGCCGGGCGCTCTGCTCGTAGTAAGTTTTCGCTACATACGGTTTTTCCCATGTTATCGGGTTTAGCCCGTAGCGCTACGCAGTAGCGAATGCGTGATTACCTCGACGTTATAACGACGTTGTGATGTTACGTGGACACTCACATGACCATGACGCTCCTCAATTTCAAGCCAAAACTGGTGTCAAACTGCGCAGTATCAGGATAAAATGTTTCGCAGGTACATTCGATTTCGGAGGCCGAGATCCTTTTTGGGTCATTCCGCCAAAATACTTTAAATGCGTGGGGCGCCTAGCGCAGTGTTCTCAAATAGACAAACCAAACTTACTAGTTTACCTCTTCTTCTTTTGCCTCGCCACTTCCCGGTTAGACGGGGTCGGCTTTCTTATAACCATGACGCGCCATTTGCTGCGGTTGTGAACGTCATTTTCCTGAAGATCCATGCGTTTCTTGTCTTTCTTGGACAGTCGTTAGCCATGTAGCTATGGGTCTGCCTCTTCCCCGTTTGCCAAACTTACTAGTTTACCTACTACTATGAATACGAGTATCTACATTTGCTTCGATATCCTCCTTTCACTTAATTTAGTCGTCAAAAATCTAATCTCGTGTTACAAAACAAGACGAGAGCGGCAAATAGCTCGGAACGTCTGGGCTTGTGTAAAGACGGTTGGCCGGAACTGATCGAATTACCACACAATTATACACATTTATTCGGTTACAGATTAGGTATTCCAACTCGCCTAGTTCATGTCGGAATGTTCGGGTAGCGCGGCGTAATAGGTATAGGTCGATTCACTAAAGCTGGCGCGAATGGATTGAATGAAAGTTATGTCACTTGTCACTTCGAGTGTTAGTGTGAGTGCCGTTCTTATACAGGGGCCTCCTAATATTTTGTAAACAACAACAAAATGGGTTTTTGTTATTCAAGAAAAATAAAAATTATTAGGTATAATATAAGCATAATCTGCACAATATTTAGACTAAACAAGTAATATATATATCCGAAAGGTATATTTAACTGTTTGATACAAAAATATTTTACTATCATGGTGTTTTATGCAGACGCTACTTTTTTGACATACTTTAGATTTTGACTGTTGTAAGGCAGTGTAATTGTACATATTGCTTAATATTCATGCAATCTGTGTATGAACAGAATTAGGATGTGGGATGATACTATTCCATTGTCTCGTATGAGTTTGACCATGTGGGACTATGCAATGGTATTAACGTAACCCACATTTTCTTCTTGTCTTCGCGGCCTGGTAAAGGGTTAATGTCAAGAATTAATAGGTGACGGACGACTAGGTCGAATTATAAAAAACCGGCCAAGAGCATGTCGGGCCACGCTCAGTGTAGGGCCCCGTAGTTGCCCGTCCTTCACAATAGACGAAAATTACGAGAAAGATTTCAAGCCCTATAAAAAGGTCGTACACGCCAAGAAACAGTAATTACTTATTATCTTTTGGAAGTTATCTATTATACGCGTAAGATTGAGCGAAATGTTTTAATATAGTTTGGCACTTAACCAATATGTGTAACGTTCGAAGCGTAGGGACACCGCGCGGCACTTACGTCATTTTAAAGAAAATTCTGAAATTTTGCAATAACTCAAAAACGGCTCGACCGATTTTATTCAATATAGTTTTCATTGAAAGTACTAGTATCCGAGGCTAAGACCCATTCGATTCAATAAGTTATGCTCAGAAATGGCTCGGCCCTCCGTCGAGCTAAGATTACTAAATTTTGTTTGTCCGATATTATCCGAAGTTGACCGAATATTCAAAATCCGATTTCATAGTCTGAGTCGGAGGACCCAGAAGCTCCCCATTACCGAGTTCCAGCCCCCTCTGACCAATTTGAAATTTTCGAAAAAAAAAAAAAGTCGCCATTTTGTTTTTTTTTTCCACGACTGTACTCGGGTGGGGGTCCCCTATGATATTTGTTTGAGCATCTCTCTACCCATCTCCAGCCGTTTACGAGATACGGGACTCTTAAAAAAAAATCTCCATACAAATCTTGGTTTTTTCGATATTTTCCGACTTTGACCGAATTTTCGGACACCGATTTCAGATTCATATTTGTGAGCCCCAAATGCCCCCCGATACCGAGTTTCAGCTTCCTAGCACCAATTTGAAATTTTGGAAAAAAAGCCATTCCTCATTTAATTTGGTTCGATAATATTTTGTAGTACCTATTCTTTATACTGCTGAATTTGGGCGGTTATGCGTCTAGTTTGTCTACAAATACGTTTTCAATAATCACTTATTGTATCAACCTGTATGTAATCATTTTGTGACGCACACATAAATATTATCATTCACTCATTCAATCCATTCGCGCCAGCTTTAGTGAATCGACCTATACAAGAAAAGTTTTAAGCCAATAGAAACCGCATAAAAATAATCTCCAGCGATTACGAAAAAATAACACAACTGAGAAGTTAAGAATGAGAGAAATGGTTATTTTATATCCACCAATAGTGCTGACAATATAACAACTGGAAAATTATACTTACGTAATACAATTTAGCAACTGATACCTACCTACTGAATGAACGATAGCAGTAAAAGTAGATTAGTCAAATTTCTTCACTACCGCAATGTAATTTTTTTAATTTGGCTAATGGAAGTAAACATGGAAGTCTTGTCAGACCGGACGACCTTTTAAGGAAAATAGATTGACACCACCGACGTGTAAGGATTTTATCGACGAGCCTTTCGCTCTACTAAGTCCTATTATGCCACCGTTTGATCTCGTTTAAGTCATCTCTTCGATTTCTCGGATATGTGGCCACTCCGCAGACATTCCTAGTTTCGGAGCGTAAAAAAGCAAATTGGATGGACATCAAAAACAATAATTTTAGTACCTACATACGTACTAAAGCACTTCGCCTCGCCGTTACGTTCTATAGCAACAATTATGACGGTGTCATTGGTTTTGACTGTTTATACCTATAAGACTTGAATGTGTCTTACAAACAGTTGACACTGAATTCCAATGAATGATGCTATTTCCGTCTTGGCCTATTATTTTATTATGGATGGGAATTTGGGAAGTGAAGGTACTTCCAAATACATTCCCTAAACTTCGCTGATTCGCCAGCACCAGCCTGACAGCCTCGTGGAATGGCAAAAGTATATACTATAGGTACATAAGAACACACCACAAAGAATTCTAAGCTCATCGGTTTTATAAACTTTTTAGGACGTTCAAAAGTAATGTCGACAGATATCGTGCTACTTCGCTAAATGGGGACTGATTGCTACATAATAGATTTCGTATTCTTTTAGGGTTATACATTTTCCATTGAATTCGATAGCAATTTAATTGTGTTTATCTGAACGAGTCATTCGAATGACTATCCACTTATCGTAGCCCCTATAAGGCTGTGTATCGGCGGGGCTGTATAAATATCGACATATGTGTCCGCTTCAGTTACGCCACTCGTCGACAACTGCATTTCAATTCTGATACTGGATCCAAGTGAACAATGAGCGAGCTCAAATTATTAAGCAAGCCATGGGGCATGGGAGAAGAAGGTAGTTGAGTTGTGACTACATAATTATCAGATGTGAGATGGATGAAGATGACGCAGCCGATGCAGGGTGGAAGGTACTAATATTCACAAGATTTACCTACCTGCGATATGATCATATCTTATGTACTATTTTATAAATTGGATTTGGATAACGGAAAGTTGGCAAAACTATTAGCACAGGAACACGCTCTTTAGGTCGGTTCCCTTCCATTTTTTTAACAGCGGTAATTTCGCGTCTTTGTCAACTCATATCTCATTGTGCATATTCATTTTCGTGCGTTATAGTAATTGAGCCTTTATTAAGTAGGTACAGTCAAACAATTTGATTCCTAGGCCATTTCGTACCTTGTCACAGTGAACGTCAATATGAAAGCCGCTTGAAATCTCATATCACTGTCATTGTGACAAGTTTCTATAGTGGTCTAGAAATCAAATTGATTGACTGTACCTATCTCATGATCATGACTGTGCCTTTGTACCTATATGTTATTTGTAATAGATGTATTTTTTACTGTTTTCGTGTACAATAAAGTGTTTACCTACTTACTTACTTACTCATTTGTTACTGTCATTGAACTGAAACAATGATAACTTTTGAGAGGTCACTTGAGCAAAATCATATAACTTCTGGTGTCCTCTCAATTCACGCACTTTAACTGAATGGTGTAAAGTTATTTTTGTAATAACATTATCGATTTGTTTTTATGACTTTCTCGATAAATTTACCAAGTTATGTATTTAAGTATACCTAATGAGGATGTCAGTGTGCATTTGATAAGCGGCCGTTCAAGACGCCAAATGAAGTTATTAATATTCATTTTATCGACGACGATTGTAATGGCGTCATTCAGAGATGCGTCTTCAAAATCATACATCGCGCCTTCTTTGTTCTTGAATCACGGGGGTGGACCGCTGCCAGTACTAGGTGAAAAGAGAAACAAAGAAATAGCAGAATCGTTAAGAGATGTCTCTAAATGCGTAGATTTTGATCGCGTCCAAGCAGTGATCGTGGTGACTGCGCATAGAGAAGAGGAAGTGATGACCATATCTTCAGCCGCGCGACACGGAATGGTGTACGACTACAACAACTTTCCAGCGGTGAGCTACACTTGGAAGCACGAGGCGCCAGGGGCTCCAGAACTGGCTCGCAGCGTACACGCAGCGTTTGCGCGGGCTGGAGTCCCTGCAGTTCTGGACCCAGTCCGCGGATGGGATCACGGAGTATTCATCCCTATGATGCTCGCCGATCCCGCTGCGCGAGTCCCTATCCTTCAGGTTTCGATATTAAAAAACCAGAACGCTTCGCATCACTTCGAACTAGGGCGAGTGTTACGTCCTTTTCGAGAGCAGGGTGTTGCGATACTCGGCTCTGGGATGTCTTATCACAACATAGCGGAGTTTGATAAATCAAAAACTGAAAATGATGGCGTTATAGTCAACAAGGAGTTCAATGATTATCTGACAGAGGTGTGCCTGGGTGATGATTTGAAGAGGATCGTAGCGTGGGAAAAAGTGGCAGGAGCGAAAGCAGCACATCCTGAAGGCGAAGCAGATCATCTGATGCCGCTGATAGTGAACTTGGGGGCGGCGGGGCGCAAGGGGAAGAAGGTCTTCGATTCCGTATATTCAAAAAAGTTTAGGCTAAGTGGATTTGTTTGGGATTAGGAGTACAAAAGACTAATAGGATAATAGTATAAGTCACTATTTATACTTTTGAATTTCTAAAAATAAAAGATTTTTCTAAATCTAATTACCTACTATTAAGTGTACACTACGGATAATTATAATCTTATAACAAATAAAGTTCCACGCAGTTTGTTAATAAGCATCTTTCGTATTTTGATCTTTCTGTAAGTATAACAATAATCTTAATTCCTTACCTCTAATCTACCAGAGCCAAGTACTTAAATATTGAACGTTACCTACCTATTTGTTTTTAATTGACTGCAAAAAAGATTGGTCGATATTTGTCATGGAAGAAAGAGACTAATGGAAGTGGCAAGTAGGCGTTCCCGTGTTTCCAAGCATATGTGCCGTGGCACCTCTCCGTCGTCAATCGCTAGTCAAACGCAGACTAGATTTGACGTGTGAAATATTCAATAAAAAATAATTATTTTAAATTGATCATGCCGTATTGTGCAGTAATAAGCTGCCGAAATTCAACCCCTGGCAAAAACTGTCTCTGAAGGAGGCATTTCGTATCATCGCTAACTATTATTTAAATAATAATTCAATTTTTTCCTTTTTATTCATTTGGTTGATCGTTATTTGAGATATCACGTTAGTAGAATACAACTTTATTCCTAAAGAAATACAGTTCATTATCGTTTGTTATCTACATTAAACAGTAATCGAGAAAATTCGCTATTCAAGATGTCAAAGTGAACGCAAGTATTGCAAGTAAGGATGCGGCTTTGTTACTATCGCTACTATTGTCGATACCAATTTCGAATTTGAAAACTGAAATTAAATAATGGAAGATTTATTAAGGGGAGACCACAGACAACCCCCACTAGACGGAGCATGTAAGGCACATGTAAGGCGACCCGCGCGCACCAACGGTATGGTACGGCAAAACATTAAAGTATCAACACGGCGGCCGCCGTTTAGTTGCGTCCATGTTTATGAGGTCTCTCTACACCACTTAACACTAAAATTGACCATGTTATTTATTTAATTTCTTTTTTCGTTGACGTACGCATGGATCGTAAACAAGGACGCAACTAAACGGTGGCCGCCGTGTTCATACTTTAATGTTCTGCCGTACCATATCGTTGGTGCGCGCGGGTCGCCTTACATGCTCCGTCTAGTGGGGGTGGTCTGTGGGGGAGACATAACGCTAAAAAAATATTTCTAGCTTAAGCTTGCTGCCTTATCTTACCGTTTAGAAATACTCTTCTTTTCGGATCCATCTAAAAAAGTATTGTAAATATGTATGTTATATGTTGAATATGTTTAGTAAAAGTTTAGTTAGGATAGACATAAACTGCCGGAAATGTATGATTCATCACTAGAAGCAGCTAGTTTGGCAAGACTGTTTTTAAAAAGCTTATTAGGAATGTTATTTTTGCGTTACCAGAGAATATGTAACATATGACGTAAAATATATCACTACCGTAGACTTTTAAATGTGTTGGAATGTAGCTATTTTTTTTTATATAAATGGAATTTCATATTGTTTCGTCGAGGACGAAACTATCGATAAATTATACTTAATCTTAGGTACCATCACGTTTTAACTTAAAATATTATTGACCACAGTGTCATCTGTTGTCGAGTAGCAGAATTTTGGCGACTTTCATGTTAGCTTTTGGTGACTTCCGAGCATTTTTAAAACAAACTTATGTTACAATTTTCGAACATTGTAATTTACATCGCAGATGAAGCGAGGTAAAGTTGCTTTCAGTCTAGAACTGACGTAACTTAAGTGACATTTTGTTGTTGATATTGCTGTAACTTTAAACCAATGAAAAAAGATTTGTAATAGAGTTGACGTGTAACGATTTGCCTTTATTTGTATGAGTTTGGTGACAGCGGTTTTCGTACGATTTAACCTACATGCCAATTCCATAGGTTCTTTCTTCCATGATATTTGTCATATTTGTAACACAAA
Source organism: Apotomis capreana (assembly GCA_947623375.1). Classification (NCBI taxonomy): domain Eukaryota; kingdom Metazoa; phylum Arthropoda; class Insecta; order Lepidoptera; family Tortricidae; genus Apotomis; species Apotomis capreana. Next base: position 7,839,107 of record OX392500.1, read on the forward strand.
ATATGCAGGTATAAAATAATCAAATATGCTGCTATAATATAATAATGAAATTGTGAAGAGTGTATTAATTAATAATTAAAATATAGTATTATATAATAATTTCATTGTAGTAATATTAAGATAATTAAACTATGGGAACCAAAAATAAGAAGCGCGAATGATTCTGCGTTATTTCGTAGCCTTATCTTCGCGGAAAATTTGCATTCGCTTGGGTATTGTAATGAATAGGCCAGTTTAATTACGAGTAGCTCGTATCTTACTCAGTTGTATAATCGTAAAGCAACCTTTTTGAATGCGACATAAGATATATATTTGACAATTATACAAAAACAGATCTGAAGTTTTGTTGATGAGTTGTTGATGAGATCTTACCTAATTTTAACAGTTACTTTTTGGACGATGTAACACAAAGGTTGCGGACATCTTTAGTTGGTAACCACTATAATGTAATTATTGCTGAATGTTTAACAAGAAAAGTAAAGGGTGATGCGGAACAAAGTAATTTGCTTTGTTCGAGTTGTTTGGAGATGTCGGGTCAACTAAGATCATTAATTACAAGCTCCACCTTGTACCTACCTATATTTTTTTCTTGATATTGTTTAGTATAACTTTATTAGATATTAAGCTGTTTGTGCAAAATATTGCCATGCCCTCTCCGGGTGTCATGTTAGGTATTCTTTAGAGTTTTAAGACACCTGTACACTATATTAGAGCATAAAGATCTATTTATCTGCCATATATGAAATGAGCTATGTACATAGGTACCTATTTATTGCTAATAACTCTATAGTGTACTAAATATGTTTTGTATGAAAAAATATAAGTAGGAATAACCATTTCCATTAACTCCTAAAAATAAAAGATACTTATAACTACTCGTACTTACTATATAGGTACATGAAATAGTTCCGATATATTAAAAGGAAACCTTCCCTTTATTCTATCGTGAAGTAGGTATTTCATTCCGAAAAAAAACTCTTTAGAAAGTATGTAATACTTGTCCGCCTTTCTTTAAAAGAAGAGTGATAAAATACTTGCTATAGGTACTTGTATATATGAATCTTATTATACACAGCAATATATATTTGAATATTTTGAAACTACGATACGAAATCTCTCACTGCATGTGGTCTGATTGTTTCGAGGAATCTAAATCGCAATATAGATTAGGTACGTTGACACACCTTTTTACCAGATACTTAAACCTGACTTACTATTCGAGTCATATCAATTATATTCTCAACTTTCAAGACCTCTTATCTGTCTTGAGCGTTACTTCGAAACAGGGCGCTATTTCAAACTAAGCTAATTTATTTTTCAATAAGCGCTTGCCACGTATAGGAGCATGAATATTTTGATCGATGTTTGATTGTTGATAGAGAGATATGGATCGTTTCGAAGGCTCGTTTAGTGTGGTTTAATTCGCCGGTCTGCTCTTGCTCTTACTCCATCGCGATAAGAACCCCGCGGGACTCGTCTAATGGTCGCCAACGGCTTTGTGCACTTGACATGTCGAATGCTAATGTGAAACCTGATATTACTGATATATATTATTAATATTGCAATTGCTGCTACTTTCACGACATAAACCTATTTGAGCAGGCTTTGAGCATAGATTAATTAATTTGTCGTTTTCGGGCATTTCTAAATTATTATAATAATATATATATGTCCAGTACCTACTAGCGTTATTATTAGCAGGCTTCGGAGTTTTAGTAACACGGTAGGACGTTAGAAGGCCATGGAGCAGATTAACATTAAGATCGAATCATATTAGTTATACTTATTAATTTATTAATTCTGAAACTGCTTTTGGTGTGCCATATAGTATTATTACAATTGTGCCTTTACGGTAATTTGTGGTTAGAAATCCCGAGTATTGATTACTAAAATTATTAATAGAATAAAATTTATATAATATTGCAAACTCGTAGGTTTAGCTTATTTTAATTGACGATTCCATGCTTATTCGAGTCACCACTATAGATTCGATCTAGGTATATAGAACCTAATTTACCTACTCCAGAAAACGTGCATTACCTAATTGTTAAACCTAAAATAATCAAATAAACTAATCATTACTTGTAACAAAATATCAAGATTACCTACTAATATGAAATAACTACTCCTAATGAATATTAAACCTAATTATTATCTACTGATACTAAATGTCAAGTAGGGTAACCGTCTAGGAGCACGCACTTAAGGTCCAAAATATTCTTAAAAAATAATAATGATGTCTATGAAATCAAAAAGTCATTTATTACGTTTACAATTTAATCATCTTCCATAAAGTAACAAAAAAAAATAACAAAATTATGTTATACCTCTCAAAAAAAACAATAATAGTGAGAAATGGGAAATGCGTCCTCTTAGAAGTCCTATTGAGTAAGAGTACGCGTCTACGTCGTTAAGAGTACGCGGGTCGGAAATTACAATCGCACATTATATACTATATTATATTTGTAGTTCATCATATGTATAAAATAAAAAAAACGCAATAAAACCAATTTCAATATAATTTCGTGTATGAGTACGCGCGCGTCCTCTTACAAGGTACGTACTGCCAGCACGTACTGCGCACTCGTGCACACACCAGCCAAATCGAAAATGAGCAGAGAACTACGCCATCTCTTAGCATTGACCGGAATTACGCTCGCCGCGTGCGTTAGGTTTATTATTAGGGTATTTGAAATACAACACTTCACTTCGTTATTACAAAATAATTGCAGGTTCGTGCCAAAAACTTTGAAAATGATAAAAAACTTTAGTAATTTAAGTAAACATCTTTAAAGTTACATAATTTTTGCGTTTTCATGTGGCATTGATTTTTTTTCGCACAGTACTCCTTACCACAGTTGACATCGAAATGCGATTGAAGTTAGCCGAGTATCGTAAACGACGTCACGGTTTTTGACGTTGCGTACTCTTATCGGATGCGTGCGTGCTCTTAGACCAGGCTACCCTATAGGTACTAAGTTTAGCACCTAAACCTAACTTTGCAACTCTAATGACTTATTCGATCTGTAACCACCAAATGTATAATATTTTAATATTTTTACTTATTAAGTACCTAGGTAATAGGTAGGTAATTCTAGAAATGTACATATTCACCGACATCATATCCATGTAACCTGCCTGCACAGTCTTTAAATTATCTTATGTCTAGCACTAACGTTATTAGTTATGGCAATATCAATGTTCTAGTCCACGATCATAAAACGTCACATGGTCTGATTAAGAGTGTGCAATACCGGGCACTCGGCTTTTGATTCAGGTGTACTGGCCGCACCTAGCGCCTAGCATGTGATCTATACTTAAATACACAAAATAATGGAGCAGATTTATGTCTGTACATTTTCGGGGCATTAGTAACTGCTTTCAGACATCATTAAATCATTGACATAGCTAACTGCGCCGACTGTAGCCGAACACAAATCGTTTGGTCAAGTCCCTGTACCATCGGTTGTTATGTGTGAGACTATCGAGAGTAAATACTTAGACATCCTCCTGCGTACAAAAAGGAATTCACAGAAAAATAGAGAAACCACCACAATAAAAAATTATGTCAAAATAATGTAATTAATGGGAGTTCAAAACTCGATTTGAATTTTTACTATTAAAAGTTAGCGGGTACTTTGGAGGATGTGACGTGACCGTTTCATTGCGGATTCCCCCTATCCAGTTTCGAAAGACATTGGAAAGTATTGTGTAATAATGTTACGAAATATAAAGTGGGGCCAAAGAAAAAGTAATACGAGCCAATAAGTATAATGTATTAAGTTAGTCCTACACATCAAAATACGAAGAAACATTATATATCTTTGTCTTCTAATCTCTCAAACCCAGCCTTGTTATGCCTGCGATGCTCGATTCGGTGCAATGATCAAACATCCGCGAGCTAAATGGTAAAGCTCCCGTCATCGTCACATTCTGTCAAGTATGTGAGGCCGTTAGTGGATGCTTTATCAATAATTATTTGTCTACCTAAGTATAGTGTGATCATCTTTACTGCCATAGACCCGGGTAGCCAGTGGAACGTCGGGTGTTTGTAATCGAATTATCTATATAAATTGCCATTTTAACCACATTCCTCTATACCACGCGAACGAAATCATGGAATAAAACTAGTTATAAAGTGTAACGATATCAGCCCATGTGACCGCGCTTAATTGGATAATGTATCACTGAACCGATATTGAACACCTATAAAATATATAAGTGAGATAAATAAACTAGAATTAAGGGTCTCGATTGGCGTGAAAATGTTTTTAGATTGATTTAATTAGCCGAAGCAAAATCTTTAAAAGGCGTTTTATTGGCTATGTAATGTGTTGCTCTAGTTAAATGTACTCTACTTATTATTCCTAGAATCAATTTCTCTGTTAAAGGGATACTATATGCACGTCATTTATGGTCTTATTTTTGCAATCATTAAGTTTTAGCGTTTTTAAGGCCGACACGTGATTTTGTATTTTTGGTCTGCTTTCCTACCAACGTTGGTGCTGGCGGAGCATGAGGGGAGTAGACTGATATCAGAATGATGAAAGGAGAAACAAAGAAAACTAGTAATATGACACGACGAAATATTAATACAGACGATACCTAATAAAGGGACACAATTGGGAAAGGGTTGGAAGAGGCAGACTGAGAAATATAGGTACGTTTACTCAGACCATAACCGTAGTTACTTAGACAACATGAAAGAGAAGGTGTGAGTATTGTGGCATAACGAGGATTTAAAGAACTTAATGTCGAAGAACACTAGATAAAATTGCACTGACAAGAATCAAACTCTTAAATAACAATGAAACTACGTTTGCTAAAAATAAATTTGCATGTAAGTATCTAAACATTCTAACCGTGAACAATAACCATTGTTTGCATCGAAGAACAACTCCCGTTTTGTCACATTGCTTAAATACTTAAATAATTCATGGCATGGTGCACCGAAATCTCAAAGCGCACAGTTTTCAACGCCCCACTTATCTAATGGAGCCATCTGGAGTTACGATAGCGAACTAAGCAGCCCTACACGCAATTCAATTCTCAGCTTATCTCACATACGATCGCAGTTGACTACGCTTTAGTAAAATCAGTATATGCTGGTAAATACGATTATATCTAGAGCCATATAACATCCCATGCCAAGGTCATAATATAACGTTATTACAATAAAAAACAAAATTTCACGATGGAAGGTATCTTTAGAAAGCTGAGAGTGTCACATCTTGGATAATTACAAATCACTACATAGTATAAAACAAAGTCGCTTTCTCTGTCCCTATGTCCCTTTGTATGCTTAAATCTTTAAAACTACGCAACGGATTTTGATGCGGTTTTTTTTAATAGATAGAGTGATTCAAGAGGAAGGTTTATATGTATAATACATGCATAATTTATCAGCATTGCACCCGTGCGAAGTCGGGGCGGGTCGCTAGTTTTTTAATAAACCTAATCCAAAACGTTAAGATTAAACTTTCACTCCCATACATTATAATATGTCACACCCGCTCACGGCCTCACGGGACAGTTGTATGCCAGGCCTTGGGTAACGTGATAAATAAGTGACAAAGCATCATCTGTCCCTGACACTCGCATTTTGTCAAAACGTGACGGATGCTTTCTCACTTATTTATCGCGTGATAAAAGCAACCATCATAAGGCACGCTCTCTTATCATACGACGCACACAAAGTATTACGGATTAATGGAGTCTAAACATTCTGGGCTAGGGGTTTGAAGTTTAGTGATGTTGAGCTATTACTTGGGCAACCGGACATCGACCAGGAAAAACTGACACATCGATGGATATTTTTTTACTGTTTTTGTGTACAATAAAGCGTTTACTTACTTACTTACTTTTATTGATGACACAGTTACTTGCCCCCATTTAGATGAGTAAATTAGCGAGAGGGCTCTTTATTACTAGTAGAACTCTCAAAATGTTCTGGAGTCTGCAAACTTCCTCTCAATATACAATCCCCAGCTCTACTAATTTATCTTCCAGATCTTAGTTGATCGTTGGTATGTTAGTAGGTATGTTGAGGCACATCTATTCTATTAAGTATAAAATCCTAGATTTGTACTAAAAATCAGTTTTGTATGGCGGGGGCTCATGATTACAGGAAAAATCATGATAGCGCGGTGCAGGATCGTCTTTTGCTTTGTATGGGCGCACGGCACTATGCCAGTCTGGCGCCAATAAATCTGGTACATAATTTCTTTGTTCTTTCATCACCTCGTGATCACGCCGAAGCGGCTGGACAAATTTTAACCTATTTTGGCACAGAGATTGTCATAGTATACTTTTTACCCGTTTTCGGTCAAGAAAAATAAAGTAGCGGACGAAGTTGTGGGCACCTTTTAGTACCTAGTTAATAAAGCAGAGCTTGTTCCCATGCCTCAAACATGAGGATGTCATAAAACATGTCTCAATTTCATACTCGTAACCGGTCCAATGTCTGTGTGTGGAGATTTTGCTGCACGGGAAATAGTATTGGACACATTACGACCTGCCTAACCGGGTCAATTATTGCCAGATATTAAGTTTATTCAACTGGAATAGAGTTAATTTCAATCGACTTCCAAAACAAAAAGGTTCTCACTTCGGTTGTATTTTTTTTATTTGTGTTACCTCAGAACTCTGTAGTTTATGGAAGAAAATTATTCGAGATTTGAGACCCTCTTCAAGTTGGTCTGATAAAATTTTGGTCAAGATCTGATGACGAGATTCATGAGAAATTGAAGGAACTCATCAAACATTGTACGCACTATGGCGATTTCGGTGTTTTCTACTCGTATAGTGATTCGTTCAGATTGTTCTCAGAAATACGATTTCTTCTCGTTGAAGTCGGTTTCTTTTTTTTAATTTTTGTCACACTCTATTTCCAGATTTTTTAAGTATCTAGTAGTAGGGGCACTTGTTGTTGGATATGTACATAAAAGGTGTTTTTTTTTTGGTTAACTTGGAACACACCCTTAATATGATAACTTGATAAAGTATATGTAGAGGAATTGCCTAGTCTTACAATTATCTTTTAAGTAAAATATTCATAGGTTCAATCGTTGACATATTAGATATTTGTCATCATTTCGTATGTTTATATATAACTTGCCTTTTTGAAATTAACATCTATCTAAAGCGGACCAAAGGAACTGTTACGCATCAAAACATAGATTGATGATGTCAAGACTGACCTGGCCGGGCCGGTTTCATAAGCCACGTAAAACTGATTAGATTTGTGATCTTCGGTTCATAAGCCGTAATTTAATTAAGTAATCAGAAGATCAATTAGTCACGGCTATCATAAAAGGTATCACTTTTCCTTATATAACTAAGTAGCCATTGTGGACTTTGAAGAAAAGTACCTACTATGATTGACTGAGAATAAAAATGAGTGGCTCTGTGAGCTGTATATCTTGCGAATTTGTTTCGAAATATGTAATTTTTTATGTTTTCAACCCCCGTAACTCATTCAAGGACAAAAAATCTACATAAATATCAAACATACTCAAAAAAATTCATGAAAATCCGTTGAGAAATGCGGTCTCTAGGCGATAACAGCCGGAAATCCGAACATCCAAACATCCGGACCGGAAATACGAAAGGTATTTTGGCGAAGCTGAAATAGAGATGCTTCGCTCAATAAGATCAGCATTTCTCAAAAAGTTTGTACAATATTAAGACTTCAATTAAAGTTCAATATAATTTCCCTATTTCGTTACCAATTATTTTAGTAATTTTATATCAATGTTACGGCTATGTTTGGATTAAGATTCTGTTATGCTTATACGTTTTTAATAATATGTAATCTGAAATCAATGTATTGGAAATCAGAAAGAAAATTGGTAACAAAATAGGAAAAATATAATTGAACATTAACTAACGTCTTAAATGTGTACAAACGTTTTGAGAACTGCAGCTGCGTAAGGTAAAAGTAAATTGAATTAACCTGTTAAAGTATAGATTTTTACGTCTTAATAAAGCATTGTTAAAAGGTTGTTAGGTTACATGCCGTACGTGCCCCTGTCCGATTTCGCAAGCCGTCTAGACAACGGACAGAGCGTGATGTATGGACAGAAGTCGGGGCATTTGTCAATACCTTGTTAATTGTGTGATTTATAGCTGTAATTTGAGACCATAGGTCCGTTCCCAAGATTATAAACAATCCAGGTGCAAATGCTATTTTTGTTTGAGGAGAAGTCGAATGCATACCAACCCTGGAATCAAATCATAAATTTCGTACTTAATTAACCACGTTTAAACATTTCGTAATGACACCGTTCTACCGTTCTCCCGGGCTAAGTTTCTCTGAAAGAGTCGGTCTTTAGCGATAAATCTACTTCTATTGTAATTTTAAGTTTTTCTGTGTTGGTATTTCTTCATTGTCGTGGTGTACAATAAAGAGTACTCTATCTATCTATGTATAGAAAGATATACATATATGAACATATATTATTTAACGCTTATGTTTTTATTAAGAACAACCCGATTTTAAAAACAAAACAAATACTCTCGATTCTTGTTCTTCAAGTGCCTGTCCTTTACTAAAGGTTGGCAGCTTCTTATATTTATTCTTGTCAAGCGCCAATCTGGACAGCTGCTCGATGGGTCCTTATCCCTGTCAGTTCCCTGATATTTCGGAGCTAAAAGACATCATGCGTCTATCCGCTTTACGCTTCCTGGGTCCATTTCCCGTCATGATGGTCTGCAGGAGGGAATACCGATCATGCCACAGTAGGTACATCTCCGAGGTAGGCGACCTTTTTCTGTTTTATAGTCCGGATAAGTTCGACGTTTTTTCCTATTCAGCGCAAAACTTCAACGTTAGAACTTTACCGTACAGCTGATACGAAGCATGCGACGGTATGATATGACCACATTTGAGTTTTCTTTCAATTCTATGGAGAGATGTCGACAGCACAGGACGGGCTATTTCAATACGAACACGAATTTCAGTATCGATCTCCCGTTCTTCGGCGTGTTGCCGACACCCTGGAGGTTTAGGTACACGGATTTTCTTCGAGTGTGAAATTACCATGACCTTAATTTTCGAGGCGGTCAAATTCAAGCCGAGGTTCGTCTACTCGTCATTCACCTTATACCATCGCACTCTGATTCCAATACAAATTCCGGATTATACGCAGATTTTTGTCGTCTAGACCAATATATTTTCCAACATCTTCGCAAGTTCCACGTGTTTGACAAGGTCAAAGGCTTTTTCATAGTCTATAAAACAAAGATACATGCTCATCATGGCATTTTTCTCGATTACTTAATCAAAAAGCGTAAAAGGGAGGTATGATTTATTGATCCCATTCCCATCCATGCTAAAGAAGTTCTGGCAAGGTCATCCCACAAACTTAATGGTGATCTTATCCCTTCAACTAGAAAAAGAGCTTATCTGTGGCATCGACACGCTCGGCCCTGGCGGCAACACCGCTCTGACAGCTCTAGAGCAACTCGTGTACTGATCGTATCAGCTCCTTAAGAAGTTGCTGAAATAACACATAATTAGAAGAAGGATTAGCGCCCCGACGATCGAACATGTGTCGATCGTATAGCAACACGTTGCATTGCCCAATACATGCACATGGCTACAGATACATATCTCTATTAGTTCGCTTGTCTTGCATTTCGCAACTCAAGTATTGTGAATCATTTTAATAACCCGAAATTATATTTCAGATATTGCATTTAGCTGAGATGAGCAAGTTGTAAGGCTTTTTAGTACCTTTAAAACGCAGCCATTCAATTAACAGCAGCCTCCAAGGCAATAGAATTTTGATAAATCGGTTCTTCAGATCAGTTACGATAAAAACACTTTAGGCGAAAATCATGTTTATAACTGGCTGATATTATGTTCTCATTACCCACGCACGCAATAAACATTAAACGTAATGATACTACTTAATAAGCATCAATTTGATCGGTCCATTCCTTTTACATTTAATTTACTCCGACAAATATAATTTGTTTATTTGCTACAATCAAGACCCATTGAGAAGGTTGTGACAAAATATTAATTATGCCTATGTTGTTTATTCAAATTTTGAAGGTTTATAACACCACATGTCGATGGTTTTAATTTAAAATCGGAATTAAATCGTGCATTGAATATGAAATATTAATCATTATTCCCAAATTCATTTACATTTAATTTATCTCACAAAGTAAGTCCAATCTTTGGTATAATTTATTCAGACGACTTACCCTATGCCTATGACCATATTCTCAATTCATTTGTTTTGCTAGACATGAATAATAACTAAATTAATTATCCCTGACAAATTAGTCCTATTCAAAGTATGTTGGTAGTGCGAATGCTTTCAATAGCTCACCGTGTGGCAGGATCATTAATATGAGTAGCTACATTAGCCAATTAGTCGGTTTGTCTGTCGGCCTTGTACAGAACCAGAGAGATCAGGGTTACCATGCTCGGTATTTCGATAAAATGTGCACTATTCGCGCGGCTATTTCTCGCGGCTCCTGAACGCAATTTTGCTGAGACAAATTCCACTGCGGCACGCTTCAATCACGTTGTAATCGTCTTGTACGCATAAGCCCCGCTTCTTCCACCATGTTCGCGAAATTGTCTGTCAATTTGGTTGGCAACGGTGGCGGTGTGTCCCTAGGCGGTCGAGTCGTGCTCGAGTTGCGCAATGCGCCCGATCCGCCTACCTCGCCCGACCTGCGCGTGGGCAACATATTATGTGGCCAGACCCAGACGCATATCTGATATACAAACAATGCATGTTTCAAACAGCTGTATTTGAATTAAGTCCGAATGTCCTTTTATGCGACATGCTGGATCATTAAGGATTGTGTCTGGTAATGTTATAATGGCGAGTTTTGATTTACGATCTTAAACTACTTATATTTAACATAGTCACATCACATGCATTGTATAAGGACCCTTGGTTTAAAGTTTGCATAATTCGTATGTCACTGTTAAATTGTTTGCTGGAAGTACGTTACGTAGATAATTCAGTAAGATTTTCTGTTTTTTTACATCGCCATTTTTTTCCGATAGTGAACTTAATTTAATATTCTAGTTACTTAGCTAATTTCAATACGCCATTTTTGTCGTGCTGCGGCTATACTTATGACCTGTCTAGGTATAACATTTACATTGAAAATTAAAGCAAGCACAAAAAGGAAATGATACAATAGTAGAGTTGTTAGTCCGCTGTTTTCTAACATAATTGACAACATTTAGCAATATAATTTAATTGAAATTATAATCAACCAACCAACACGGTTATTGTCATTATTTGATCAAATTGGAAGATTTAGCAGATACATGACGTGTTTATTTATAAATACATATTATATTACGAGATTTTGTTTATAAATTAATTAATATTTTTACTCCTAAAACACCATACAAAATAAATGCAAAAGAAAATAACACTTACAATATGAACTCCATATTTTTTAAGGTACGTTTCGAATATGCATCTATGATAAATGGTGAAATTATAAATTATTATTATATTTACAATAAGTAATAAGTTGAAAAATCTTATTTTATTTGAGCAATGATCTATTGTTTTATATAAAAGGCACAATAATTTTAATATTCGGTCGTTAAATAAAAATATAATAAAGAAAAAAATTACGTTGCAATTAAAACTTTTTCGGGTGTTTTTAATTAATTTTTTGGTATAACGCGTATCCGAACTGTTCTCAATCGAGGTCGGATTCGAAAATCGAATTTTCAAATTGATGTTTCTATCCCTCTCTTTTATAATATACATATGAAAGAAACAGAGTGCATCTAGATTCAAATGATTAGAATTTTATAATGAACCTTTGGCTGAAGAATGACAATTCGTGGTCAGATATTGAAAAAATTAAAAAGCTACTTTCTACTCACGCTCGAAACAAAATCGCATTTTGTTCACTGTTATCTGACAGCAAAATCGCCATGTTTGAGCTGGTGAGGTGAAAATAAATATTCATCTCTGAAAATAAATAAAAACAGAGATTACTTCATCCTTTTAAGCAGAATTCAGAAAAGTAATAAAATGATAGTCTTAAAAATATGAAATGTTGTCAATTGTGCGCATCGGGTTACAAGCATGAAATTTCTACCATAGATAGTGTTCCACGATGATTATTTTCAGATGTGGAGGGAAGTCAGATTCGTCTCCTGTGAGGCGGGAGAGCGGAGTGAATACGGACAAGTATCCCTCTTTTCTTTCTTTATTGCTGGTCAGTTAAGTGTACCAGGACGTGTTTGGTATCGTTTCCGTGTAAAACAAATATCAGAAATTCATTTTTTATGTTATTTTTGTAGTTATAAATAAAAATATGGGTGTAATGGGCAAAAAGGTAAAAATCACAACAAGTTTTTTTATTCAGTGAGGTAAATTAGTTCAATTTCGTGAACATTTTCAAATTATTATTATTATTTCAAAAAGTTCATTTAATCTCGTTTCTAAAAATATATGCATGTTGGGCACTTCTCATACAAACAGTAGCTTAAAATATATCTTTACGTCGGCGGAACCAACGTAAATCTCCGAACGCATCCTATTTCGCTTCATTCAATACATTAAATAATGATTATTAACATGATTTTACATATAATATTTACTATATACGTCCTAGAAAAACAAATTAATGTAATTAAAAATTTTTTTTTTGCTAATGTATCACGAGCACACGGGCTAACTCAACATCAACAATTTATTTAAGTTACTGTTTGTATGAAGAGTGCCCAATATTTATATATTTCTAGAAACTAGATTAAATTAGCTATTTTGCAATATTTTTCTTAGTTATAAATATTATAACTAATTTATCTCCCTGAATAAAAAAAACTTGTTGCGATTTTTACAATTTCGGAAATACAACCATATTTTTATATGGTACTATGAATAAATAACATGAAAAATGAATTCCTGATATCAGTTTTACCTACACTAAAACGACACGACACAATTCCTACTAGCGTTCCCTGATCAGTAATATAAAAAGAAAAAGAGGACTCCTTTGTCCTATTCACCCCGCTTCCCGCCGCACAGGGGACGAATCTGACTTCCCTTCACATCTGAAAATAACCACCGCAGAGTACTCTATCTGTGGTAGAAATTTCGTGGTTGTATCCCGATGTTTCCTAACTCACAGTCGTGCAGAGTAGACGTGCCCACACTATACGTATTAAAAATCTAATTACAATATCTAAAATAGTGTACTGAAAAGTAAACCTTAACTTCTGTGTTGACAAGTTTATTATCTTAAAGTGAACCGCATAAAACAAAGAACATTCTTCTTCTGCGTGCACGCATCGTAGGTGCGTATAACCGCCCCTGCGACCCTCGAGTAAAAGAAACGGGCTGTGATTTTTGGCATCACTCGACCTGCCGATCCAAAGCGCGAACGCTCGCGAACATGACCGATCGCCGATCACCGCCGGAGGCCTCTAATACGTATGCCGATAGCGATAACGAACCGAACGCAATACAATCTAATAGTGGATCACAACTGGATTTCCGTAGTCTTGACATGCAAGCGCATGCAAGTTTCAGAAACAAAAGAAAGCAACGAGAAGACGATATATCCTTTAAGTTTGAAAGCTTTCAAAACAACATGACGTCATTATTTCGAGAAATGGCCAAAACGCAAGCGGATAACCTTAATAAAATAGCTTCAGACGTGTCACAAATTAAAGACCAGATAAATCAAATCAAAACTACTACAGACCAATTAGCACGCGACCAAAATCTGATGAAATTGGAATTGGCTAATCTAACCCAGTTCAAATCTGACATAGAACTCAAAATCAAAACCATTGAAAATGAAATTACTTCTGTTACACCTGTCAATCAAGAAAGAATTATGACTGAAATTCATGAACGTTTTGAAAGAGAGAGAAATATAGTTATAGTCGGAATTGCCGAAAATCATTCAAGTGAAATTGCGGACCGGCGAAGTCATGACAATGAAGCTGTGGCGCAAATAGTAAAAATGATTGATCCTGAGGGTCGATGTGAAGATCCCATAAAGGGGTCATTCTTGAGAATCGAATTCTTCATGTGATTCCCTTGGCGATTTTTATTTTTATATTTTTTTACCTATTTGCTAGAAAATATGAAATTGTATTTAATTTTACGCAGATTTATCAAATAGGCACCACTTTTGGTCAATTTGATACAGAAATATACCACTTTATGTTTTAGCCGCCTGGGGAATAAGAAAAGATGTCATGGGAATAAGAAAAACGCCAAAGGAATCATAAGAAAAAGTACAGGGGAATAATATTAAGATCAGTTTTTCTTACATAAATAAAAAGTTTTACAAAGTGTAGGGATACAAAAAATCACAGTGTTTTATTCGAATTAATTGGCAATTTTCTTAATAATCGAACCACCATCGAGGAATAAAAATTGCTGGGCATAAGCATTTTCTCTTGAATTCGGCTCAAAATCATTTGAGACCTGCTGTACCTAAATGGAATAAAATTCTAAATCAATGATTCAGTCATCTGCAACGCGAATTAAAGGGAAATTTATTTTCTTTTCATGAAAACGCAAGAAAACTGTGATTCCCTTGTTCGAAATTAGAACCAGAGGAATAAGAAAAAAGTATGTTTCTTGTCGATTCTGCCGAAACTTAAATTATTATAAGAACAACTATTAAGTCTACACATGCAAGCATTCATGTAGTTTTCTTTTTACTAAACACTATGTACCTATTGCAGATATAAAATTTTATATTAAAATTCAAGGGAATCAAAATCATAGTGAACCAAAGCCAAGTGAATCATATATTAGCCTTCATAGCTAAGAATTCCAGCAACTTAGTCGCGACCATTCCCCGCATATCTGGAAGCGTTACTGACGTTTGCCAAGCCCGGCCATTGCAACTGGTCAGATGACGTTTAAGTAGGGATGTGCGCCGTGTTGAATGAGGCACCAGGGGAATCATAGCTTAGCTCTGGACAAACCTTTAACTTAGTTTTTTTTTTTAATTACGATACACACAGCAACCATATTTTTTCTTCTAAATAAATAACTTATATTCTTATAATTTAACTCAATTCTATACTTGATTTCAATTCACAACATGTACTTTTTGGGGTAGTTTGTTAAAAAAATGGCAAATGGACGCACCAAGGGAATAAAGTTTTATGTGTTTAATATTTTTTTACAGTTAATTATACTTAACTTAAACAAAAAATATATCGTGCTCCAGTTAGATTAGGTGCTAATGTAATATATAAAAAATACTATGGTCAATTATTTCAATTGTGCGGGTACTTTATCCTTCTGGACGCTGTAAATTGACCCTTTCAAGAATCACCCAGACAATTCGGTTGGGTAAATATAGCGAAGAAAAATCACGTCCCATAAAAGTGTGTTTTGCTACGTCACAGCCTGCCAAATCAATCCTTCGAAATAGATCAAAGGTAAATATTGACGGCATAAAAATCTACGGAGACCAAACTCCTAATCAGAAACAATTTATGGAAGATCTTCGCGATGAGCTTAATCCTCGAACCGCCGAGGGAGAAATAAATCTGACTATAATTAATACATAAAAGGCATCCCTAAGATCATAAAAAACCAGCCAAAAAACCAAAATCATTCCCAAACAACCTCGACAATTTAACTTCGTCGAATAATACAACTCATTCGATTACATCAAGCTATTTTGATCTTGTACAAAACAAAAATGCTTTAAAATTTATCTACGCGAATGTACGAAGCCTTGTGAAACCTGGGAAATTAGATGAACTTCGATGCATAATCAAATCTGTTCCTGATACTATACACGTAATCATCTTAACGGAAACATGGATTAAGTCTCAAGATGAGGCCGAGCGGCTATCTTTACCTAACTATAGACATCATTATAACTTCAGAACTCAATCGAGGGGTGGTGGCGTATCCATTTACGTACACAATGACCTAAAGCATCATTTTATTGAGGATAAATGTGAAAACGATAACCACTTCTTATGGATACACTTAAATAGATTCTCAATAGATATTGGTGCAGTGTACAAACCAGAGAGGACAAACGATACCGACTTTCTCGAAACCTATTCAAATCAGCTCGAAAAACACAAAAGGGCTATAGTTTTTGGAGATTTCAACTACAATCTTCTGAAGGCCGATAAAGAAATAAAAAACTACAAGTCGACTTTAACCGAAAGTGGATACCTCATACTGAATAAAATAAACAAAAAACATTGTACAAGAGAAACGTCTACAACGAAAACAATCCTCGATCATATCTGCTCTAACATGTGGCGATGGATGTTCGAGAATCTTCTGTTTTTAAATAAATTGTTTACGTTTTTACCAATGTTAATTTTGTTTGTTATGTTATGTGTTTAAGTTATTTTATGTTAACATTTTTTATTTTTCTTTGTCTGTTATTTTTTGATACTCACAGTGCCTTAGTGTAAACTGTAATACTGTGTTTGTGTTGGAATAAATAAATAAATAAATAAATAAAACATTAAGAACAACAAGTTTCATCTAGCAATAATTAACTCGTCTATGTCTGACCATAAGCAAGCATATCTGGAAGTTGTAAAATGTATACCAGAACCAAAAGCAAAAATCAAGTATCATGCCATGGACTACAGCAAGCTCTATAAAATTACGGAACAAAATATTCAAGCTAACAACGAAGATACTGAGTACGACAGCTTAGAGTGCAACCTAAAGGAAGCTGTGAGCAAGAGTAAAGTCCTCAAAACAAAAATTCAAAATCCACCTAGAAACGACTGGATTAACAAAGACATAATAAATGCAATACATGATAGAAATCAATTACTAAGCAGGGTCAAAAATAATCACCAAGAAAATGACGATATTGTCAAGACAAAGCTACAAGCAGCTAGAAAAGAAGTACAAAACAAAATACAAAGCAGCAAAAACAAATATTACATTAAAGCGTTTCAAAACTGTGAAAAAAGGCCGAACAAAATGTGGAAACTCATAGATAGTTTGGCATCTAATAAAAAACATGTAAGTTGTGGTCCGTCAAAGCTAATAATAAACGCGACCTCTATGACTGACACTAAGGAAATTTGCGAGAGCTTCAACTCATTCTTTGCAAATATTGGCTCTGACCTGGCCAGACAGATACATCCTTTCTATCACAACAATATGACATATGAACACTTATACAACACTACACATGATCATACCCAAGTTGAGCTCAAAACACTTAAACCAGCGACAATCGATGAAATTGGTAAAATAATAGACTCCTTGAGCACAAAGACCAGCACAGGAGTGGACGGAATAAGCTGCAAAGTAATCAAATGTGTAAAAAATCTGATCATAAATAACTTAACTTCTAGTATAAATGCTTGTTTAGAAAACGGTATATTCCCGGATTCTCTAAAATTGGCTAAAATAACCCCAATATTCAAATCCGGATCAAAGACAGACCCAGGCAATTACCGTCCGATTTCAGTACTTTCGATATTTTCTAAAATATTTGAAAAGGTTCTGTATAATCGCCTTTGCATATATCTTGATACAATCAAATTTCTTTTTGACAAGCAGTATGGTTTTCGACCAAAATCTAACACGCTTTCCGCAAATATTGATCTCGTAACAAAACTTAAACATAGATGGTAAAAATATTGCATTAGGGGTATTTATTGACCTAAAAAAGGCATTTGACACAATTAGTCACAGCCTACTTCTACAAAAACTGAACCATATAGGTGTCAAAGAAAAAGCGCTACAAATCTTCCGGTCATACCTTTCTAATCGCTACCAAGTGGTCAAAATATCTGAAGTAATAAGTACCCCTAAGTTAGTCAAGTGTGGTATTCCCCAAGGATCCATCCTAGGACCGTTACTTTTTATAATCTACATTAACAACATACATGAAATAGGCCTTAGAGGAGAATTATCACTTTACGCGGATGATACCAGCTTATTTTATTTCAGTGACAATATAGAAACAATTGCTGAAAATGCTCAAAGTGATTTAAATAGCTTGAATACTTGGTTCAAACATAATTTATTAACAATAAATGTCTCTAAAACAAATTTTATGATCTTTCACGCAAAGAATAAAACAATAGGACCACATCTACCATTACATATTAATAATGAACCGTTAGCTAAAGTGGACTCTGAAAAATATCTCGGCCTTATTTTAGACAGCAAAATGACCTGGAAACCACACTTAGAAAAATTGCGGTCAAAACTTTCGAGTCTTATAGGATCACTTCGAGGCATTGTGCGCTGTTTTCCTAAATCGGTACGATATATTATATACAATTATATGGTAAAACCTCACCTTGAGTACCTAATAGAGATTTGGGGCACGGCAGGAAAGACAATTCTTAAAAATATTCAAACTACACAAAATAAAATAATCAAAATCCTATTTCACTACAACTTTTTAACCCCTACAGAAAAAATATACAAAGAGACCGGCCTAATGACACTTACACAATTATACCACTACAAAACATGCATACTAATTAGAAAAATCTTAAACAATCAAATACATACTCAAATATCATTTACCAAAAAGGGGCAAATACAAAAACGCTTAACTAGGCGAGCTAATCATATATGTCTTAGGTCACCAAGAACCAACTATGGCAAGCGCAATTTACTTTATGAAGGAGCACAACTATACAACAAGTTACCTAACGACATCAAAGAAATAAAATCCCAGTTACTGTACAAGAAAGTTTTAAAACATCACGTTTCGAAACGCTTTTCTAGATAAATTAACTAAAAACTTTTATTTTTCAAACTATACTTACTTACATTTCGATGGCCATCGCCATTGCTATCACATTTGTCACGTAATAAGTGCCGCTACTCGTATACTAAAACCGGGCGACATGCACATTGCAATGTTCACCTACCGCAAATGAATAATACTAAAATTAATCTACCTACCTATTACTGTTAACACGATATTTACGATGTTTATGATATAGTTGTCACCGTTTTTTCTGTACGCTACTGTGTTATAGTTTAATTTTGTGAATGTGTTTTTCTCAATGTCAAGTGAATTGTATTCTTTCTGTTGAGAAAATAAATGTCTTAAACCTTATGTACACAATTTCGCGACTTAGCAAAATGTACTAGAACACGCAGGCTAAGCTTAACATCAACATTTTTTTCAAGGTACTTTTTGTATCAGATGTGCCCATATGTATACATTTTTAAAAACAACATTAAATTTGCTGTTTAGTAATATTTTTTTAAATTGTAAATATTCAGGATAGATAACTAATTTATCATTCTGAATAAAAAAAACTTGTTGTGATTTTTACCTTTTCGGCAATAAACCCAATTTTTTATATGAAACTATTCTTAAATAACATTAATAGCTGATATCCATTTTACACGAAAACGATGTCGCACAAGCCCTAATAGCCTTAACTGATCAGTAATAAAAAAACCGGCCAAGTGCGAGTCGGACTCGCGCACCGAGGGTTCCG